>NW_010585022.1:120828-171871 GCF_000705375.1 Tinamus guttatus | reverse complement strand
AAGCTATTCAGCTTATTGCAGAAAAGCACTGAAGACAGCTGCAGCTTTTCGCGTCATCGCAAGACTGCTTGCAACAGGGGCCAAAATCATGTTACTTGCAATAAATTACCAGGAGCTGGTGACACTGGGTATTTGGATGATGAATTACACACACACCTAGTGTGACGAAAACAAAACCAAGCGCGGACACTTCCCCCGAGCTGGGCTGATGCTCCAGGACGGCTCCTACCTCTGGGATGAGTGAATCCCTATTAAAATCACATCAGGGGATTGCTCCTGGGCAGCTGGGCACCTGCGGCTACTGCTCCTCTTGACTTGCTCCTGCTCAAATAGCTAGGGAGAAAGTTGCTCCTGACGCCCATCTTTGCTGAGGGCCCGGTGGAGCAAGCTCCATTTGGAGGGGTGAGTGGTGCTCCCTGGCTGGGTGCACAGCTCTGACCAGCCTCAGAAAAAACCTGGATTTTGGAGTTGCAGAGGGCTTCTGTTGGGAGGCCAGAGCCAGTAATACAGCTGTAACATTAGAGGAGGAATAACAGAAAGGAATCTGGTCCACTATTAGTCCCTGGGGGACGAAAGGAGCTTTCTTGCTTTAATTACTTCGCAGAACCATTAAGCGGTGCTGCCACTACAGCCTTTGGCAGGGCTGCAGGCTCAGAGCACCTGAACAAAGAAACTTCTGCACTTCAGGAGGTCTCCTGGCCAGCAGAGCTGATTTATGGGCAGGAAGGGCAGTTGTCTCAAGTGAGCTGATTTGTAGAGCTCAGGCCAACCAGATCTACCGAGTGCCATAGAGCCAGTGAAGGCCCAAGGGCTTTCCATTACACGGGGAAAGCCCAAGGGGTCCCATTTTATCTCTGCACATTTTAATGCATTGCAGGAGCTGCTGGAAACTCAAGCCTTTGGAAAGGAGGCTGATTTGTTAGACCTTCAGACAGACCTATTAACCAGACCGTCCCGTCTCCAGAGCCATTACAAAGGGTGCAGGAGCGTAACCCCACGGTCCCTCCTCGAGGGAGCAAAGCAGCTTTACGGCCTGCCCGAGCTGGCTCAACCACGCACTAGCCACATGTGAGAGGACGTGGCCATAACCAGAAAACTCGGAGAGCAGATCCTAGGCCTTCCAGCCTCCCGGGGGCCATAAGCAGCAGAGGCAGCTGAACTTCAGACACTGACTGGTGCTCAGCCCAGTGCAGAGGAGCCCAGGGGGCTGCAGCAGGCGGCTGAACTGTGAGACCCAGCGGCCAGCGAAGCCTCCAGCAGGTCCCGTGGCCTCACGGGCCTGCGTGCGTGAGCTGCAGGGCCAACTGCTCCCTCTGCGGCTGCCACGGGGACACCTACCTCTGCCCGCCCCGCGCCTTGCAGCGGCGCTGGGGACGGTCCCCGCGGTGCCACCGGCAGCGCTGACGGGCTGCCGCCCACCGTCCTCCTCGTATTCTTGCTTGTTCCCTGTTCTGAACCTGCCCACACTCTGCCTCTGTCCCCTAGGCATGCTCGAATTTCAAGAGCCTGCTTTATATTTCTCCATTCCTGCACCTTAATCTGCATTTTTACACAGGCCAAACAACCCTTACCGAGATAAGGGCTGGCTAATCTGGCTAGTCTGCCTTCCTGTATATAACAGGACAGAGGATTTCACTGTTTTATCCCCTCTTTTGGGCCTGATGGCTTGTTTTTGGCAAGAGCGTCTTCCAGGAAAGTAGTGATTCTGGTTTTGAAAGTTTGGAAGGATGGAGAAGCTGCCACTTCCCATGGAGTTTGTTCCAACATCTAAACATCCGCACTGTTAACAGTCCCACTCCTTACTTCCAGTTCAAATTTGTCTGGCTTCAGCTTCCAACCAGTGGTTCTTGCTCTTTCTTTTTCCACTAGATTAAAGCAATCTTTAGTATCCAAAACTCTCTCCCTGCGGAGGTCCTTACATCCTGTTCAAGGCACTGCTAGCTGTTGCTTAAGCAAGGTTGGACTGATGCAGCTTTTAGCATTATCTGTGATTTTTATGGGCTTCTTGTACTGTGGGAGCTCCAGACTTGCTGACCCAAATCTGGGGTTCCTGTGCAAGGTCCCGTGACAAAACGGAGCTGAACGGAGCCTTTCCCCAGAGAGAACATTTGCTGATACATTAAACCCAGAATTAGCAACCCTCTGGACTGGAGAGCCGCTCAGCAAAACCTCCGTTGCTTCCAGAGCAACACGGGGCACAGCCAGGCAACGCGGTGCCTCCCTGCCCCATCCCTCTTTCCCACACGCTGCTGGTGGCCTTCCCAGCATGGCTTTCACCCAGCTGGGCTCCAACACACAATATTTCCACCCAAATCATATTTCCTTACTGGGCAATTGGATTACGGTTCAAGACAAAATTCTTGCGAGAGTCCGAATACTGGAGAGTCCTGCTCCTCACGTCCTGCTGTCGTGATCCGGGGGTTACGGTTATCAAGTTAGGTAGCTTGGATATTCTTCTTGACAAAATCACCTGCTGCTTTGATTTTTTGCTGTGTGTAGGCCTGCATTGCCTACGCTTCCCAGCCTGGTTTCCCCTGGTGAGGCTGCTTTCTGAGTCTGTCCTCAGAAGATCATATACACCTCAGAGATAGGACCTGTTTTCCATCTTCTGTGTGTGTCCTTCTTGTGTTGAGGTCCTGAAGAGCTCGCCACCTGGGTGAGAAGTCTCTTACAAAACTTGCTTTCAGCTGGACTGGGAAAATTGAACCTCTGCCTTGAATCTATCAGGGATTCTCCAGATGAGGTCTGTGAACTCATGACAGATCTGGAGGCATGTGAGGAGCCGCACCTCGTGAGCCCCATCTCTTCCTTTCACTCTCCCCACAGCAGTGGCCATGCACCTCTGTCTGCACCAGCCTTCTGGACACCACAGGCCCTTGCTTTGATCCAGGACAGGATCCGCTAGCGCTGTCCCGTTCCTCTTTCACTTAGACTTGTCTCTGGCATCGTTTTCACCATCAGTTCTCTGAAGTTGCTGAGGTCTCTGCTTTGGAGACTTTGCTTTTATTGTGCTGTCATTTTCCACTCTTCTGCTTCCTTTCACCGTCATGTTACGGGATGCTCCTGCAGAGTCCTCGCTTTGGACACACTTCAGGTGAGTGTGCGCCCAGCCTTGCAGGTCCCCTGTCCCAGCTTGCACAGGCCAGGATGGAGCCCAGCGGGCTGGCATTAACTGCTTGGTTAAGGCACCTTTATGCCTTTGCTTGCTCCATGCTGGAGGGTGTCTCTGCTCCAGTTTCCAGTGCAGGAGCAGCCCAGCTCCAGTCATGCACATGTTCCTCAGCCCCAGGGGGTGGGTGCAGGAGCCGCTAGCAGCGGCATCACTTTGATGTGTTTGAGAGAGTCCAGAGACATCCTTTTTTATGGTGCACTGAGAAGGAAAGGCCCCTTAACCTGTTGTGACAAGCTGAGGTTAGGTGCTTTAGATCCCTCTCCTTTCCCATGTGTAAAGCGAGTTTCGGAGCAGTCCTTGGGTGGTGCTGTCCGCAGTGCCCGTGCAGAGCACAGAGGATGCTGCAGTCCCAGGATACAGGACAGCCATGATTGAAAGAACGTGTTTGGATACAGAAAGCGACTCTGGTAGCCACTTGCAATGACAGGATCTTCCACCTGTGGGGACGCGTGCAGAGCTCTCCTCCCACCCCGGGAGGGCAGAGGAGGGGATGTCCTGCTCAGTCTCCTAGGCCTGTGTTGGGCAGCTCCCACCTATGGCTTTTGCTGCTTGCTCTCGAGGCTGGCTGTGAAATTCCTGGGACACCTCTGTACTGACCTTCAGAGAGCTGCTCTGGCTGGAGATCTCCTGGCAGAGCCTCTCGCTTGTGCACGCCCGAATTCCAGCCCTCTCTCCCTAGGCTTGCAGTCCCATGGCAAACAGCTCCCTGCCTTTTCCATCCCTCCCCGGTCTGCAGGCGTCGCTCGAACCAGCACCCGAGCTCCAGAGCGCGGGGCAGCTGGGATGCCAGACGCTCGCCTTGCAGATTTACGGTCAGAGGGAACAGCTTCCATGTGTGCGTGAGCTCCCCTGGACCGGCTCCCTCTCCCCACCCTTTGCCGCTTGCAGCCTCGCCGAGCCCGCGCCCTCGCTCCGTGCTGCACCGCGCTGCCGCCCCGTCCGTCCCCAGAGCAGCCCCGAGAGCCGAGGGCGCACAGCGGGGGGACGCAGCAGCCCGTGTCCCCACAGGTGGCTTTTCGGCTGCCTGCGCCGCGCGGTGACTCAGTGCTGCGCTCGCAGATGCGCCGGAGCAGGAGGCGCCTGGACACGGCTCCTGCCTCCGGCTGCAATTAGCAGAGCCTCCGGCCAAGGCGCCTCGGCTAACGAGCACACCGGGGAGCGCGCACGTGCGGCGGCCGAGGCGCAGCCGGAGCCGGGAGCCTGGTACCGGTGTGTGGCAGGCGCACGGCCCAACACCAGCAGCCCACAACTCTCCCATCTAAGTCCTAAGCCCTTGTGGGCTAAGCAAAGGCGGTGAAAAATCACCAGCAGCTTCCCAGCAGCTGACCAAAGCACCATCAGACCTGCGCATTGCTGCCACGGATGCTCAAGGATGCCTTCAGTTCACATACGCTGTCTTTCACTGCCACAGCTGAGGAAGCTACAGCCTTCCCTTCTTCTGGGCTTTTTTCCAACCCCCATATACCTAGTGCTTGTTACACTTAGCTGTAGAAAGGAAGTTTTAGCATCTACCTAACACAGGAGGAGCTGAGAGTATCAGCACCTGGCAGAAGGTCCAAGAGGACCCACAGTTATCAGATGCAAGTATGGATTTCAGCTTTGACCTTTCCATGGGTTGTATGGAATTGGCCCTGCCTAGAAACAAGTCCACATTTTTCCCATGTGTAGGTACACCCTTGCAGTCCTTTCCTCCGTGCATTAAGGGAGCAGAAATCACTCTCAAAGATGGATATAAAAGCAGGCAGTGCCAGGTGGGAGTTCATTTAAAAAAGTGTTTAACACACTCAAACCATCTGAAGAGAGGGCTCACACGTACCTGGGAAATAAAAGCATTGCATCATTCTAGATTGCTTCAGAATGACACTAGGCTGTGTGGACACATGCTATGCACACACCATGCCTGAAATGAGCCTCTACCAAAAGCCAGTCAAGAGTTTCAAATGTCTTCTGAAGGGCAAATGTCAATGCTGCTGCTGCCCTCGTTTCCTGCACTCCCCATTTCCATAGGCGTGCAGATGCATACAGGCAGACTGACTTATGTGGCAGAGGGTCTGTTTTTGATGGGCTTCTCGATCACAAGTCAAGCAGTAAAGTCCCAACTATTATACAACTGGCTACCCTAACTGCTCAAGGAGAAAAAGCACTCCAACAATGCATGAAAAATTTACTTCCATATAACAAGGTATTAAAAACACTTGAGATTAGTTGCTTTAAGGTTGGCAGCAGCACTTGTGCTCCCCAGTCTGACTTAGTCCTTGCCCAGGTCAGAGAGCATCACACCACCCAGTTCCTCCTGTATTGCTCCCCATTAGCACCTTTACCAACAAGCTGCTATTCCCAGTTCTCCTGCATATCCCACCAAAGCGGTCAGGGTCGGGAAGTTTGTCTGCAGGTCAGGACTCAACCTCAGAAAACATAATACAAGGTCACCTGACTGGGGACCAGGTCTGCGTCCCCGGTGCTGCCCGCAGGAGCCCGAGCGCAGCCGGAGAGCGAGCTCTGCCCGCCTGACTCTCCAATATTTCTCATGGTCCATAGCATGGACCCTGACAGCAAGCTTCGCTCTGCTGTACATATCTCCAGGCAATTATTTTCCTGTTCCTTCCCCTTCACATAACAGCCCCGTCCCAGCACCACACTGCAGGGGCAGAGGCCACATGGCAGTTCGGAGGCTGTGGCTCCCACAGCAGCTCCGGGTCCCCCCAGCCCACACTGGAGAGCCCAGCGACCTGGGAGCAGCACCACGGACTCCTGCTCGGCTCCCGCGAGCCTGAGACCTGCTCTGCTGGCGCATGGGGCGCGTGGCCGGCGGGAGCAGAGGCAGGGGAGCCCGCTCCCGGCTCCGTGACCAGCTGCCAGCTGGAGCGGCGATGGATCCCGCGGCGCGGCCGCCCTGCTCTCGGCAGCCAGCTGACTCACGCCCTGGCCGCGTGCGGAAAACTCTTTGTCGTGGCAGCTAACGAGCAGATTGGATTTCAGAGCGCCCGGCGCGGGGACTTTTGGGGGCTTTCCTCTCCCTGATAGCTCCCACGGGAAAAGAGCGGCTGCTACACCTCCAACCAGGTCACGGGCTGGTCTTGCTGGGCTGTTTCATGTTTGCGGCTTTTAAACCCTCCAGCAATTTGCACCTGCCCAGGGCTCTTTTAAACCGCAGGAGGGGAGAGCAATGGGTTTTAAAAGTGCACATCAGAGTTTGTGCAGGAACATGATATTGGAGCATGGGAAAGAAATCAATGCTGAAGCATGTGGGAGAGTGAGGAAACAGTTATGAGAGGGGGTGGTGTCTAATTTATTAGATGAATTATCTTTAAAACAACTGTACGATCCATTTTAAAGACCTTAATGGTCTTTAACAGTCCAGGTTTATTCCTGGACCTCCTCTCCTGGCCTCAGTCCTGCTCATAACTCCGTGCCTGCACTTTGTGCAGGAGTTAGCAGCAGGTATGGGAGAGCTGGCCAGGGGACACCTACCACCTGCTGCCCCCCACTCGCTGCGGGCAGGGCCTGGGCGACACGAGGAACATGGGACAGCCCCAAGCCCCTGGGGACGGGAGGATGTGGCTTGGCCAGAGCAACTGACTCTTCAGAAGAAACCTGCCAAGCATTCGCTCTAGGCTCGGGGTTCAAGGCCCACCAAACTCCCATGGGCCCAGGAGCACGTAGCCTAGGGCAGTATTTGCACAGGGATGCCTACGGGGCAGCCCAGGGCTCCCCGGTGGATGTGCTCTTGGCTGTGCAGAGAAGCCTGGAGCAGCACACACAGGGGACCATGCACTCCTGCTTAGGGATTTGCTCTCTGAAGCCAACCACAAGACAGTGCAGGGAGGTTAAAGCAAATCTAGTGTCCAGGATACTTCCTGCATCTTTCCCTGATGCTCAGTTCTGCTGTCACATCACGGGTGCTGTTTGCCCTGGCTGAGCGGGTAGGAGACAAGGGTGTCTTGTCTCTCCAGGCTCTGACCCCTTGCAGTCGCTCTCCAAGATCCCAAGACAACGTAAAAAACCATGTTTTTCCCTAACAGGGCTGCCTTATCAAGCACATACCTCTCTGACACTGCTCCCCTTATGATTCCCAGATCTCCATTACACTCTCCCAGGCTGGTTGGCAGCGTCTACCTGTTGCTGCCCCAGGCCGCCCTGCAAATTCCTGCCAGGGGAAATGCTGACACCTCTCCACTCAGCCACGTTCTCCACTTACAAGGGGAAGAATTTACTAGACAACAAAAAAAAAAAAAAAAAGAAAAAAAAAAAAAAAAAGAAAAAAAAAAAAAAAAAGAAAAAAAAAAAGATGAAAGGAAACCTGCTATTTTTAAAGCAGTTCTCCATACGGTTTCTTTATTATCGCGTTGTGTGCTGGGAGCCCCAGCTGCCTGCACGAGGGATGCTGTGGTGCCCAGATGAGGACTCGGCGTGACTTTCGCTTTGGTTTCTAGAACCCTGCAGGCAGGTACAGAGCCACTTGCCGCGGGCCAGCGTGCCACCCGCAGCCTGCTGCTCGCCTGCTCCTCCAGCGTCCTCCTCCTCGTGGCTCTAACCTGCGTGGGGCTGCCTCCTGGCCCTGCGCTCGCCTACGGGCCCTCCAAGTGCAGTGCTGCATGGTGCTCATCCACGTTGGAACCCCTTTGGTGGCATCACCCTCCTTCTTGTGCCACCAAGCCCCTGCTGCTACTATTCTTGCTTAGGTACAGCTCCAGCTATGGATGTAATGCTCTCCCATCTGCCTTCAACATGTTGCACTTGACATTAACTAATGCCTGCTATTAACATTGAAAGAAGCAGATCTGGAAAAATTCATTTTGAAGGCAAGTTCAAACAGGCCACAGGGAGAGGTGGGTTCTCAGCTCTGCCCAGGGTTGTATCTGCAGCAGAGCCAGGAGGCTGTGAGATGGGTGGGATGATGTGAGGGATGAGGGCAGCACATTCTTCTGTGAGCAGGAAAGCGGAAAGGCCACCCCTCGGAAAACCAGCAACGGCGAGTCCCCACGCCCCCGTGCACACCTACCGGCAGCGGGTTGAAGTTCTGATCCACGAGATGGTTGTGCCCGTGGTCGAGGAAGGAGTGCCGCACCACCACGTCGATGCCCTGGCTGGCCAGCAAGCCCAGCGTGTTCAGCCACCTGGAGCCCGGAGAGAGCCGAGTCACAGGGCTGCGGGGCTGCCCCTGCCCGCCTGCCCCAAGCACGGAGGCGCCTGGACCCCCGGCTTTCCGGGCTGCTGTTGGCGCTCTGCATCTGACGGTGCTCCGCAGAGCGTGAGCCAAAGCCTTCAGGCTTGGAGTTAAGCAGGTGGTCGCCCCTTACCCTGTGCCGTGCGTGCCTCTCTCTCCATCCATCCCTGTCCCTGTGCATGCCTGACTCGCACGCCTGAGCCATCCCAAACGCAGCCCCTGTGTCCCCAGGATGCCTCGGCGCACCCTCGCGCGCAGCCTGCAAGCTCTGTGCCCAGCCTGGATGTGCTACCCAAAGCGGGGCCTGGCCAGCCCCTCTCTACACACACGCGCTGCGAGGCCCTCCGCAATCCCCTCGGGCACATTCCTGCACCTCACTCCAAACAGTGGACAATCTTTCTCAATCTTTCGCGATTACAGCTAGCTCTGAAGATACGCGCTGGGGCTAGGACAGGATCTATGCACTACTGGGCTGCGCCTTCAGACAAGCCCCAGGAATCAGGAATAGTTGTGGTTTCTAAAGAGAAAAAATGGCTTCCAGGTCAGAGCCCTGTGAAGCACTTTGCAGGGCCACACATGCTACAGAGACACAAATGCCCAGCAAGGGAGGGAGGGCCTGAACACAACAGTGAAGCTGTGCTCACAGCCTGAAAGAAGGACTTTGAGCAAGGTCAAAGACACTGTTGAGCCTCCCAAGCCAGGCAGGCTCCTCAGGAACACCAGGGTCAAGAGCCAGTGCCTGCAGCCGCTCTCATCCTTCTTTGGTCACACCTCCACTATAATGAACATGACCTGTGGGACTGTGAGCGGTCATATCCCTGCTGTGCTTCTTTAGCCAGAGACTGTGTCATCTAGAGAAGAGCAGGGCTAAAAATAGCTGATACAGATGCTGCAGAGAAAATAACATTGCCTCATTCTGCTAGCGGTGTACCAAAGTGGGACCCAGAAGTTGTGGGTACTGGTGTCCAGGCAGAGAGCTGACCCTCTGCCAGCAGCAGGCAGCTGTTTCCAGCAGTTTTCAGCGCACAGCCCACACAGTGACTGCTCCCAAGCACCGGCATGACTCACAGGAACCCGGCAGCGTAGGAATCGGAGAGGTTGTTCATGCCTCCAGCTGAGGTAGCTCCAACGCCTTCCAGCCAGATCTTCTTCCCCGGCGTGTACGTGTTCACCACCTGCACGTAAGACGAGAGCAGCAAACAGCCTTCATTCCCATGCCCGGTGGTGACTGCTGCTCACCGCGATGCTCTGGGCTGGGGAGAACCTGCAGCAGCAGGAGCCCTGAGCAACTGCCCGGATGTGATCCAATCTCCTGCCAAGCATCACTCCCATCCTTTGCTGTGGACCATTGTTTTATTGGTCAGGCGGTATCGCCCCTATGTTGCAAGCCCAGGCCTCTCTGTCACACAGGGCCAAGGGTGTCCTCTTTGTGAGCACGGCTGCTGAGTCAGGGCATGTGGCACTTTTTATACCCTTGTAGACCCTGCTCAGAGCCAGCTGGTCATCCAGCAAGGACTGGCACCTGCCCTTCATGGAAGAGCTTCTTCCTCCTCAAGGTCTTATGATTTAAAGCCAAGCCAGTCATCCCTTGTTTTGTGCTACACGCCTGGAAGCTGCCCTGCAGGCTGGCAATGCCCATCCTTCCCCAGTGGAGCTCCTGCCTGGCCCTGGCATGCCGGCCCTAGCATGGCCACGAGCTCGCCCTGACAGTGTCTCCATGGAAGGGCGCTGCTCTCCAAGCTCTCCTGCCTCTGGCATGTGTCTACTTTCCATCTTCTGGAGCTGGGCTGGAGCTGGAGGCTGGGGCGGAAAAGAAACAGGGACTCAAGAAGCGCAGAGGTTCCCTACAGCCACAGGAAGGCACAGTAGGAACCAGAGGAGAGAGCAGATCCCAAGACACAACATGACACCTGGGCAGGGGCTGCTTTGCCATCTGACAGGTCCCCGTCACCACTGGGACATGCATGTCCAAGCAAACCGGCTCATCCACTGGCCTCCATCTGAAGGACTCCCACAGGCCGTGCAACCTCAGCGAGGTGGCCACACACGACGGGAGGGTTTGGATGGCGGGAGCTGCCCCTTCTCAATGCAAGCAGCCCCCGGTGCCACACAAACACCTTCTTCTCTCTCACTCCGTCGCTATTGCCGGCTGGGCTTGGAGCTGCCGCGAGCAGATGTCTGCAAGCCCCGTGGCCCGGGGAGCGCGCGGCGCAGCCTGACGGATCCTGCCCCATTAGTGCAGGATGCTGGAATGTGCTGGATGGACTGGGATCCCTCAAAGATGTTAAATACGCCAGCTCTGGGCTGCCTCCCACTCACAGCCTGCGCGAGTCGACATCCCTGCCTGAAGCCCCAGAGGTGTTGGCATCCTGCCTATAATTATCTAAGCCCGCCACCTTCCTCAGTCAGAGAGGAAGCAATAAAATAGGGAAGTGGACAAGCCCAGCTGCTCTAATCAGCCCCGGCAGGATGCACATACTCAAAGCCAAGCTGGAGGCTATTAGCACCCAGCACTGTGCTTTTGCTCAGCCACACTGGCATTCCCTGGAGCTTTCTCCCTGGGCCCTGTGGCACTGCCAAGGCTCTGTGGTGGCACCTGGACTCTGCCCGTGACTGGACAAAGTCCAGGGGGTCCTTATGCCCCTTCGTGCCTGGCCATGCCCACCCCACAGAACACAGTGGGCATGGCAAACGCTACCTTCCTACTGCAGAGACCTATAGCCCCTCCTTGACAAGGCAGCACGAGCCCTCCATGTGTCCCGTCCCCTCACCAGAAGGCACTGAGCAGCGTTGGCGTGACTGGCACTGCTGGGTTTTGGGTTTTGCTCGGGATCAAGGCCAGACGGAGCCTCTCTCTTGCCCCTGTGGCGGTCCTGCTGGCCGCCTGCAACGCCTCCCAGGGCTGGGAGCATGCGTGGATATTTCCCAGCTTGCGCTAGAGGACTCGGCAAGCGGATGCTCTCCCCCGGTTTTACTGTGCAGACCCTTGCAACCCCTTTTCTGGGGCCTCTTTGGGTTGTTTACTCATCCTACAGTTCCTCCCTGCAGGAATTGCAACAGTAAGACGTTGTGGTGACTGGTGTGGTACGAAACCAGACAAGACAGGCAGGCAGATGCGTCCTCCAGTCTGTGCAGACTTTCCTGCTCAGAAGTGCTCCTTATTTTTTACAAGACCAACAACTGGGCAGGCTGGGCCACAGCCCTGACCCTGTATCAGTTGAAGCACAAGGACCTTGCAAAGCCCCTGTTTCCTATGCAGTCATTACGATCTCCAGCCTCGTCTCCCCGACCAACAGGGACAGGAAAGCTTTCCGAGCGCTGTGCTAGCCAGGCGGTGCTGTAGGCTCCGGCACAGCGAGCAAGCAAGCAACAGCTGGGTTTTATAATGCAGTCAAAACATGATCATCAGGGAGAAAAAAAAAACACAATTGTTCAGAGTGATCCTGATTCTGCGCTAACAAAAATCACGGAGGAATTGCAATGGTCACAGCTTTGCAAGTCACACTGTAGGCACTCGTGGAGAGCAGGGTAAGGGGAAGGCCACTATGAACCTCCCACATTGCCTTCCCTGCAAAACGTGTGTTTGCATCCCAGGTGAATGCCAGCATTTCCCCCAAGCTGTGCTCCGAGCCTGCTCTCTCCGACCCCCTTATGCAAAGACCCTGAGCCTGCAACATGACCCATGCCACCTTTGCACACCCCGGCCCTGCTTGCACCCGCTCCCCTGCAAGCAGGGCCAAGCCCCAGCTAGCCCACCCGGCCACCAGCCCTCGCAGACCCATTGCACTCACGCACTTTCTGGATTTTCCTGATCTGGTCAGAGAGCGTGTCTAACAGGCGCGTTTTCAGGAAGTCCGTCACTTTGGCCACTCGGCCATCAATGTAGTAACTGGAATGAAAATAAGAAAACAAGAATCAGACAGCAGGGAGTAGCTCTGCCCCACACCATGCCTCATGTCCCACTGTTGCACCTTGTACGGGCCTTCTCATGCCTTCCCCAGCAGAGCTGGGAGCAGAATGCTGGCACTGCACCAAGAAGCTCTTGACTCACCAGTCTTGCAATAACTGCATCTATTGCCTGCGTTAGGGACACCCTGTTTTGCAAATGTGTGGAAGTCCCTGCGAGTATCAGTGCTATTGGAAAGACTGCTTTTATGAACGGTAAAGCAGAGGATCCACATCTAATGGCTTAAATGAAGGGCTCATTAGCCAAAGGATGTAGGCCACAGGCACCAAGAAGTAGAAGGATCCTCTACAGCAAGACAGCCTCTGCGACACCCAGAAAATTGTCTCTAGGCCTGGCAGTGCAGGACACACCTGAGATAGGATGAGGGAGGCTGATACTGCTCCCAAAGATCATCGAAGCTGCTCCGCATTCCCATCCGTGGGGATAACTGCATTGCAGCATGCTGAAGAGCAAGCCTGGCTCCCAACACGATCTGCCGCTTCCTCAATCCTGTTCCCTGCAAAGCAACGACAACCCAATCCCCCCGCAGGAAGAACCTGTGTGCTGTATCTGTGACCCCTGATGCTCCTGGGGAAGCCTTGCTCTTGCAGAAATTATTTCTGCCATGGAAATGCCATGGACTGTTTCCCACTCAGAGGGCGGACTACTGCTCCTCATGTGTTTGCTTACATAAAACACGGCTACAGGTCTGCCAGTCATAATCTGAATCATCTGTCTCTAAGTGTAGGAGGAAAACTTTGAAATGCCTGAATATTGTCTCCTGACTTGAGAGCACTAGGTGAAGTTTTCTGTTCCAGAGTCCAAATAACCTATTTTTGGAGGTAATACAGAAAGGTTCCTCCTGAAGTATTATCTGGGACCAGTGTGTCTAACACCAGGGAAGACTGGCATCCCTTGCAGATCTCCCAGAGAGTCCTCCCAGCCACTCAGTGGCACAGAGGTTTCTGCTGAAGCATACTCTGAAATACCCCAGGAGCATCCATCTGGCTGAGGAGCAAGTTCTGCAATGGAAACTTTCTGACCCTCGTCCATCCAGCATCTCCAGCGCGTACCAAGCTCAGCACAGCAAGTCCTGGAGTGTACCAGAGACATCCTGGTGTTCGGTTTCTCTGTGGCATGGGGCTGGTAGCAGCTCCAGGTGGGCTGCCAGGCCTGGCTGCCACCTCTGATCCCTCTCCAGAGCCGCATCCTGACTTCGGCAGCAGTGAAGGAGGCTGGGCTGGTTACCATGATTTAACCAGAGCTTCTCCCTCTTTAGTGCAGCCTCAGGTGCTGGTACACACAGGGAACAGGAAGCAATAAAACACCATCCCTATAGAATATATACCATCCCCCTGGGTTCTGGATTTCTGCAAGCTGCCCTACCACCTTTGGCACTGACAATGCAAAAATAGCTGAGAAGAGAAACTTCCTCACTGCTACTAACATGGAATTTGATACAGAGGAATCCAGCAAGGTTTTTTCAGCATTGCATGGGCTTGAGGGAAAAGCAGATGCTGCTGCAAGTAGGTATGTATGTCCGGAGGGGAGGGAACACCAGGCTACGCATGGCTGGTGCCCCAGTTGTGCAGGGGGAAGGGGACAGACATCCCACATGGTCCCAAGAGCCTGTCATGAGCCCCAGGATTGCTGGTGGGCTCCGTGGTGCCCTGGGCCCCTGAGCAGGAAAGGATTCTTAGTTCCCAGGATGGAAAAGAGATCTTCTCTCATTATGGCCTGTGCCCTTCAGACAGTTTTGAAGGACAAGGGACACTGTGCACAGAGATGGAAAAAGCAGCACAGAGGAAGACAGGCCCTCAGAAATCCCACAGCATCCTGGAGTCTGAAA
This sequence comes from Tinamus guttatus, assembly GCF_000705375.1. The sequence goes on along the minus strand of NW_010585022.1, from coordinate 157,737 downwards.
AAGACGGTTTCACCTTTCCAGAGCTACAGCTCATTTACAGGGGTGATTTCTTTCTAACATGCATCCTGCCTGGCCCCAGTGAGCACTGGAAAGCCCATTGCTGCTTCACGTTCGCTCCCAGAGACAGGTCTAACACAGACAAAAGGCAGCAGGAAAATGTCCTTATTAAAGGCAGAAGGGCTGTTAGTGAACCGAAAGCAAGCCCATAACCCATGGCAGCAAGCCCAAAACCAGGGAGAAGAGAAAAGAGCAGCTGTAGTGGCCATTGTGGCATATTTTCTGGGTGTATGAATGCACGTGCGGGCAAGAGCATCCCCAAAGGATGCTGCACGCTAAATCAGACGCAGCCAGAGCGCACGGCACGTGTGCAACATTTACAAATGCTCAAAGAGCACTTTTGCTTCTCCCTGCTCCAGTGCTCAAATCAAGTAACAGCGTAAATACACGTGGAGCCGCTGAAGGCTGCAGTGGAAGGTGAGCAATGCCAGGGCTAACTGGCCCAGAAGAGAAACAAATTAGAGCTTTGCCCCAAAACAGAAATAGCTCCTCTGCAAATCCTCTCCCAGGTACAGCCCTCCATCCATGGAAACAGGATCATGCCTATTAGACCTCTGTTCCACATTCTGTAAGAAGAGAAAGTATAAAAGAGAAACTGTCCAGCGTGTCCGTGCTGGCTGTAAGATGCTAAGGACAGATTATCTCCAGGGGCGACTGGGGAAGTGTTCAGAGTATCATCAGCTCTTATATAATATTGAATCACTGGCTGCTGAGACGACAACAGATCAGTGAGCAGCAGGCAGTGATGGGGTTTGCAGAGATTACTTTTTAAGACAAAATTACAAAGCACTGGACCCTGGGGATGGCAGATGTTTGGATTTCAGTACAGCACGTAAAAAACTGAACAGAAAATATCTTTTGGACTGATGTAGACTAAAAGCCCCATCACTTGGGCTGAAAACTGGTGGAACGACCACAAAAAGAAGTTGGTATTAATGAGAAAAGCGGAGCTAGAGATATGTCAGTTGACATACTGTTTCTCCAGCACCTCAGGCTGCGCGGTTCACCTGGGCAGTGCAAGCCAATACGATCACGGAGGCCAGAATAAACCTGTCAGACACCACACGCAAGCTGAGACCTCCTCCTCAGCTCTTCCAAGTGCAAAGTGTGCTCCGACTTGCAGCCCCACTGCAAACAGAGGGCAACATTGCTATTTTAACCAGTAACAGCCCCCAGAGAAGCCAGCTCTAATGAACTGCTCTCAGCACCATGCTTGTCTCTCACACAGCAAGAGGAACCAGCGTGGAAGGTGCCGAGCCTGTTAAGACCCTGCAGAGAGCAGAAATGCCTGGGGACAGTGCCATGATCACAGATATTTGACACCTTCCTTAACAACCCAGAGAAATGGGGAATGGCACTGGGATGAAAGGCAAAAATAAACCCTGTGCTTTAATATCAGGAAATCTTTTTGCTGATAGCATGTCTCTCCTGGGCAGCGAGGAGGGGAACCCCTCATTCTGGGTCTTTGAAAAGTGCATGCAGAAAATTACAAGATTTCTCTAGGACCAAGAGAGATCTCTCATGGATCTGTCTAGAAGTTCTTAAGACATCGATAAAAACCCCAAACTGGGAGAGGAAGAAAATGGGATCAGTTGTATACGGCCAGCAAGGAGGAAAAGGGCACCAAGGGTTTTGCTGATTTAGTGCCAGGCTATTCAGGAATTGGAAGGTCATTTCCAGCTCTAGATTTTACAGCTCAGACCCAGTCACTTCCTGACTCCCTGCTGAGAACTCCAACGACCAGTAAAGGAAATATAGAAATCTAAGCAAGACTCACACAACTGCCAGATCTTTAAAGAAGGAGAAGGGGTCGTTAGGCGTGGATTATTCCCAGGAGCTGCAGCTTTCCTGATATTTACAATGACTCAGTGCACTTGACATAAAAAGAAAAAAAATCCCTAACAGTCACAACTCTCCAACCTCCAAAAAAGCCAGCAGCAGCTGCAGACAATGTCCCCACGGAGCAGGGCGGCTGCTTCCTCCTCTTGCCCACCAGGTTTTAGTGACGAAGGAGGCAAAAGAGCAAACTCTGCCCAGCGCAGGGCAGCGTGGCTGGGCAGCTGAGACTCTGCAAGAGGGCTAGGGCAGTCCCTCGCTCATCAGTTCCCATGCAGTTTCTTTGGGGCAATCGCACACAGTCCAACTCCGCACCCCTCAGTTCGGTGTTGCTGTGTCTGAAGATGGACAACGTGCAGGAGCATAAAAAGAGCCAGGCAAGGGAAAGGTGGATCTAGCAGAAGTCTAGATGAAACACATGCCTCAGAGGAAAGGCCAGGTGTGATTGCTTTGGCTGTGCTGGGGAACAGCAGGCAGGATACCCCACTTTGTAAATAATAATAATAATAATAATAAATATATATATATACATATATATAGCAATATGCACTAGGAAACCCCATGACAGGATCAGTGCATTTTGCAGAGAGGTATCGCTGTGTCACTTTGTAAGTGGGCAAGCCAGAGCACAGCACCAGGAGAGGGCTCATCCAAGGCTCAGCAGAGATTTGTGTCAGGACTAGGAAAAGCAGCAGCCCGAATCCCAGACTCCATCCCTAGCTGGGTCAGTAGCACAAGGCTCAAGGCACAAAGGCAAGAGCTGGCACTGGTACATCACAAAAGCTGCCACAGAGGATCTACTTACACAGGGCTGAGTGCAGCTCCCAGCCAGAAATGTCCTTGTCCTTGGGCAGCCTCCAAGGCCAAGGCACCCACAGCAACTTAGCGGCACTTAAAGATGGGCAGTGCCAAGCTCCCAGGCCCCTGGACTAATCTGGGGCTGGCTTCATGTCCCTGTGCTCTCACCTCTAGATCTTGTGCTACTTTTGTGGTGCTTTTCTGGAAAGATCCGGAGTTTGCTACGTGTGACTACGAGCATCGTACCATACTTAATGAAGGCAGTGCACCGGCTCCTGGGCAGCTGGTTTCATTTACTTCCCCTTTCATTTTAAAGAGGAACCTTTGCCCCTATTATCTGACCTCTTCTTCTGTTGCAGTTAATTACATTAAAGCCAACTTCCCAAAGCTCAGGAATTTCCGGATCTACTTTGTTGCCTGCTGCTACAGGGAGAGTCTGCTTGGAATTAGGGCAGCCGCCTGCCGGGGACGCGGCGCGAGGCAGATCCCCTCTGTCAGCGTGACACCAGCGGCCGCCACAGCTGTGAAACTGAGACACCTCTGCCTGCAGAGCTGGCCCCGGTCCCCGAGCAGCTTCCCGAGGAGAGGGGCAGCCGACCTTGCCGGGGGAGAGAGGCAGGATGCTCCCTGCTCCCCGAGGAGGGACTGGGAGCGTGCTGGTGACCCCCACTCTGGCAGCATTATGCTCATGCAGGAGATGGCCAGCAGTGTGCAGAGCTGCGAGCTGGCATGGCTCGTGTACTGCTGGAGATGGGCTGCTGATGTCTTCATGAAAGCCCATCACTTGGACACAGCCTCAGAAGTCACCGCGCTCTGAGCACGGCATCTCCGTACCCCCGGTCTGCACTTCAGCATGTGCACGCACATCAGCCAGCTCTCTCTGGCGTTTTTGGGAAATCTGCCATCTACTTAAGAGCGGGGCACAGACAGTCACTGCCTCATGAGTATCTCCACCTGGACCTTTGGCGCATCTGGGCCAGGTGTCATCTAAATCGAACCCAGCAAAAGCACTTTGAGGTGCATCCCACATGTGCCCACGCAACATTGCTCAAGGGTTTGCCCACAAAACGTGACAAACCCCAAGTTCTGCGTGCCCCATTAGGGCGAAACGGGCAATGAAAAATAAAGAGTGCGCACAGGAATGGAACTGAGGCACAGCTGCTGCTTTGAGCAGGCAACACGTCTGCAGCATGTGCAAGGACACCAAGCTCAGGAGCAAAGCTAGGGCTGTGGGAAGATATCTGAGCAGTGGAAACCTGCATCCAAAGACTGGGGGGGTCCATGATAAACTAAGCATTTGCTCATAACCAAATGCAACACAGACTAAATGACGGGGGAAATGCCAAAAACTTTCTGAGCCACTGTCAGACCCACCTGCCCCACCCGCCTTCAGTGGAAATTCCCTGAGCGTTTCTAAGCCATTCACACATCCCCATCCAGCAACACATTACTTCTGAAGAGGGAGGCACACATGCTGAGTTACATATGTAAGTGAAACCATACTCAGAAAGGCTGGCAAGCCTACTTATTTACACCCCATGTCACTTTTCTAGCAGATATAATTCAGAAAGAGAGGGAACGGTTGTGTGTTTTCACACAGAGAATAGGGATCCCTGCAAAGTATTCCCTTTTCGATTCCCTTTCTGGATCAGGCACAACTTTTTCAAAGGAATAACAGATTTGACAAATTTATAACCAATACCCCAAGAGAACGTTAGGGGTTTGGAACAGAAACGTTCATACTTGAAGTTAGACAGCAGTTCAGTTTCCTGCTAATAATTTTCTTCTTGGATACAAAGGAACTTGTTTTGTTTTGTTTTGCTGTTTGGAGCAGAGGGATGAGACACTGTTTTGACATTTATTCATAAACAGAACAGAAGCCCAGAGTGGAAGGGTGGCCATTGCTGCTCCTCACAACTGCTCTCAGCTGCAACACGCCGGCACCAGAGCCCTGAGCTGGGAGAAGCTGCTCGGACGCATCAGTGAGAGGGATTCAAGCAGTGGCTCCATGTGCGGCCGTCCCATGCTGGGGGCTACATGGGCAACGTGTTGGCATAGCTGCCCTCACCAGCGCACTTTCCCCCATCCCTTAACTAAAGGTCTCAAAGTGGCCGTGCAGTGTGGTTTCCCCGCGCCCTAGGACACTGTTCCACGTATGAAGCCTGGAAGTTTGTTCCTTCAGCTCATCCAAGGGCTTGGCCCAGCCACCAAGCCCTGTTTCAGAAAGCAAATTCCTGGACTAAGTAAATGCGATCAGCACATCATGTAATCGTGAAAAGCAAACTCCCAGCTGAGACATAGATCATGGTTGCACAGCGTGAGCCTGTAAGTAACATGAATCCCGCTCCAAACACTCTGCTACCCTTCTGCCCCCTCTGCACCCGGCGGGGAAGCTCGGCGAGCACAGACAGGCTTGCAGAGCACCAGCAGCGCCTGGCGCTGCAACGCGCTCCGCGGTGCAGCCGGTTGCTCTTGCGGGAGCCCGAGGTTACCGCGCTGGCACGGCGACGCCGGGCGCGCTCGTGAGCAGAGCTCCTGTCTTGAAAGCCCCGACTCGGCCCGAGTGGACAAGGTTAGCGCATCCCCTCCTGGTGCGGCCGGTATGGAGCCTCTTGAGGGAGGAGCACAGCCCCCTTTACATCCTTAAACAGCACGGGGAGGGAGGAGACCCCTTGCAGAAGCCCCCCTTTTCCCCCAGGCAGCGCATTATCCCCAAGCGCTGCCTTATCCCCACGTAGCCATTCCGGGCAGAAAACAGGAGGAAGGGCGAATACCTACTGTTGCCAGGTAACAGCATCCACCGCGCTGCCGGCCACTTTCATGAACCTAGGAGAAACAGAGCAAGAAACCGTGTGAGCGCCGTGTTGTCACAGGTGTTCATAAGCACAAGGGAAGGCTGAAAGCAAGCGGTGCCCGTCGTAAACCACAGGGCAGGGAAGAGCCATCCTGTGCCCATGACATTGCCAGAGGCTCTCTAGCTAATCCCTGGCATCCTCAAACGGAAAGGATAAATTGTAACTAATGCAAGTGCTCATGGCAAGCACAGCTGAACACGAGCGAAGGAAATCCAGCCCCGGCAGAGGCTCTGAGCAGGTGGGCACAGGTCTCTGAGCACAATATTTCAGGGACAAGATCTTGCGATATGTATTTCGACCTATGAAAGCAACGCCTCAGCTCTTAAATTCAATCAAATGAAATATCAAATGCCCATTTGAAAAGGAGGCACAATGTGTGCTTAAGTTGTAGAACTCTTTGTTGCTTGGACTTAAAAAGGGATTGGAAAGAATGAAGGTGAATGAATGCAACAAAGCTTTTAGATGCAGAGATGCTCCCTGTAGGCAGGGATTTTTGAGTGTTAGGGGTGGGAGAAGGCTGGACAAGCATTGTGGCATGCTCACCTTGTCCTGGTGCTTCTTCCTGCGCACTGAAGACTCATGAGATTCTGCCTGGGTGGACTTTTGAGTTGACCCATTTTACGAGTAAGCACAGCACTTCCCTACCCAAAGTCAGCAAGCTGTGTGTGTGTTAGCCTGTGACCCAACTACCTGAGAGAGAACACACCTCCTCCAGAGATCCACATCTGAGTTGGAATTGAGAGTACACAAGGGTATCTGCTTCCACCACTGACACCAAAACAAACAATTCTTGATCGTGGGGACTGTGACAACCATCACAACTGCAGCCTCTGGCATGGGCTTGCTGCCATCCAAGACAGCCCATCCATGTCTCCCTGGCCCAGCAATCCAAACCACATTCCAAACCACACACTGGAAAACTCAGACAAGTAAACAAAACCAGTTACTATACTCTTACAGATGCTTAGGAGCACAGATACAAAACACAAATACGCATCAACTGTACTGGCATGTTTTTTCTGTTCAGCAGCATAACACACACAGTGTAGCTGATGTTGCATTTTAGATGCTATAAAGCATGCGTGTGACAGGAACCGCTGGTCTGATCAAGTGAACATGATGAGAAAGAAATCGATGCAGTGCTGTCTCTGGCTACCCTTCAATGCGCGGAGACCCTGAGAGGGCAACACTAATCACAGAGTTGTCGTGACTCTGCTGAGTGCTGCAGCAGGGCGCAAGGACAAGAGTGGCACTGATGGGAACGTGCTGCCCGCAGCTCCTATGAGCCAGGCTTCAGACAGGGAAGTGACTCAAGTTCCTAAGGGCAGAGGTTGCTTTAAATCAGGAATATGGGCTTCTTCAAGGGTGAGGGGAGAAGGATAGACACTCCAGCAGATAGGGTACCTTGGCCCTTCTCCCCTGCCTGCAGCACTGATGCGGCAACAGGAGGGGAGGTTTTTACGGAGAGGTAATGCTGGTCTGATAAGGAAGACCTGCATGCAAGCAGGCACATGAACCTCTAATCAGATCTGAAACAAGAGCAGCAAACTTCAGGCTATATATAGCTTGGAAACAATCATTATGACTTCCAATTAATGGTGATGGTCAATTATAGACTGGGACAAAAGGGCAGCTGGACCCTGTGAAGCATAAGAGGACACTAGCAAAGGCAGAGGCAATAAATCCCTGAGGACAGAGAGGGGAGAGATGCAATTAGAAATGGAAAAACAATAATATGCTGTAAAAAGCAGTAGCCTTGATAAATCCCCATGATTCTGATGCCCAGCAGTGCTATGAATTTCAGTTCCCAGGCTCGTCTTACAAAAACTTTTTGCGTCTCTCTTGAGGGTTGGGACTGGGAGCCAGCAAGAGGGGTGGTTTTGTGAAAGGTCCTTCGCCAACTACCCACTGTGAGAACAGCCCAGATAGCCTTCCTAGAGTCAATAGGGGAGCAGGGACCGGCCCTGGGACACCTGTGGCTCTCCAGCACATGCCACTGGTGCCTGGGTGCCGGGTCAAGCACTTGGCCTTACCCATGGGCTAAGGTGTGTCCTGCAGCCCTGCAGTGGCCTTGAGAGCATCGTCTGGTGGCTTCCCTGCATGGCTTTGACTTGCATGGATCATTGGGCTCCAAGGTAAAAGACAGTTTTGCAAATGCTGCTATGAAGAGCACACCAGGTAAGGTTGCTCTTCTTCAAAACTAGATATGCAGAAGCATCTCAAATGGATAAAACACAAACAGCTCCCAGGTTCAAAATACTCAATACAGGGGCTGCTGGCTAACAGATAGCTACCCTTATACATATTAAGTATGCCAAGAGCAGTAAAGAAAAGCCCCAGCTTGCTTCATTTTCTTGTATGGTCTCTGTAGGAATTATATAAATGAGTTAGATCTGGTCATTTTCAAAGTTTACCATAAAAGATCATATCTAGCTCACATTTTCATTTTTGTGTTTGTTTTTTTCTTTCGCCTTAACTGAAATTTCTACAAATCAAAGTTCAGAAGTCCCTGGCAAAACTTCAGGTTTGGCCTGGAAGGATGGAGCTGTACCTGGAACATCCAGGAAAAGATAGGCAATGGTCTCTACCCTCCAAAGGGAATCTAGATTGGTTCAATATCCAGCAAGGGGTACTACAAGCCTAAGAGATGAAAGATCAGGGCAGGTGGAGACTACACTGATACACAGGTATTTAAATATCCTTAGCCCAGGAATACAGATGTTTTAAATTCCTTTATTCATGTAACGCCTGCACTGCTTGAACCACAGATTTTAAGGGCAGTGAATATCAATATGATCCTGCTGTCTGGCTGGCGCTGGCACATTTTTATCTGGGATTTCCTGGACCACATGATGTACATGCATGCAGTGCAGCCCAGGCAGAGTAAACCAGACGCTTCCGGGAAGAATTGGATCCCCTGCACATGTGCTGGGCAGATGGTCCATGCTGGTGCAGTAAATCTGACATTTTCCTATACATTGGCCCTATTCTGTGAGCCCTGATCTATTATGCAATGCATCTGCAGTAAATCCCACACCCCGCGAGCAGTGGGACGAGCACAGCCTGTGCTGTGCAGGCGTTGTGTGCTAATACTGTAGCCATGCCCTGCAATTCGCCTGTCCCGAGGATGCTCCTGCTCTGTATTCCTGGATGAACTTCCATATATCCGCAGTCTGGGAAAATCCAAAAATCCTCAAATTCTGATCGGGCAGAATTTCCAGGGAAACCAAAACATGTCAAGAGTTGTGTGAAGGAACAGGAGCCCCAATCAATAACTGTGCCACTAAAGATTAGGCAAGGACCCTGAGCTGAGACCTGTCCATCTCCTTACTATGCTGCTGCCTGTATGCCAGTGTGCCACGGCCAACATTATTGCTTGGAGGGGTTACATCCTGAACTGGAACGGAGACCTGACTTTGCCTTTAAATAGCAGTGAGAAAAACACATTTAAAGTTGGATCAGTCACCCAAAGCAGACCACAGTCCAGCCCCAAAAACGGTAACACTGGTGTGACGCATGGGACAACATGCCACAGGTCAGGAGCTAGCTATGGAAGAGAGGGACAAGAGGAATGGGACAACACAGGATGTTACTGGCACCAAAAACTCTACATGGTGAAACCATGGCTCAGACCTGACCTCTTGCAAGCCTGCAAAGGTTCTCGCTCACTCCCATCCCTCAAGACCGTAACTTTCATTTGAGTGTGGGCACATCTCTGAAATAGAGCTCTTGTCCTGACTCAATGCTTGCTAGTCATGGAGCATCTACTGTAACCTTAAGCAAATTGCTCCCATGGTTAATTAGCCTCCAAGTATGTTATTTCTCATCTGAATGTGTCTGGCTTCAGCTTCCAGTCACTGGAACTTCCTAGGCTCATTCCTGATACATTAAAGAACCATCTGCATTTGGAAATCTCTTTCCCATGAAGGTAATTGCAGACTGTTCTCCTTTGAATATATACATACATATTTTTAAAGTGATCCTGCAATAAAGAATGCAGCTGCACAAGGGAGACAAATCACCATCACACAGGCTCCCAAATGGTTCAGCATTGTCTAACTTCTGGGTACCAGAAGCCTTCTTCTGTGCAAGGCTGGGGCCAGTGTCAGGTGTGGGAGAAGAGCTTGCTCCTGTTTGCATTTACTGTTTTGCCATGCTGCCTTTCTAACATCAACAGGGTCAGCACCCATCAGCGCTTGTTGGGCTCCTGAATTAACTGGCAGAGCATGGCTCTCATCCATACAACTGTGCCCTCTTCTCCATCCTAAGGTCTGCCTCAATGTGGGAGTCAAGCCCAAATTTCCACTCAAGAAACTGAACAAACTGAGACCAGAAAGCGGGTGTGATGGGAAAAAAATTCTTTAGTATAAGGTTTTCTGAAGTGCAATGAAGTATCTGCAGCAGTCTTCAAAGACTCCAAGACCCTACTCCTCCTGGCTAATGCAAACTGTTTGAAGTGCAATGAAGTATCTGCAGCAGTATTCAAAGACTCTAAGACCCTACTCATCCTCGTTAATGCAAACTGACCTGCAATGCTGGTTTTCAGACAGGGAATTCACAGTAGGAGTACATTGTGAGAGACCCACCATTCACGAGCTCATGGGTCTTAATAATCCTCCCTCTTAGCCGTCTCTTTTCTAAGATGAAAAGTTTTCAGACAGGGAATTCACAGTAGGAGTGCACTGTGGGAGACCCACCATTCACAAGCTCATGAGTCTTGATAATCCTCCCTCTCAGCTGTCTCTTTTCTAAGATGAAAAGCCATAGCCTTCTTAATCTTTTCTCATGTAGAAGACATCACATACCTCTTGCACATCCTGGGCTTCTCTCTGTAGCTTTCCCAGTTCTGCTACACTTCTTCTGAGGTTTAGCTTCTTCAGCTAAACAATCAGGATTGTAGATAGTGATCAGGATGAAGCTACACCCTCTCATAACTGTGCTTTTACCCATTTTGTTCTTCCTATACAGGTGAGAGTGATTTGGGCATTCCAGCCCAAATGGCTCTAATGATGATTACATTAAGTCTTTTCTCCTGAGTAGACTTTATAACTACAATCCTCAGTTTATTCCTCAGATCTTTGAGCTTTCTGTATAAGCAACTACCAAATACCTTATCACACCTTTCACTATTTATTCCAATATATTTATGATTGTATTCATGCATAGGTCCAATGCTATCTTAGTCTGAGTTTATGCTGCTATGATCTTCTGCCTGGCTGAGAGGCAGGGCACAAGGAGATGGGGTAAAGGCTTTGGCCCATGGTAAAAAGACCCCTTTGCTCTCTGATTTGTGACTTCGATGGGGCCCATGACCCAAAGCGCCTGTGGAGCATCTAGTGCAAACACCAGTGCCTCTAGCTGCAGCAGAGGTAACACCTTGACACTATTTAGTGTCCAATGGCAAAAACTAGGCCACACTTACTAAGGAACAATAGATGTTGAGAGTCCCTAGCCAAATCTTCCTGGATATGTCAGTCTATTTTGTACCAAATGTTGTGAGCTTTCACACTTGTTAGCATCTCTCCTTGCCAATATCTTTCCCTTGCATTTCTTCTCTTACAGTACTGACTCTGCAATTCAGTGGTGCATTAGCATTTGTGGCTGATTCTTGATCTGCTGTTAAAACCCATGTCAATTCCTTATAATACCACATTTTTTCCCCAAGCAAATAAGTTTACACAGTTCTGAGATGCTTATGCCCGCAGACACAGTAGGTAGCTAACACAGTCTGCTCTCCAACAGCTCAGGCTACATGAATGGTCTAATTAACACCTCATCAAACTCAACTGTTAGTTGTGTCTGGAGAAATTTCCTCTTGCACATGTGCATTCACAGGACACCATTTCTAGCCTCCCACAGAGCAGGCCATAGCCATCGGCCCGTTCCATCTCTAACATTACGCAGTGTTACATCTCTGCAGAGTCTATCTGCACATCAGCAGTAGCAGATCTGGCCTGCTCTCCAGGACTAGCTCATGATACAACTTTGATATGATCTGTGGCTGCTCTGAGCCATTTAGAATGCGCACGGCAATGCCAGAGCCTACGTCAGAGTCTGCCTTCATGGGAAAGGTACAGATGTGCCAAAGCCAGGAGGTGGCAGGAGGCTGTTCTGTCCCTCTGTGTTTGCACCACACTCCATGATCTTCATCCTACTGCAAGCTCTGCATAGACTCCTTGTAGCACACAAGCATCACAGACTGCTACTAGGAGCACTTTCCTAATTCTTTCTACCCTCTCCTGTCTGCTGGCTCTGTGAGGCTCATCCAGGGTCTCAGGAGGCATGTGCTGGCTGTGAAAGCCCTAGGTACTTCTAAGTGTCATCTCACTGACCAGTTTGGCGATGCTGCTGGAAAAAGGCAGACAGCTCTCAGTAGCACTAGCCGAGAATACTGAAGAGACCTCAGGGAGCTGCCGGGAATAAAGCTCATGCTGTAAAGTAGCTTAAGACACTAAGTTTTATTTCTCTGTCCTTTCCTGACTCTGTTTCCAAATACTGTAAATGAATGTTTAACCCTTTGTCTTGATTTAATCAGATTTATTCCTCATCTTTGCACCTTATCTGGTAATAACATCATCTTTAGAGGGGAAGAAAAACAGCTTGTTTCTCACAGGAACCTGTGGCCTGTTAGATCATGGGAGCATGTGCCACTCACCAAGAGCCCCAGACTCCAGGGCTTGGGCTGCAGGTGTGCCTGGTCTCACATGAGGTGCCTTGAAAGGAGGCAGAAATCGCCTGAAGCACCTGTGGAACAGCATCACCTCTGCAGGCAATGATAGTTGTTAGGAAACAGCACAGAGCTTAGAGAACATGCAGACTCATTATAGCTCTTGCAAAACTACCTTCAAACTGGTATGGGAGTCTGGAGAGCCCCCAGTACCCTGTCTGCATGGCTGTTCAAAGCTGTAGCTCTGACCAACTCTCCTGTTCATTCAAAATGACATTTCTGTCATCCTTTCTGTCAGACTTCAGTCTCACATCAGGGGTCGTTTGTCAATCAAAGTGCAGCTTTGAAACATGGAGCCACTGGACCACCCATGGCATGTGAAGGGCAAATGCAAAGTAGTATTTCCCTTTCTCTGAGGGCTTCTTGGCTCTCATTCATGTCATTCTCCTTACTCAGCCCGCTCCTCTGGCATTAACAGATGTCCTGCTGATCGAGGCTACTGCAACGTTTGGTAACTCAACGTGAGCCATGCTCACCGTACCTTACCAAACCCAGGAGCTGCAGCTAGCAGCGTGCTCTTCACAGAGACTGCATGTGGTGACACAGGTGACAGCCGTGGTGTCAGCGTAGAACTGTTGTTCCTCCCCACCTATTGTCAGTGTGAGGGATCCTGGTGTCACAGCTGGTTAAACCCACTTTATGGTCTCTTTGTTCTGTTGCAGCAGAGCTGAGAATCTGGACCTTGCTCTCTGCCTGCCTCCCTGGGGACGGCATCAGTGTGCTGCTTATTGTTTCAGCCAGATCATTCGTGCAGATGTTAATGAATGCTAGACCCAGCTTCGCTCCCAGCAGAGTCCCTTACACGCCTCCCCCTGCCCCGCTTTGTGCACTGGAGTTTCTGTTTACAGTCCTGCGGGGAATTTCCCCTCTGTTGGACAGTATTCGAGCCCGCACAGTCTGAATTCCTGTGCTGCCACCAGACTCCCACACCTCACTTGTTCCTGTAGCTGTCTTGTGTCACATCCAGGTGTCCCACTCCATCACTGTCATGATCCCTTCTCCAGGCTCTTCTCTCTGGCCTCCCCAATGCATACAAAAAGCAAACCCACCTTTCAGCGTTTCAGTCAATTCCTGCATAGTATTTTTCATCTAAGGAATTGGGCAAATCAACCAAGAAGCTAAAACTCAGAGCATCAGTATCACCAACAGAAACTGCATTGGTTTTGATTGAGATGCCTTGGTCGGAACAGCATCGCACCATTAAAAAGTACTAAGTAACATTGAGCTAGGTAGGTGTTTCCTTGAGAGAGAGAAGAGGGGAGAGTAGGGCATTTCCCAGACAGATCATAAACTGTAATGGCGAATCTTTGTGCCACAAATGGAAAAGTAGCTCAGTCAGAATCAAGGGGTGCCATGATTAGCAGTAGCACTATGGCAATGGCTCTGCACCATAAATTTTCCTCTCATCCATAATGCTTGTCCCAGCCAGGAGGGAACAGAGTGCTTGGCCTGTGAAAGAATTAGCTATGATCTCTCCCTCCACACAGGTAAGGCATGGGGAGAAGAAACTACCAAGTGGGAACACCAAAGCTCTTTGTCCAGACACTTCCAGCTCCCATTCCCAAGGGAATGAGTGAACTTGCTGTTTGTACATACCTAATTATTTACATTCCTTGTTTTGCTGTGGTGAGAGCAGCATAAGATATATTCTATTAACACATGTAGAAAGAAAATCTTCTCACTATAAAGCTCCTGGTTTAAGGCAACAATATGGAGGGTGCTACAGCACAAAAGTGTTCACCTCTGTTTCCCCACTCTCCTCCCAATGCACATGGGCCATTGCTTCCTTCCACCTTAGACTGTTGCCACCAATGAAGGACTCAGACACACCAAAATGAGTAAATTGTGCCAGGACCCACCTCCTGGCCCCCTGAAGCCAAGAGGCCTGCAGCAGCCTGCACCCACACCACTAACTTACCTTCATAACCCAATGAGGTGGCCACCGTTTCTCATACGTATGGAGAAATGTACGTATTTCTCATACGTACATGCGTATTGAGAAATTCTGAAAATGCTTGGGCCTGGGTTAGTTGGCCCAGGCCAAAACCACACCAGGGATCTCTGCAAATATTTAGCAGCATCACATTCCCGAGCCCAGGTTCTGGTGCTTAGTTAACTGACGCACGTAGAGCCTTACTCACTTGCTGCCCATAGCAGGGTTAGAAGTTGACCAGTGAAGAGCCAAGCAAAGATCAGGCTGACCTTCTGGGATGGGCATCAATTTCAGGAGACATTTCGGTTCCCTCATCTTTTCTTGATCCAAATAACATTACTTACCCTTCCAGGAGAGCGATGACATTTTTTCTGGGCCTCCCAATGTTTGGTCCATAGAGGTTTGCTCTGGAATAAGTGCGGATAAGCTGCAGCAGGCTTCTCAGCTGGATGTAGTCCTTCCCCAGCTGGCTGCCGTTCACTGAACGACCAATCAGAGTCCGATAGTTATTGGGTTCTGGGAAAATAAAAATAGAGAAGTGAGGCTTGCCAGCTCAGCTCCTCCATCCCCACTTCCGCAGGGAGACACACAGCTCACATGCTGTCTCACAGCTTGAGCTCAGAAGACAATCACTGAGGGAGGGATGAGGGCCATCGCTCCCTCTCCATGACCAGCATTGTGCTCCATTTGCACAGCAGTGCTGGGATGGTGAGATGGCACCTCTTCCTTTGTCACTTTTGCTGTGGTCCAGGTGAGGAACATGCACCTTGACATCACTCTCCACCAGGTCCACCCGTTCCCCGGGCTTTGCAGCTGCTGTGAAGTCCATGCTGCTTCTGATCAGCCCACCCCAGAACCAGCCATGCCCAGCACCCAGGCAGGCAGAAGCATTTAAACAACCAATAAGACATCAGTTGAAGTGCTACCACACGCTAGGTGGCTCTTAGAGACTGTATTTCCTTCTAAAAGGGATCTTTGAACCCCTCTGAATCAACACTGGCAAAATATCCTGGGATCTGCAAAACTCTTACCCAAAAGGGAATACCTTTCTACTGGAGTGAGTTACATTCCTGTGGCTCTCTAGTTCCCACACTCACCATTGCCCAGCTCCCAGGAGATGTTGTATTTCTTGCTGGCACTGTACTTCAACAGGCTGAGTGCATTGGAGCTGTTCCAGGAGTTATTGGGATTTCTGCGCAGAGCATTCAGTGCAAAGATCAGGTGAAGGCCAGAGCAGTCAGCAAAGTTATAGAGTTTGTCTAGAGACCTGGCTGGGAAGAAACAAAAAACAGCTTGTAATTCAAATGAAAGCAAGTTCCATGGAGGTTCAAAAGATCCTGTCCATCAGACCTCAGCTTCTGTGCAGGTTGAGCCAGGGTCAAATGCCATCCCTTCGACATCTGTAACCGCAGAAATGCACCTGACCTTTGAAACTGGGATAGGATTCCAGGTGTGGGCTAAACTCCATTCCAGCCTGAAACTTGGATACGCTCCACCACTGTGTCAGAGATAGGGCCATGTTACTAGAGACAAGTGACTTTATAACATCTCTTTTCATCTGCTCTTGGCAAGGAAAGATCAGTCTTTCATGCGCTTACCCTACCTTGTGGCTCCTCCGGACCAGCCCTCTGCAGCGCCGGAGGCACCACCTGCCCTGGCGCCTGCTGAGCTGCTGCCAGCGCATGGCACGGCCAGCTCTTCTGGTGCCGCATGAGAACCTGCTCTCAGCCCACAGACAATAACAACCACGGAGCAACAATAACCACACAGGGTCTTCAGGGCATGCAGCTCACACCCTGCTGACCTCCGCTCTTCTCCACCAAGAGAACTTTCTGGGGCTGGGATTTATAGCTGAGCTGCATAGCTCTGACTCAAGTATCAATTTTCCATAAGAGCCTTCCATTTATTTTGCCAGGCTCATGAGCTCTACAAGAATGGTGCTAACAAGCAGCACTGCTGCAGGGTGACCACGCAACGGTTGCCTCCTGGCGCAGGAGGCTTGCAAGGACATCCGCATGGTGGGGTTCTCCCCTGGGCTCTGCCATGGACTTGTGAAGGGCACAGGGCTCCACACCCTCAGCTCAGCACACCCGAGCTCTGCTGCTGGGCCCTACTGGGGTGGTGGGGGTCTTTGCTGGATTTGTACCCATCCACTGGCCCCAAGGTCCCCCAAAGTGTGATCGTGGCAGATGCAGGGCCATGCTGGCATCTCCTTGGTGGGCTTCTGCTGCACAGGGGGCTTTGCCCTGACTGATGTAGGGGCCAAAGAAAGAGTTATTTCACTGTTTGGCAAAGAGAAAAACTGCAAAAGTACGGCTGTGAGAGGCAAAACACTTAAAGCTTTCTTTGCTTCAATCTTTCCTAAAAATTCAAAAGCAACCAAATGTCTGACGAGGCTATGCCAGTGTTAGCAGGATAAGAGCTCATGCTAAAGCAAGAGATGATTTGGTTAGAGGGTAATTAAATAACTGTGATGTTTTCAATCATCCATGCCTGCTGAGCTGCATCCCAGGACACTCAGCAGGCTTCCTGAAGTCGCCGCAGGGACACAACCACTTAGCTTTGAGGAGCCATCGGGGATGGAGAGGTTCCAGAGGGCTGGAAAGGGCAGACGGAATGCTTCTCTTTCAAAAGAGGAGAAGGAGGCAATGGGGAATTACAGAGTAGGCAGATTAACTTCGGGTCCCAGAAAAATACTTGGACAAATAATCAGGCTGCTTGTCAGCACTTACAAAATATAAGGAGATGATCAACAGCCACAGGAATGTGTCAAGAACAAATCACACTGCAGCAATCTCATGACAGGAGAGCAGGGCTTGTGGACAGCAAAGTAGTAGATTAGGCCTTAAACCTCGGTGATTTTTAAGGCTTTTGCCTCAATTTCATGCGACGTTCTCTTCAGCAAGTGAGGAAGCCATGATCTAGACATGCAGTAAAAGCTGCACATGCTGAGAGCGGTTACTAGCAGTTTGCTGTTAAGCTGAAGGAACTGAGAGTGGTCTGTGAAGCTTGCTCTGGGTCTTTCTTACATATTTACTGTAAAGCAGAGCACTGAAGCATGGAGGATGTGTACATCAGACTTGTAAAAGCACCAAGGTGTGGGTAAGATGGAGGACAGGAGAAAACTCTGAGTGATATTGAAAACTGGAGAAATGTCCTGAAAAGGAAGATGTACTTTGAGAAGGGAACCCGAGGGTGCTAACATAAGTATTCTGAAAAAAACAAAGGTCACAGAGATATTTTATGACAGCAGTCCTGTCTGTAAAGGCACAAGGTGATCTTTCTGCTGTGATCCGGGGGCAAATCTCCAGTCAGGGAGAAACATTCACTTTTAGGCATGTGAATGCAGACTGGACAACTAGTGGCTTCAGCAGGCGACAACAGATGGAAAGGAGCAGGACAAGGAGCAAGAGGATGAAGACACCTCCCCGCACATGGAGACAAAGAGGGGAACATGCTGCTCTCCACGCTGGCAGGGTGCAGGACCAGCTGCAGCTCTGCAGCCCCAGTGCACCCAGCAAGGGGACGGCAGGGAGCCCGGCTCTCTCCTCTGCACATCTGCACTGCCAGGTTGGGGAAAAGTAAAGTTGTTCTTAAAGCAGCGTTTCAGGAGGGTTAATGCAATATGTTAACGGAGTAGTCAACATTTACTGGAATGCAGCAACATCACAAAAAGCAGAAGAAAGTAGAAAGGTGGAAAAAGAAGCTCCTAATCTTTTCACAACCTTTCTCTAAATATTACTGGATGTTTCAGTGAAAAATATCTGAGTTAGATTAATCTAATGTATTCATCCCACTGGTTCAGGCACATTAGCTGGTTTTCCAGATGATTAGTGGATTAGAGACAGATACAGTTACTTAATACTCATTTACTTTAGACCTCCAGGCAAAAAGCTGTACTTGAAATGATAACCCTGTAAAGAGAATAAGGTAGAAGCCTAAATGACAACCCGAAGACAGCAAAAAAGTGCTACCTGCAGTTTCCCTTATAGGAATGAAACCTTTTTGCTAGTATAAAACAGTTCTAGTACTTCAGTACTACACGCGGGGATTTTGTTCATGTGTAGGATTCTCTGCAGTGGACTGAGAATCAATTTTCCATGCACCTATTGGAGGAAAACAGCCTGTCTGCTTATCCCAGCACAGGGCTGCCACGGAAAAGCTATATTTTCCCCATTCCATGCACCTGGACACAGAGATGCCATGTGCATTTCGCGTTCTCCTGCAGCTTTTCAAGCTAGAAACCTCTGTAATCAGAGGAAAGAGCCAGGAGAAAGGCACAGATGTCTCAGAGCTGCACATTTCCAGCCATCTTCCAGCACGCCAAGTGACCTGCAAACTGCAACAAGACCGCAAGGGGGTAAAAGTGCCTCTGTACCTAACCCCATGTCACACTGGGTTGTTATGCAGAGCACCCTTGGAGAGAGGTTCCCCCAAGCCTGTTCCAGTCGTCACTCAGGTGTCAGCTCCATTTGGTCTCCTTTAGCTGGAACAGCTCTCAGAAAGATCTGCCATGGAAGGGTAAAGCACAAAAAGAAGCATATTTAGAAGACCTTGGGCAATGTCCAGCCACTCCAGAAGTGCAAACTGGGCCAAAAGAGAATGTTATAAATATTTTACTGCTATAACTAGCGATGGCTGCACTACTTCTAAGTAATGAAAAAAATGAAGAAT
Organism: Tinamus guttatus; assembly: GCF_000705375.1. The sequence continues at coordinate 138,857 of NW_010585022.1, read as the reverse complement.
CGTGGTATTATTAACAGCTGGCTAAAAATCACTTTGAATTCCAGATAATTGCTCTATTTTTTCTTCATCAAATACAGAAAATCCTCCAGGAACTTAACCTTTCTCCGATTAACAGATCATTAGGCTGGGCTTTCACAAAGCATTTCAATAGAAAAAGCCATTGTCATACCAGAGTGAATCTTAATAAAGTAGAACTGTATTTAAAAGATATTCTCCTTTCTCCCCCTCTCCCTGGTGCAGAGATGCAGACTCACTGCCCTTGTGCCTCTGACCTCACAGAGCAGGAAAAGGTCCAAAGAAAAAAGAAAGAAATCCATATATATAAAAACAATAAGAAACTGTAATAAATCACCAGCCTCTGAGTATGCAGATGTGAAAACCAGGGCAGAGCTCCTGATTAACCATTGCCCTATTGCATGGAACAGCAAGCAGGAGCCTGGATTCTTCCAGGTTTGTTCATCCAAGAAGGGTGAGCACCATGCTGGTGGCTATAGGTATGGGGACACTGAGGTTTGTCTTCTGTTTGTGAATGTTCATGTAATTGATTTAACATAGTTGTCAACAGATATTAAAGATTTCTGCTGCTTTTGTGGGGCCATCACCTTGCAAAGAGGGAGGCGGAGGATTTGAAAATCCGGAAAAGTTGCCTGTGAGGCTACAAACACTAGTGGAATGTGTGACACCTCCTTTTCCTTCTTCTGTTTTTTAACTGGGCTAATTTTTAAAGTCACCCAAAATGTGCATGGCACTTCATTCTGTTGCATATCAGTGCAAAACCTGAGGCACATTAAAATATCTTTGGTCATTTAAAGCAATTGAAAAGGCTTTCCTGTGGCAGCTAGTGAATTAAAGATTATAACATGGGGCTCAAAGAACATCGTTGACTGCCATTTGGTAAGAGGGACAGCTCAATGATTTCTGGATTTGAAAATACTCCACACTAGTAATTCCACTTGAGGAATTTTGCTTTGGCAGGGCTCTGCAAGAGCAATGGAAATGCACGTGTGTGCCTAGATCAGCCCGTGGGCTGAGGGGTTTCTGGGTGGTGGGGCATGGCCCGGCATGCCGGAGGCTTTCGTAACTCTGGGAAAGCAACCAGGAGGACGGGAAAGAAGAGTCTGTTCTCCCTTCGTCCCATCATTGGCCACGTCAGTCTCGTACCTCCTTTCACACTCTGCCTTGCATACACACACCGTGCCAGCACTGAAGTGGATGGATGCCGCGTATCCCGGGCTGAGCACGGAGCGGGCAGCACATCCCGTGCTCCCGAAACGCCTCGGCTTAGCCCAGAGAAGGGAGAGGGAGTTCAGAGACCAAGCAAATGCACAACAGATGAAATCTGTTGATAAAGCAAAGAAACACAGTTCTAAGAATAACGATTTCAACTAATCATAGATATTGCTTGACTCCGTGTTATCCATAAATCCTGAGGAATGCCTGGAGCGTCGGTGCAAACAGCTCCCTGCACCTCCGCTCCAGTAACTACGCCAGCGCTGAAGCCAGCAGCATCCCCCGGCGCCAGAGCACCCCACCGGAGAACCGAGGGAAGGGGTTGGGAAAGACCTGGCAAGAAGCAGCCGGAAGCCTCAGGAGGGCTTGGTAGAGAGGGAGCAGAAAGGGTGGAACAGTGTGTTCAGATGGGGATGAGTAAGATGGGTGGGGAGGACCACGGATAGGAGAGAAAGGTGTTCCCACTTAGAGAAAAGCAAGCGGGCACATGAAAAATGTATTTACAAACAAGCTGCCACTGTGGTCGGCTGAATCCCATTTGCACTGCCTCTCTTGGGTAGAAAGTCCTCAGAAAACCATGTGTTTGTGGCAAGGACTTAATTTTCTTTTCTTTTTTAGCAAATAAATATGAATCAGAAGATCTGCAACAGGCAGTCAGGCTAACACCAGGCCCATGGGACAGGCCTCCAAACTTGCTCAAAATCTTCCCATGGATTCCATTCCCAGTCACGGTAGGGTTTTGGATGGGAAAGCCAGAACCCACCATCCACAACTTGCACAGTTAGAGCACCAAGGAGTAGCCTTCATCATCACAGATTCAGATGACAAACAACATCCCACACCACCAATATACAACATAAAATTCAACTTGATCCACAGACCATGGGAAGATTTTTCTATTCTCTCTGTGTGTTAAGCTTTCCTTCAGCGATGCTGCTTAAATTGAATTTTGAAGTTTTCTAGGCTACCAAGTAACCCACAGAGTTGCTGGAAGTTGCGTTCTAATGATGACCATCCCAGCTGGGAAGCTGTTTGGTTTTAATTCAGTCTTCTGAAGTATTTTGCTATGCAGTAAAACCACACCGTGTAAAGATGCTTAAGAATTCCCAGGGAAAACTGCTGGCAGGAAGGAGCTGCCTGCTCGCCCCAGACAGACAGACATTTCACCTGAAATGCTCCCTCTACCTTGTCAAGTTCCTGGTGTCTCCGGCAGCGGAGGGAGCTGCGCCTGCATTTACCACCTTCCTGGCTCAGCCTCCTCCTTGCTTTAACAGCAAGCAAAGGCTGCTGGAGCTTCAGCACCCAAGCTTGGGCGAGCACTTCCCAAGGCAAGGTGCAGCACTGGAGGTCTGCTGTGAGCAGTGAGAAGTGCTTTGGCAGAGCCTAACAGCACTATAGAAAAGGGATCTAGTTTAATCCCATCTGAAGAATACCTGAAAGTTAGAGGAACTGGCTTTAATACTGCCAGCCAGTAAAGAAATGCTGTGCACTGTATGTTAATGAGAACCTGGATTTTATATCCAGCTGGATGACAGATGAGGGATCTGGGGCTATTCCCCCCTGGAGTATTGAGGGGGCCTTGTTGCAGGGGAATTATTGTCATCATCCCTGGTCTTTAAGCAGCTGAACATCAACCCTCAATATCCATTCAAGTCTTTAACTAGATTTTTTTATTTCACTGCCAATCCAGACGTGATTATGCCAACCACGTGAGCTAGGTTTAGTCCTTAACACCACGGTACAGAAATAGCAGTCTGGGGGCTTGGTGTCAATCTCTCGCCAATAAGGAGCTTGGCTCACAGCCATGGGCTGTGGGCTGAGTTCCCAGCTGGCATATAACTTGGAAGACAACCATGAGGTCTGGGTTCAATATCCAATTGCTAAGGAGTCTGGCTGACAGCCTCATTTTTGTGGAATGAATCCCAAATTAATATAATGCTTTTGATACCAGACAAGGGGCATGGCCCCCTTCCAAATGCTGTAAGGACTCAGATAAAAGCCATAGGCATTGGGTTCAGCATGTAGAGGTATCGCGGTTGGATAACAGTCAGGATTGGGCTAAATCCTCAGATGGTGAGAAAAAAAGAGAGAAAAAAAGAGCCCCAAGCTCTGCCTTCACACAGAAAAGAGCTCAGATGAGCAGAATAGCTCTGTTTTCAATCCCTGCATGGTAAAGAGCTCACAGGACAGTAATGGTTTCTAGGAACAAGTGTAAATTGACGTGAAGCTTCAGAAGAGACGTGGGATCTGGGTTCAATCTCAAACTTCTGTAAAGCTCAGATAATGGCCATAGGGGCAATTTCCAAACTCTCTGTTCCAGTCTGGTGCCTGGGAAGGAATGGAGATCACATTACATCTAAGAAAGCCGCTTTCTTGTGCTGCATAACTTAGAGATTTAAGACTTTTTCCCTTTTGGACCAGAGCAAAGCCATCATCTTCCGAAGTTTCCGCAGGAAGCAGAGGTGGGCAGGGAGAGGGCTGCAGGTGTGAGCAGAGTGGAGAGAAGATGACGATGATCACCTGCCCATGCACACCTTGTTGGCCATCCCAAACCACTGGGCTATTTCCAGGATCATCACTGGGTTTATCTAGCCCTAGAAATTGCTCCAAAGAAAATAAGGATGCAGCTCGTCAGCATCCTGATGGTGCTGATGGGCATCCTCAGGGCATCTGGAGGAGGCAGCTCATCCCTCTACATGAGAGCAATAAGCTACCTTATCCTTCTCACTAACACTAACACTGCTTGCACAAGGCATTAGTGTGAAATGTTGTGCAGTAAAAACTGCCCCCCACACCCCCAGCTTGCTCTCGTGGTGCTTCCATATGTAGCCAGCCTCTGGTGTTTAAGGCCAATCCACTCCGTTTGAAGGAATTCAAACAAAAATTTTTAAAAGTGCAAATGTTTTATGCATTTCTCCTTTAAGAAATTTCTTAAAATCTACTCCTGGTCCCCAGGATTCTCAGCTTTATCATCAAAGTGCAGACAGCGGGGATCAGAGCAGATGGGGACTGACCTCTGTGAGCACCGCCCAAACAAGCCATGATTTGCAAATCCAACCTCCAGCTTGCCAGACTCGCACGCAGGAACTGCATATTGGGGGTGAATCAGCCCAGAACACCCTGCAAGGAGAGCAACCGGCTCTTGCTAACTGTTGCATGTGCTGAAGACAAGCGCTGTCAGCACCGCTCCCGGCACGGGCGGTGGGCAAAATCCCGCATTTTTCCCTTCATCCGGCCCGGAGCTCCTGTTCGTGTGCCAGTGCGGAGCCCCGGGCCAGGGCTGCAGGAACGCCTCCCTCCAGAGCGTTACCTACGCGCACGGAGGGAGCATGCACGCCGGTCCCGGGAACACGACTCCAGATATAACACAGCTCCGCTGCCAGAACGTTTGCTGACAGCATGACTGTTTTATATGGCTATAAGAACGGCTATAAGCGCAGCTGTCTGAAAAGCAACAAAATCTATGATGTGTGTTTCTAAATCCAATGACAGCTGGCAGTGCTGCGCTGCAGCTCATTCCTTCTTTTACACAGTTTAGCTAAAACACTTCTCTGTGATCGCCCCGATTTATCAACAAACAGCAGTTTCTGGAACCATTTAAAAGCATTCCCAAATAGGCAAGAAGTGGTCAGCTCTTCAAACACTCAGCAATCCACGAGCTCCCAAATAGGCAGGCGGCTGCAAATGGACAGGGATTTTGGATGGGCGGCCGGACACCCTCCCCACCACCTCCTGGGGAGATGTGGCTGCAGGTAAGGCTGCAGGATGCAATGCTCCCCTGACAACATGTAATAATAATAATTTTAAAAAAACAGTAAGCAAAGGTTAAGCACACACTAGCTTACATATACCCTGGGCACTGATACACCTCTGCTGTGTGGCTCATGGGAGAGGGATTTTCCTTGTGTCCCCAAGTTTAACCTCATGGAATAGGAAAATCAGAGCACCCCAGACCCCATACCTCCTGCTCAGGTACTTGCAAGGCAGCACTGCTGCTCGTTGCACAGCCTCATGCTGCACCTGAGGCAGAGCTGAGGTGTGATTCAGTTACCAGCTCCAGAACAGTACCAAGAGGGCTGGTACTGGCCAGGAGGGGCTGCACTCCTGGCACCAAATCCCTTTGATCCCCAGGTTGTTGGATTCATTATTCAAAGGTGTCGTGCCTGCAAGGAAAGCAGAGCTGAGATGTGCTTTATAAATACTTTTTCTTGACAGCGCCTGACGTGCCAACACAATATTGAGGGGATGGATGTTATCATCACTTCCCTGTGGAAGCGAGCAGGGCAATATGTGCAGAGCAGACTCCCGTGCACATGCCGCAAGCGGGAGGCAAGGTGCACAGCAACGTTTTTAGCACACTTATCTCACCCCTGCAAAATGTTCCACCTTGGTAAACTGTGCGCCCAGTTGGGCCGTTCCCGTTAGGCGGTCGGCAGCTGCGCCTCTCCGCTTTTGCTCCCCGCCTAACCCGCCGTCACGTGGCCGATGCACAGCTTGCTCCGGAATAGCCTCGTGCAGGGAAGGGAGCCAGATCCACCCCACGGCATCCACAGCGCCGCGAAAGGCGCAGCGCGTTTTGCAAGAGCCGTCCACCTTCGGCTTCCGAGCCCCGCCACCGCCCCAGAAGAAAGTGACGCTAATTGTTTGTGCTAGAAGCTAAAACCCCACATCGGGAACAAATTCAGAGCAAGGATTTCAGCCCTGCCAAGCCCCAACATTCAAAAATCATGAGTCAAGCTCCCAAAAATCATGAGACTAGCTCAAGAAACTTGGTTTTAACAAAATTTTCATTGCTGACTGTTTTCTAAAATTTTGGGTGCATTAGTACAACATTAAGTTCTACTACCAAGAGGGCTAAAACCTGGCTTGCTCTTACTTTTTCCTTCCAAGGGCCGTGAATGTGCAGAAAAACAAGCGTTTTGTGTTACGAGTTGTCTGGGCTGGGCTCCCTGCCCTGTGGCGGTGGCGGGATGGCAGTGGCAGCCGGGGGCTCCCCAATGGCCCTCGATGCGTGGGCAGCAGGGACGGCTGCCCAAAGCAGGGATGCTGTGAGCAGGGATGCTTTGCCACGGAGCAAGGGAGCCCTCATCTGCGGCTGTCCTTCCACAGTCCCAAATTACCAGGAGGGCAAAGCCAGATTCTGCACAGTTCAGGTACACGCTGTTACGGGGATGGATCAAGATTTCCTGCTAACTGGGATCCATCGCAGAGGCAGCCGTGGCGTGTTTCCAAAAACCACAGCTCCCAGTTCTGACCTGTCTTTGCTTGCTTGCTGACCCTGTTCCTGCCATCAGCCTCCCCTTGTTGTTCCCGCTACGCGGAGCAGCTGATTTCCCTAGGAGGAAGAGGGAGTGACTAGGGCTCTTCGCACACTTTGCGAGCTGGGCATCTGGTATTTTTCAAAACTCTAAAACATTTTAGCTGAAAACTGTCCCAAAAAAGAAAAAAACAAAAAAGCATAAAACCGGAAATGTTTCAATCTGAAATCCTTAATTAAAACCACACTCTTTAGTACATAAAGAAGGAAGTTAAAAAAGAAATGTACTTTTGCACATTACAGACAGCATTATAATAAACACAAAGCCCTGCCAAGAAAGAGGCATTTTCAAGGCTAAAGTAGATGCCTCCAGCTGCACTAAAATAATGTCAGAGGGCCTGTCCACATTACAAAGTGTCATTGTATTTGAACACAATTGTGAACAACCAAGTTAGATGGATGAGAGAGACGGCAATTATTGGCGTGGACCCCTTACACTGCAACCAGGACCATAACCCAACAGGGTCCGTGAACTCCGCTGACTTCCCACAGCTCCCAGACCCTGGTCTTAATCTGTAAAATATTCGAAGGAACTGGCCCTGGCTCTTCCAGCTCCTCTGCGCTGCGCGAGGCAGCTCCGCTCCACGCATACGGCTCAGCTGGAGGGACCCGGCTTGGCAGTGGCTCTTCCCAGAAAACCTTTGGGGAAATCTTGTACCAAAGCACGCAGGGTGGAGCCCGAACCTGACTTGGGAGGCACAGAGACAAGGCCAGAAACGACCGGTGGTGTTAGCCGCATGTCCTGCATAACACAGAGCCGGCAAGCGTACAAGTCGTTCAGAAGTCAAGCTCGTGACTACAACAGGGCAGATGAGATCTTTTGCAGGGGTATCCACCTCCGGCTTAAAATTTGCTGCTGACAGGGAAATCATCCTATCCTTTTGCAATTATTATATAAATCCATGGTCAAAATAGGTGCCTGGCTTCTTCCAAATTTTTCCTTTTTGTGTTTTAATAGACAAATCTTGCTTTACCACTGGCTGCTAGATTCTTGCTTCTTTTGGACAGCTGCAGATTAAAATCAAATCACTTCTAAGTATACTTCCATTAAGCAGCATTCGTTGCAACTCTACAGAGTAACAAAAGTCTTCCAAACTTCCAGCTAATTTTATAGGCTCATAGAAAAACTCAGAACAGGAATAACAATGATCTTGCTACATGGCTATATATAAATGCCAGGAGAATAGGGAATTGACAGGAAGACTTTTAAGACCTCATATATAACTACAATGTTTAGCTTCATAGGTATGACATGAAAGGCATCACTGGACTAGAACACTGGTATGATACTGATATGTTTAACAAAAGGAAGGAAATAGGAAAAAGAAAATAACTTTTGAATGAAGAATACAGGAGGCTGGAGAAGAGGTGAGAAGCAGATTTTAATTACTCCAAGGAAAGAAAGACAAGAGCCCTGGAGATGCCCCACAGAGCTCTAGCAGTCAGGAGGAAGAAGTGGAAGAGACCTTTAGAGCATCTGACTGAAGCAACAAAATGACTGCAGTTGGTAAGAACAGGTAACCTCAATTACCCAAACATCTGTTAGCAATGCAGCATGGCAGGTCCCAGGCACATGAAGTCAGAACATGTATGGGGGAGGAAAAACTGCTTTGGAGATGGAAAAATAAAAGAGGAAGGGATTTTTGCTATTTAGTTATTATTGGTACATAAAAGTTCATTAATAGTCCAAAAAGGAAGATAATTCGAGTGCAAGTGATCATAAAACCATAAACCTCAGTAATTTAGTACAGTGAAGGAATGAGAACAACGGATTAAAGATAATGTATTTCAAAAAAGCAAATTTGAACAAATTCAGGGCACAGGTCAAGAGGATCTCTGGGGAAGGCAGTTTAAGAGAGCATTTCCCAACCAGTGAGACATGGAGAGGCAACAGCTGTGCTGTGGGTCCAGGGGAGAGTGCAGCGTAAGGAGCAGCAAGAAAATACTTTGGAAGTACACACAATTAAGGGAAAAATACATACAAAAAAAAAAGAGAAAAATATCAATCCATAATTCCATGAGAAAGAGTAAACAGTGTATTGACACAGACAGAGCTCTCTGCTTTAGTTTTCGCAGAAAAGATTAACCACAACACAATTGTTAATTAGATTAGTTTTGCATGTGAAACAGAAGCAAACTCAGAGAGGGAAAGAATAAATGAAAGACCATTCAGGAAACCTAAACCACAACGTGCTCAATTATCATTATAAACTCTGTGTCAGATCATTTTGTCAAACACAGAAGATTTATATGTTTTCAATAAGTATTTCTTTCTGTGCTCACTGAGAATATTGCTGTTATCAGCATGCTGTCTTGCAATATGCCTGCCCTTTGCAAAAAAAAAAAAAAAGGCAAAAGAAAAAAAAGGCAAAAGAAAAAAACCAGTTTTCCTCCTGATATACTCAAAGTGCACTAATTGCTCTACTCCTTTGGACACCTGCACTCCTAGCTTGCTCTCACCGACGACTAGCATTTCAGGGAGGATAGTTCTCTTCCAGTTTACTGCAATGGAGATACCTTTACCTGAACTACTTTTTCTTCATCCTTCTAAGCAGCTCAGGTGAACTCTATCCCAGGAGCACCCCTTTATCTCCCTGCAGCTGCAGAGCTCGACATCACAGATGCATCGATTTAGCAAAATAGATATTAAATATCACAGCAGTTATTCCGTAGCCACTGCTGCCAGCACAGGTCCTCTGCGTTAGCACATCCTCTGTCACTGTGGGGATGGAGGGAGGCACCTGCACAGCTTGGGGGACAGTGGTGGCAAATACCACCCTTCAACTGTATGACAGTCATGCCCAGAGTGGGCTGGCAAAAATGCAAGGAGTTATATGGGCAGAAGAGAGCTCTGCTCACTCATGCTCTGCTCAAGGCCCCCACGCAGGATCAGAACCACGACAAACTATTAATTTTTATATGCTCTGAACCAGTCTATTAGTTTTTATATTCTCTGAATCAGTTCCTCTTCTTGGGTCTGTCCTATCTCCTTTCTGCCACAGCAATGTGACTTATCTCACTACTTCTGTTAGAGCAACACGCAAGTCCTGTTTGAACCAATCCTTGCTTCCCTGGGCAGAAGCAAAGAGCTTCTCTTTGAGGCTTCTCCTCCAAGAAGCCCTGCAGAAGCACAGCTGGGGCAGCGGTGTGTGGGACTTGGCTAAACTTGCACAACAAAAGGCTCTGCCGTGAGTTACTTCAACCAATGACTGAATGTAGATGTAAGCCCTTATGTTAGCTGCTTTTTTCCAGAGAAACTTTCTGCATGTTTCTTAATACATCTGGGTACCCAGCTTCCCAGTGACCTACAGCATTGCCCTCTCATATTCTCCATGCTTATTACTGGAACACAAATCCTTCAGTTGAAAATACATCATATTTCAGAGTTAAAGAGTCATATTAAAACTGAGCATAGGAGATGCTGGATTAAGCTAATGGTGTCATTGGCTTGCCTTCTGGGAGAGGGATCTGAGATTTTTACAATGTACTTGTCAGATTTTTAAACTTACCAAACTAAACAAATAATCACCATTAAGCCTCTGAAAGGGATTCTGCCCCCGGCCAACAGAGACAGCCTTCAAGGACAATTCTTGAGGATAAAGGTTAATCTAAAGAAGCTGTGTTTCTGAGGGTTTAACTGAATGTATCTCACTGATTATGTAAGCCTTCATCTTTTTGAATTCAGCATAATCTCCACTGAAAAACAAATGCATGGAAAATATTAAAATAAACTTATAAAAATAAATTCCCCAAAATTGCATGGCAGTCTCTAATTAAATAACTCCACCTGAAAATCCCATCCTCTCAAATCGCATATGGCCACTGGCTCCCACCTTCATTAAATGTGAACCATGTGGACAGCATTAGGAGAAGGAAGTGCAAGAAAAGGTGAGCCCAGCAAAAGGAGATGAACACACCATGGCACACTGGGAAAGATTAAAAAGGGAGACAAAATAATATGTTGAAAACTTTTGACCGTGGAGGACTGGAAAGTTTCTGTAACTATGGGCTTGCTTTGAATGGGAAGGAAGGTGTTAGTTGCTGGAAGAAAAGAGTAGGTCTTATCCTGGAAGGAAAGGCTCCGAAAGCATTTATTTTCCAGCTTAGCAATGACCTTACTCCATTTATTGCTGGGGGCTGTGGATATTGGAAGCTCAATCCTGCAAAATGAGACTAGCAGTACATTACTGTATGGCTGAGAAACATTATGCATTAATATATTTATGTTCACAGCACTCAGAAATGACTCAACAAATTCTCACTTAGATTTCAGATCAACTCCTCAAACCCTCCTTAGTCTGAAACTTGAGCATGAGGAATTCCCATTTAAAAGGAGATTATAGGATAAGATTATAAACTCCCAGAACTGGTTTGGAAAACAGGAATACCTGGGATTCCACATACTCCTGTGCTGTATCAGCACCAAGCAGCCAAAAAAGGTGAGGGGGGAAGAAACCAGGAAGCCAAGCCAGAAACATTTACTGGACAGGAAGCATGGAGAACCAGAGGCTGCCTGGGAAGAGGGCTACAGCAGCAGCAAATCCCAGTTCCCACAGCAGGCTCCATCTCATCTCCACGCTTGTTGGAAACGTGCTGCTGTGCAATGCAGTAGCTTTGATAATAAAGGCTGACAGTGATGAAGCAGTAAATAGGTACAGTGATTTAGAAAAGAATGTGAAATATTCTCATATATATTAAGTCTCCCTGTAGAAATAGATGACTACATCTTCCTAATAATATGCTTGACCATCCAATCAAGAAGTCAAAAAATGGCACTTGCTTTGGAAGATAAAGGAGCAAGGGGATAAGATGCCTTACAAAGCTAGTGCTTCCAGCTCTCACTAATCATGATTTCTTTACAGTGAACTCTTTTAGCATCCCAGATCATGCAAGCCCTGCCACAATGAGTGCAACACCAGTCTGCCAATACTGGAAAGCCCTCCAATAACTCTGCAGCCTGCTATGGATCTTCAACCAAGCCTGGCACCACAAGGTGCTGGCAAATCCAGCCTTCACGGTACCCTGGAGGAGCCTAGACAATGCCACCGATAGCCACGCTCCAGGGAGCGAGGCAGCAGACATCAGCCTGGACACTGCATTTAGGGCTCGTCTCCAGTCAGTATGTTTCCTGTGTACCTCTTTCCTCGGCACAAGAGGTGCAGCAAGTCCTATCAGTGATGATTTCCCACTTCTTGAAGGATGGAGATCTGCAAAATTTCCTTAGCCTCTAATGGCTCATTCCCAAGGACAGACTCGCTAGGAGGTGCAAGCTGTTGGCAGCTCAAGGGCCCAGAGGAGCTGTTGACCGTGTTTAGGCCACAATCCAGCAGACTTGATTTCATCCAGCGTAAGTGAAGCTGTTTTATTTATTCTAATGGTCTGATGGCGAGGGAGGAGTGCTCCCTGGCTGCCCGCGACAGCCACAGCCCTGTTCCAGACACGGGGCCCAAGCGCACAGTCCTGCTCCAGGAAACACAGCTCACATGGACGAGGCCCTTCCTCACGTGCCACCCGGAGGGAAGGTTTAAGCAGATGTGCACTGCCTCTGTATCTCAGCCTTCTCCCCAAACCATTTTTTTCTGCCTTGAAAAATGTATATTCTTCTCTTTCTGGACTGATCCTGTCTGTCCTCCCCATTCAGGTGAGTCTCTGAAGTTACTCAAACTGCTCCATGCCATCCTGGAGGCCTGGTGAAGACCACTACGTTCTCTGGTATTGGCAAAGAGCAGATGCCTGGTGAAGAGCCTGGCAAGGGGCAAACACACTGAAACACTTTCCCAGATATGCTCCCAGCCCCTGGAATTCTGCAATCCAGGGGCTCTGTGAGCCAAAGGCATTGCTTACCAAATCCTTTATGGATTTTCCCCTTCATGACATTGTCTTGGCATCTTCTGAATCCCTATAAATTTCTAGCTATCTCACAGCCTAATCACAGTGGAGCAGACAAATCACCTGCTTTGGTGTGATGGACCATGAGGCACCTTTCCCGCAGCATCTCTGCGTCGCTCAGTTTCATACCACAGAAGAGGGCTTGGCATGATCCTGTATTAGGAAAACTAAGGACACAAGAAGCAACAAGTAGGCAGAGAGAAAGCAGAAGAGCATGTTGGAGACCTGTCGCAAGGATTTAGAAGCAGTCAAGGTCCAGGGAAGAGTATGCACTGAACCGGTCCAGTCACAGCGAGGGAAGAGGCACAAGGAGGGACAACAGCCTCTTCGGCAGGTGAAAAGCTTGACATTACAATACATCAGAATTCCCAATTACTGAATAAAAACAACAGTAAAAGCTGGGAAACAACGGTAGTCACAGCATTTTACATGCAACGTGAATACAAGGAAATTGAACTGATAGTAACCTGTCATCCCATCTAAAGGTCTCAGAGCAAGATGTCCTTGTTCACACAAAACAGTGAGTCTGCTGAGTCCTCAGAACAAACTCATGCCAAATTAAAAATAAATATCCAAGAAGATTTGACACAAATAGCGAGGCAATGACTACAGAAATGACTTATGAAGTGCACAGCAAATGCCTGCAGGACTGACCAAATGGAGGAGAAGCTTTTAAGAACTGCAGAAGCTTTCCAGAGGAACAGAATTTAAGGAGTGCCAATTTGTGTCAAATATTTTCCATCTGCACATAAATAAATAAATAAAAAGATGGAAGCAGACAAGGAAAAATCTGTATTGTCCATCACAGAGCCCTATGTGGGTGTAGCTCCTCCAGTGCAGTGTCTGTGCTAGACTCCAGCAAGACTGAAGCGTTGCAGATGGCCTGCGGTAGTTATCTGCATAGGGCTGAATGATACTTCATATGTCTAATTCTGCCTCCAGCACTAATACCATGTCTCCTGCATGTCTGAGGTTTAGTGCATTCCACTCACTGGACCTGCAGAGCATCTACCTGCTGAAGAAGAGACAACCTCTCTCAGGCATAGCATGGGTTCTGGAGAAGGACAGACAACCTCTCTCAGACATGGCCTGGGCTGGGAGACCAAAGAGAGCAAAGGAGAAAGAACAGGAGCGAGACAGTAAACAACAGGGCCAAAAATATGTTTACTGGTCAAGCCACAAAGTCTGAGTTCTCATCACCTCCCACTGCTTCATACCAGATCACATCTGAATAAGGACGTTTGCCTTGTCACACCCATGAGGTGGCCAACATATATCCATGAAGAGGTGGAGGACTTGGGGAAGAGATGGATGCTGAGTGAAAAGGGGATGAAAGCAGGCTAGGGAGCACATGAGGAAAAGCATTTTGGGGGCTTATTTTTCACACAGGATTCACAACATTCCTCAGAAAATTTAATTTTGCAGTCCTGTTCTTGTTTGCTAACCAGAACCAATTTAATTTTAAAACAACACACAGAGCCAACAGGGGGGAAGCATTTTGCAATGGCTCTTTGCTCCCACTTGGAGCAGAGAACGCAACTTAACTCGTTCAGCTCAGGAGCCACCCAGCAGATCCACAGCCGCCCAGGGAGAGCAGTGGAGAGGGACGGGTCAGGCGTGGAGGGAAGCTGGGACTTGCTGGCACTGTTGTGCAACACAACACAAAAGGCTTTTTCTAGAGTAACACAACAAATCCCACCCAACTCATCTGCAGAGGCATGAAATAGTGGTACAGGAGAGCAATTTGTCCCATGGAACATCTTCCTCTTGCCACAGACTTGCCCCTGGCTCCTTGTGTGTCTGGTTGCTTTGTGGTTTTTATTAAAAAATGGTTTGTTACCACATTTAACATAGAGCAGAAAGCTCATATTCCTCTTCCGCTACCAGGAACATGCACATTTCTCATATCAGCATGGGAGTCCTCTGTGGTTTTATGCCTTGTTGTGACAGTTTAGTAAACAAGCTGATAAAATCAAGCACTTTTCAAAGGCAAGGTTAATACACTCATGTGCAACCTGGCTTGTCAGGGAACACCAGAAACTCCAAACACAGTGCTTCTGCTTACCATCTGCATGAGCTTACTCAAACTAAAATAACAACGTGTGTTTCCTGATCTCCATCAACGTAAATAGAGCCATTAGCCTGCAAGGGTGTTTACATTCTGGAAAATAGTCATTGCATTCGTTCTGATTCCTCCTCATCCCGCAGGCGCAGACAGAGCCCTGACGCTCTGCTAGCGACAGCTCTGCTGCAGCCCTAGCGCAGGCTGCAAACCTGTGCCAACCCCATGCACCACTACAGCTACACTGCTCACCACGGCCCACCACAGCTGTGCCACAAAGCCAACTCACAACCCTTTGCAAATGTTACACACTGCTTTCCAAATTTGGTTTTATGAGTCAAAGCAAGGACAAAGAACCTTGAAAGGATCTTGAAAGATTCAGTTCTTGCAGTCGTAATATCTGGCAGGCAAAAGCAGGAATATTCACATTTTAAAATGAAATTCTTTGGGTAGATAATATTACAAATATTAAAGTGGAAAGTTGTGGAGTTTTCCATATAATAGGCCTGCCTTCTGCACTACACAGGCACCAGTCCTTAAATACTAGGATAGAAAAATGGCACAGCCCCTGTCCCAGAAGAATTGCATTGTGGAAAAGAGGTCCATACCATCTGCAAATTGTTGCCTCTCAGGACATGAGAGCCAAACCCTGCACTCTTTGGGCCAAGGCAACACATCTGCTTGCTGTGAATGGTCTGCAGCAAGTATCCCTGAGACCCTGTGGAAGACCCAGCTCTCCCCAGCCAGGGCCATTTAGCCCACAGAGGGCCCACGCTCCCAAGGGCAGAATTCTAGGAGCGAGATTTCCACAAATCCCCTGGAACACGTGTTATCCTGGATGCCGGCCTACACTGCAAGCCTTGCTACAGCCCTAATAGGTGCTGCCTTTAATTGTGGAGCCCATTGTTTTCTCTTGGCCTAGCTTCACCTGCAGCATTTTAGAAGAATGAGAATTCCACATTTGGAAATAATAACAAAAGGATAAAACCGGGCAAATAATCATGCAGGCCAGGTCACACATTCCCGTTTTATTAGACTGAAACCCTCCTGCAAGAATTTCCTTGAATCTGCGTGTGCTAGCTAAGAGCAAATATTTTCTAAAGGACATTCTGTTTCACAAAATGGAGGGGCTCCATCGCTGCAAGAGTTACATCATAAATTATCTGTTAGAAACTCAGCAAGCTTTGACTTCGTGCTATATTGCATAACAGCTCTGGAGCTTCCCTCTCCTCATTGTTTGGTGAGCCAACCATGAAGTCATGATCATGGTCCTGTCAAAAAGGTTCCCCCTTGCAAGGCCAAGGGTCCTGTCCTCATCTTTATAGTGTTGACTTCTGTCTCAGTCCCTGCTGAAAATACCTCTTGCCTCTTTTGCTCTTTCCTGTCTTCTCCCTCTGCTAGTGATTAACTCACTGGAGCATTTGGGAACCAGAATGAAAGACAATACAGAAGATGCAGCCACAGTTGCATCCCCTGCCACATCAACAGACACACTGGAGTTGAGAGGCAGCAGGCAACCAAAACCCTGTGCAATACAACCAGGGGAAAGAAGAGGCAAGTGCAAGTGCATTTGCTTTAGCTGCAGATGTTCTGCCAGCCGCATGATACATAACCGTTTAACAACAGAGCTTGTGAAAGTGCAAGAATATTTGCTTTTACCTTGAATTTCAAAGCATTTGAGTTATGCAAGCGCTCTTTGTGAAAGAGCAAAACAAATAGTTTTTTTCATGCGTACGTGAGCAACAGTGAGGTTGGAGCACGCACTCTGGGAGTGCCATCAGCCTCACTACAGCCAGTACATCCAAGGGAAATGTCCTGTCTCGGTTCAGAGCTGTTAATCACATGCCTGGAACCAGCCCTAGCTCCAGAGCACTGCACCCACTGCAGAAGGAGTTTTCATTGCAGCCCCACAACTAAGGGGAAGTGCTAGTGTTACACGCTAATAACTTGGCACATCACGTATCCTAGGAGTTCACAGAATTTTTTAAAAATGTATGTATTTTGATAAAGCTAATCAGTTTACATACCAACTTTAATTTAATTTCAAATAAATCAGGAAGACTTGATCTTTTTATGCCAAGATGTTCATACAGAAAAAGAAAGTACCTCAACATGAGCGTATCAAACCTTGAGGATGATATGGGCAGGCATAACATGCCAGCATGCAGCACCTCACATTTTCCTTTATACATCTGAAATATTTAAAGCATTACTCAACATAATAAGCCCTAAACTTTCTTGCAGTTCCACCAGATTGCTGGTGGGGGGCTTGCGTGAAAGAGCGTGCCTGTGGCCTGGCTGTGTATGTTAATCACGTCCAGCCTTCTTCATCTGAGGTGTATGTATCAAGTATCTGTCCAAACAGGAAGGAGACACACACGGGACAGTCAGAACAGCTGAAACTCACGCACTTGAGAGGAAAACAATTTTCAGCGTGCGTGGGTTGGCTCTATGGGTCAGGCGATACGCTGTGGTTGATGCCCAGCAATGGGGCAGCCTTGTCCAGGGCTCTTCTTTGGGCACATTGTAGTGGGGTTAGTGGGAAATGAACCTTTTTTAGGTGAGGTCCCGTGCCCGGGATTGAGCCCGGGTCAGAAGCAGGATAACCAAGATGCGGGAGGTGAAAGCAGCAGCCCCACTCCGTTCATAAGCATGTGGCAATGTTTTGTTGTCAAAAAGACCATGCTGGCCAGAAATGTTACTACATTATTCAGTGTTAGGAAACATTTTCCATTTAAAAACAGACACAAAATTCTAGCCAGGGTAAAAGCACCCTTTCAATCAGTAGTAACAATGGCATCATTCACTTCTGCTGATGCTTCAGTCAAGATCAGTGCTGCTGCCTGTATGGTTTTAATAAAAGCAGCCAAATAATCCAGGGATGGTCTCTCTAGAAAGCCCTACGGAGGGTCTGCACGCTCAAAATCGGAGCGGGGGATTCATGGCGGTTAATGTGGTACTCATGTGAACGCAGCCTCCTCAGCATGGAGATGTTCCTAGCACGAGTGAAGCAGTGCAGAATTGTGTGCAGACAAGCCCCGAGAGAGGCAGAAGAGAATTATGGAGTGTTGAGCTAATTAAGTTCACAGCCTTAATTATTGTAGCACTACAGCTGATAATGCAAAACCAGCTTTGTAAACAAGCTTCTATTTTCAGCCACTCACGCCAACAACTTTCTTCCTAACGCATCTGCTGCAAAATTCAAGCCTGTCCCATCCCAAGGGCAAATTCTAGAGAGTGCAAAAAGATGCACTGAGGTGCTTTAGGGTCAGGTAAATCATGCAAAAATGTCCTTGACAATTCTCAGTTTTAAGGAAATAATGAAAGCAGGATGGAACATTCCAAATTCGTATGTGGATTGGATCACACATGGATTAAGTGCTGGTTGCAAAAAAAGAACATGGGAATTTAGTTTTGTGATTTCCAAATTTATAACCTTTAGTTTCTATCCAAAGCATCCTCTCCTGAGCTCGGAAGAACATGATGAAGGGTCCCAGGAGGACACAGATGGAGCCGCAGCCTAACACCTTA
>NW_010585022.1:107076-118441 GCF_000705375.1 Tinamus guttatus | reverse complement strand
AACAGGCAGACGTGATTTTAAAAATCACAGGTATTGACAAGGATGGATCAGTGGTCCTCATCCTCATAGCATGACTTTTAATTATAAGAAATTCTGAGATTATTAAGAGACCATGATACAGCAGGAGCTATTTGTCTGCTAACGACAGGCCAAGAGTGTCACCCTTCACCACCACTACAAATAAATGCTCCAGACACCAGAAGGCATCAGCACCTCGAGAGGGGTAGACTTGTTGTGCATGACACTCCTGGCTACCCCCTATGTATTGACAATTTTAATTAAGGCACTTGCTATGTATCTGTGAGCCCTTACTGCCACCGCTATCCTGCGGACTCCTCTTCTCCATTTTCATTATCCCCAGATGCCATCACGCTTGGATTGCAATCGCAAGGAACATTCCCTGGTTTATTTCTCAGAGATGCTGGGTTTATATCCAAGCTTATCCAGTTTTACATCCGGTTCCTGGTAGCTGCATGAGCTGCTAAGCACTCAAACACTGAACGAGCAAACCAGAGCTCCATGTCTCTGTCACCAGAGATGTCCTGGTGTGCTGTGTGCACCTTGGGGCTCTGGCTGCCACAGTGCATTTATTTTTACCTGCAACCAGTCAAATAAGGACAACACCATAACACCTCACTTGCAGCACTATTCTCTCCCATCATGCTGATTTTCCAGTGAGATAAGCCTCTACCAGGGACAGAAGCCCACATGAACTCAGGTCATTAACCATATTTAACTTCTCATTTATAGACCCCTTCACTAGAGAGAATGAAGATCCTTCGGCATCCAAGGAGACAGCGATAAGAACTGGGTGTCTGTCGAAGGTGACAATTCAAGCAATGCAAAACCAAGTGGCACTGGGGCTTCTGGCATCAGCTTATCCAGTTTTACATCCAGTTCCTGGTAGCTGCGTGAGCTGCTAAGCACTCAAATGCTGAACGAGCAAACCAGAGCTCCATGTCTCTGTCCCCAGAGATGCACTGTGGCAGCCAGAGCCCCAAAGTGCACTCAGCACACCAGGACATTTATTTTTACCTGCAACCAATCAAATGGTCCAAAGGACAACACCATAACACCTCACTTACAGCACTATTCTCTCCCATCATGCTGATTTTCCAGTGAGATAAGCCTCTACCAGGGACAGAAGTCCACATGAACTCAGGTCATTAGCCATATTTAACTTCTCATTTATAGACTCCTTCGCTAGAGAGAAGGAAGATCCTTCAGCATCCAAGGAGACAGCGATAAGATCTGGGTGTCTGTGTCGAAGGTGACAATTCAAGCAACGCAAAACCAAGTGGCACTGAGGCTTCTGGCATCGAATAAGCATTTAATGCATTTTCCTCTGGGCAGGTGGCTCTGATTGGGGCTTGCCATGCATGACTGCTACTGTGGGAGAGCCCCTGTCACAGGCACACTCGAACCTCTGGGTTTGGAGGCAGAAGCCTGTGTTTGATGTTAAAAAGCATCAAGGCTCAGGCTGCTGCTGTGAACTGCAGAAACCAGCACAGTTCTGCCGCACGGAGTCCCCAGCAAGTGCTTCTGCGCAGCACAAACTCCTTTAACTTCACATTTCTGGAGCTTAAATCAGCCATTTTAGAGCAGTTTATATGCAATACCAACACCATAAAAACACCATCCAGCACCTCCACTGCTGCAAAACAGCTGGCTTTGAAGCTGGATAATTCACTTAGCAGGAGCTCAGCCCTGCAGTGCTCTCAAAAAAGGACAGAGGGACTACAGGAGCATCACTAACAGCAAAATCTACCTGAAAGAACTGGTGAGTAATTTCTATTTACTGCTCTAGGTACTAACAAGCCCAACAGAGAGAAAAGCACATATATTTCCCTGCTACGAAGGCAATATGAGCAGCCCAAACACACAAAGTAACCCACACATGAGCCTTCTAAAGCAATAGCTGAAACCAGTCCTGGATTTTGTGATCCAATGTCCTCAAGGACCATCCTGCTTCGTGACGTGGGGTCCCTCTGTGGGAGTCACACTTGCTGGAGCTAGGGAAGCTAAAGCTGTGGCACACTTTTACTGTATATTCACTTTGTTTCAAGGCTGGATAATTTTATGGCCATTAATAGCATTTATAGTTATATAAGAGGTGCCTGTGAAGAGCTAATCAAATGTCATGCTTAAATCCAGAAATCAGAAGTGGTTCAGATAGGTCTGAAGCTATAGCTAAATAATTACCTTTCAAAGGAGAGAAAAAAAAAGGCACTTTTGGATTAAATTTTATTGTCGAATTTATGTTATTTATATTACTGCTGATATATCAGCGGCTTAAACTCTGCAGCAAGACTGACCAGGACTGAGAGAGGGGAGAAATAAGAGCAAAAATTCCCTGAACAGAAAAGATGGCTCTGGTTTGAATGTGAAGTGACTTCCACGTACTAAATCAGCCCCAGCATTGGTTTGCAATGTTGAGAAAGGCTGTGCCAACACAAGGGCACATCACATATGGTCAAGGTGCATTTTCACATTGTTCTGTACCTGTGTGAGAGAGGGTACTTTTTTTTCCATAGTACATTTAGTGCCCTGGCCCCATGGGCATCCTGTGCTGAGGATGGAAATGAAAGAGCAGCTGCAATCCTTGTCAGAAAAGATTTCTAGATATATGCACTTTGATCACAGGGAAGGAATAGCGGTTTGTGACATCTGTGTGGAAAATAAGAACCTGAAGAACCACCCTTATTGTGGGGTAAGGAACAGGGGAGTTTGGGTTTCCATCCCACACCCCTGCCCTGAGCAGGGATCTACACTGAGCAGGGATCTACACAGACTGTGTAAAGGCCCAGGAAGGGGGCGGGGGGGGGAACCCACCACAGTTTGGCAAATTAAATGTAAAAGCATAATAAAGCAAGTCAAAAGATTTTAAGAAACAACTTACTAAAGCCTTAAACTAATAAAAGCTTTTTTCAAACACATCAAAAGGGGGAAGCCTGCCAGCAAGGCTGGAGAGCCAGTAGATGGCTGAGGCTAAGAGATAAGGCTGCAGCAGAAAAGCTAAATTAATTCTTGGCATGAGGACGAAGGCGCTTACGAAGGTTCCCACAGCAGAGCCTGTCGTTAGTGGGATGAGCCAGAGGAATGTC
Source organism: Tinamus guttatus (assembly GCF_000705375.1). Next base: position 115,337 of record NW_010585022.1, on the reverse strand, counting down.
TCCAGCTGGAGCAGTGGGATGGAGGTGGAAGGGCAGAGCTCCACAGGGCCGGGAGGACACGGAGGGCAGCGCTAGTCACCTGGGGGCAGTGGGAGTCCCCAATAAAGGGGAGGCTGAAGGTCGGCACCAGGGTGACGCTTGGTCTTCAGTCTCACTTTGGCTCTAAAGCACTTCTTTGCCCAAAAGTCCCAGTAAAAAAAATGACAGCACAGAGGGGAAGGGAGGTGATGTGAGCCAGACTGCTCTTTTACAGACTTATTTTGGGGAAGTGTTTTGCCATGGCTGCACGATTGAGGACTGCACCTGCAACCCAAACTGGAACAGCTTCAGTTGTAATAAAACCTGAGCCATGAGGTTAGTTTGGAAATGGATTGGTTCAAGTCCCTGGATGCTTCCAGCACAATTTTCATGCACTTTGGTGCTAAGCATGAACACTAGCCCTGCTCCTACCTTCCTTATGAAGCTTGGGGTAATTGTTCCAAGCAACACTTCCTTGGCTTTTGGTTGTATTACTAAAGATAATACTGCTTTTAGGGGAAAATTGCAAACATAGGAGTACTGTTTCTGGGGTGGAGGAGGAGCTAGGTGTATGCTAAGAAAATGCATAATTTTATAACTATACATATTTTAAAAAAAAATCACAATAAATACAGATATGTTTTGGGACCAGAGGCACCAACACTGAAGTAGTTACAATAAGAGAGAAGGGGGAGAGAGGGAGCATTTGCAGCTGCAGACAGTTTTGAGACATTTTCCCATGCTACAGGAGATGTCCCGATGCAGGAGGATGCGGGCAGATGCGCAAGGCCAGCGGCACGGGTGGGAATGTCCCCGGCGGCAGCCACGGTGTGGCAGGGCAGCCCTGCTCCAGAGCGCCTGCCTACGCAGAGCCGCGGGGCACCGCGCGCCGCCGGGAAGACCGCCGGGAACACGGGAAACCTCCCAGCATCTATCGTGGGAGGAAAAGCGCCTTTTTTGCCCACCGCTGCAAACACACCACGCGGCCCCCAGCGCAGTGTGCTGGCAGCAGCGCGTTTTGCACGCTCTGTCCCAGCCTTGTCACCCGTGTATTTCCCCGTGTTACTATTTTTCCCTCAGATGTCACTTTTTTCCTCAAATGTATGAAAATGTCCACCAAAAACAACTCCAACAACGAAACACACACACAAACAACCCTCTCACCAAACCTACAGATTATGCTTTCATATAACTGTAGTTAACAAAATTAAAACTCACTTTCTGTAGCTCATTTAGACCTCTTTGAGGCAGGAAGCGAGGGCTTTCAATTTGGCTGCACAAGGGGAAATTTGCAGATGAATGGAGGATGGCTTTGCTCCTAGAAGCGCTGGCACAATGTACACTGCCGGCGAGATACCAAAGAACTTCAAACTATTCAATTTATTCTAGCAATAGATGGCATGTCAATCACCTCAACCACCAGGATATTTTTAAAAGATTTTTTTTTTTAAATTACAAGTTACACTTTAATTTATCAAAGACAAGGCAATTTTTAGAGGCAGGAAATGAAGCAAGACAAATACGTACACTAGAAATAAGTCTCCTTTTTATACATACATAAAATGAAGGCAGTTAATCACTAGCACAATTTATCTGCATTGTGGAGAATTCTTCATTACATTTATCTTTCTAAGAGAAGAATAGATTTTTTTTATTAAAATCTGCTCTGGTTCAACCAGAAGTTAGGAGTTTTAAATAGTAATTTCTGAATAAGAATATTTTTGTCAGGGCTATTATACAGGACTGACAAGATTTTTGTATTAGTGCCTTCTGACCTTAAAAGCCAAGCATGATTATAATGAGAGAGGTTTCCCATTAAAGGAGATGATATTAAGGGAGTTAAACTGTATTTCTTCAAACTACTTTGAGAATTTTTACTTTGATGTTGATATTCTTATTCAGTACATGTTTGTTTAGATATCCAAAGGTATTGAAACTAATCATGCAAGTGTTCTTTAAACATATATTTCATATAGCACAATAGACTTACTGAAGCATGTAAAATATCTGAGGTATATTAGGAGTTTAAAAGCTTGCAAAACTGTGGATTAACTAACCCAATGCTATGAATGCATTTGGGGATTTGGTCTGATGTTGCAGGATATTAATTTTTTCCCCCCATCACTGCAACAGAGCAAAGGGAAAGCTTGAGCCCCTCTAGCAACACAGACAAAATATTAGACCCTGATAACTGCTGGACTCACAAATCTCCATTGCACGGAGGTCTTTTGCTAACACAAACAACTGCCTCTAAGAAAGAATGCTGAACTTTGAATCAGAACTAAAACGGGGAGAATAGTCAAGCATTAAATTAACCAGAACTCTGGATCAAGCTTTTCCACATTAGGTGGATCTATGGCTTACACACGGCACACAACCTCTTTTAGTTAACGCAGACACAATCAGATCTGATTCATATTCCAGCTAAGGATCAGCTCTTAATTCCCTCAAACGAAATCCAGACGCAAGGTGCCCCACGCTCTTGCGCAGAGTCAATTCCTAAACATTTTCCTAGCTCGTGTACACACTTGGGACACAGCAGCATATACCATCGGGAGCAGGCAGGCACACGGAGAGGGCTTTTCCCCAAACACACATCAGTATAGCAGCTTTCTCCATCCAGTCCCTGCTTTGTGATTCCAGTTTGAGCATGTCATATGTAGTTCAAACCAACAACAAAAATCAGGCATTGCCCAGGAAAACACATTGGTCACTGCACTACAGCCAGATTTTCCAGTGCTTCAGTCCAACTGCCTCGAATTTAGAGGTGTTTTTACCATCTGTAAAGCAATGTGAACTGCCTAGCAAAGAGCTCTCAATTTATGCCCTTTCTTTCATCTTCTGGCTCTTCAGGTCGTTTGTATTTGCTCCGAATAGCAAAGGAGGACCTAAACCGAAGCTGTCCCCATTCAGTAGCTGCAGCTCCGTGCATATTTCCCCATGACCTGGAGAGTGCAAAGTTAATGAAACCACTAATAATACTTCCAGCTTAAGTTGCCTTCCCAGTTTGTGTGTGTGTGTGTGTGTGTTTTAAACCACTTAGCAGCAATTTCATCCAAACCAAACCTTCTTAGTTTCCTTCCAAAACAAATGCCACCCCAAAGTCAAGATATCCCACAGCTACTATTACCTCCCCAGATGTCAAAAAGGGAAACTAATTTGTTCCTAGTTTAGGTTAGCTGCTCCTTATAATTTTCTTATCCAAAGAGTATTTATAAATTAGTTAATATTTGCTCTTGCATCTTCCTAGTTATCAGAACCAAAACAAACAGTTGATAATTACTCAGTTATTTCTGCCACCAAACAAGGGTCCAGGGATGATGAATTCAACGTGCTGAGAGTATGCAAGGAAAGAGGAGGAGAATGTGGCTGAACGTGGATGTGGAAGACTCTAGGAAGTGGAACAAACATCTCCAATCTGCCTTTGAGGAAAAAACTTGCTAAGTCTCCCTTGCCATCAGGACACCCAACATGTACTTTGGGCTAAGGGGGCTACTATGAATAGGGGCTCGCCAGGGCTCTACACTGTGCTTATTAGCATGTGTTTGTCTAAAGTTAAAATAATAATAATGAGAGAAGGGAGTGAGAGAGAAAAGCAGCATTTTAATTTCCCAATAAAAACTATGCCACAGTATGAGTCATTGTTTGCCTTTTTTACACTCGTTGGAAAAGGCCTTCTGGTTTTAATAACTAATACTGCTGAGTTCAATAAAAAGCACTTAATTTAATTTAATCCAAACTCTGATTAATGCCAGCTTCCTCTGGAATTTTATCTTTGTTTTAATTTGAGTCACTATGTTAAGGGTGGAAAAAAAAAAGACAGAAAGGGATAGAAGTCAATTAATTCCTGTGCTTGTTTCTGGGCAAAACACTGAAAAATGAAAGATTGACAAGTACAATCCAAGAGGCATTTTTCACCCCCCATTCCTCAGAATGGCTTTCTTCTAAGAATGTAATGTTTGCTTAGTCTTAAAAAAAGAAGCTTAACAGCTCACAGCTCAGTTTGGAAAATAATATATTCCAGAGGCAATTAGGATCAGATTTCTTTGCTGGAAGTATATTGCTTTTAATGTGTTAATATTCAAGAGATATGCTACTGTTTAATTGGACACAGAAAGCCTGTAAAGCTTGAGAGCTCTAGTGTTAGAACAGCCAGTCTCATTCACGGATGCTGGAGTGGCTACAGAAGGAAATAATCTGGGATAAAACCTTTGATAAGTGGTTTTCATCCCTTCCCTATATTTTTGCACACATCTGTTTATTCAGATTCATATCTTATACAAATAAGCAAGGCTCAAGAATTTCCAGGCTGGAAAGCTGCATGTGCAAGAGCCAGTTAAACCTCATGCACAAGCTGCTGCTAATTCAACTCAACACCCTTGCTCTGTGTGCACTGGGATAAGCTCTGCCCAGCATCACTCAGGAATCCTGTGACAGCGCCAGGGTTAGGATCCAGTTCTCCCACATCCCTCACCCGTGCCTTAAGTACAAGTAAACATTCCCTCTCCTCTCGCAGTCTTCTATCTTATTCTGCTCAAGGAGCAAGCCAAGGTCCTGCCAAGCCAATAGCTTTTAATTACATGATCACATACTATTGTAATGCATATAGGCAAGGGAACTGAATTAAAGTCACATAGGCCTGGGTGTTTTCTAGCTTTTTCAGCTTTCTAGCTGATTCCTGCAGCTTTACAGAGGTGGGTTTGGATACATTTTCTAGGATTACTTTCATTACAGAAACTAGAGAAACGGAAGAAAAGTCACATGGGTGTATGTGACCACTTTGTAAAAGTGGTCACCAAAAGAACATTACCCTCAGACCTTGAAATTGCAGCCTAGACCTTCTCCTTCAGCAGAGAAGGCAAACGTTAGAAGCAGAAGGCTGAAACAGTAATTACATAACAGTCACTTGACCACATATGGGTTTTAAGTTGTTTGGATTTTCCCCCGCCTCAAGACAGGCAAAGATGCTGGAAAATTAGCAAGTCTGAGGTTTTTGGCTCTGCTCTGCCATGGGCAGGAGTTGCATGACCATTCACACATGCCTTTAAACAAGTTTTGGAAGCGGGTGAGTGCATGTTAAGGTCCTGGGCCAGCCACTCTGCCCAGGGCACAGAGTAGCTCAAGTTCTCCGTTCAGGAACATGCCACTTTTCTGACACACCATTTCCTCCCCATCTTTACATTACCCCCAAACTCTCTTGGTAATTTTATGTTTTATTATTGTTCAAAGCAGCCAAGAAGGGTGAGTCTGGGGAGGTTTTCCATCCCATTAAGAGTTGCTAAAGACTGAGGTGTCCCACTGGGGCACAGTCCAACACACAAACACCTTGCACTGGCTGGAAAAAAATGTGTATAAAGAACTTAAAAACCCTTATTGCTCACAAATTAGGAAATGGAGCTCATTACTTGGAGATGTGGAGAAGGGGTCATGAGAAGACGCTAACACTGGCATCAGTCTGCGACCTAAAACATAGAGCTAGCTCTCCACATCAGGCAGATTCCTACATTAACTCTGGTCTTCCTGCTCACAGAAGCAATTACCAGAGAAGAATTTTAAACCCTGCCACTGTACCTCCCAGGAAATTCATTCCCTCTGGTTGTTGAGTTGCCCTTCTTTAATAAAAATTGAACAAACAAATGCAATAAAGAGTTTTATTCAGAATAGAGGCCAGTTTGCCACTAATGGCAGCATTAAGGCCCTAAAAAAGGTATTGAATTACAGAAGCAGTAAAGCCACAGAAAATAGCCTGTAGTTCTAAAATAACTTCAGGTGCCAAAATTAAGAAGGACCAAATTACTTGTCAGTTTTCAATGCTGGCCTGTGAAAAACTCAACATGACATGAAAAATGAGCAGCAAATCATTGTTTTTATACCAAGAAAAAGATGCCATTAATATGTACTAATGTATTATATATTAAATGTGTTTCATTGCAATTTCTATGTTTGCTGCATTCCCAAAACTGAATTATTCACCTAATAGATTAATGAGATGACACTAAGCGGAGGGAAGGTCACGTATCATCAGAGCTCTTTCAGACAGTGTTTATAAAAGCCTTTACTATTTAACACCACTGAAGATGAGTTCATTGCACTTAGTATTAAGTGGTTCTAGGAGGGGCTGAGCACCTGCACTGCTCAGCGCACACAAGATCTGTAAAACAAACCAAAACCACCTTCGCATGAAGGATGGTAATTCTTCTGGATGACAGAGAATGAGATTTCCTGTCAAGTGACCTCCCACCTCCCAGGTGATAGGAAATAGTGAGCCCTTGGTAGTATCACCGTTCAATTTGCGAGCACATGTTCCTTCCGTGAACATACAAAATTTGGATTCAATGTGCTAGCCGCCTGCCCAGCCATGTGAGGCAGCATAACGACACATGAAAGAAGAGGTGGAATTTACTAAGTGTTGAGGCAGTGTCATCAAGAGCTGCATATTACTTCAAGATGTGTCTCAGGCAGCAGCGCCCGCACAAGCACCTTCTGCACAGAAATCTGCTCTCCCCACTGGGAGCTGGAGAATTCTCCCCAGGTTTGGTGCAAGTCACTGGGCTGCACAGACTGGCATGGGACTCTGAACCTTTGCCTGCCCTTAAAAAACCAGGAAGAAAGCCAAGCAGATAGGAAGACACCTCTGATGAGCCCATATGCTGCTTTCTTTCCTGTTTCTGCCACCGCACATTACCCACAGGCAGTTAAATATTTGCAAAGCAATGATTGTACCGATCATTGCCCTAAAAGGGACTTTTTTTTTTTTTTTTAAACTTCCTTTGTTTCTCATTTTGCTCCAAGTTCCCATACACCAGGAGGACAAGATTTGACCTGTTAGCAAAGGCTAAGCCAGGAGGACAAGATTTGACCTGTTAGTACAGGCAGTCAGCATCTCCTCTCCTTACACAAACCACTTTAAGTGTCTCAAACTCGCTTGGTTTCTGACCCATTAAAACACTTCCCTGCTCTCTGTGCTTTCCATGAAGTAGCGCAGCATCGATGGGATTTGCCTGCTGCAGGTCAGAAAGCCCATCGGACAGCAGCGGGTCACTGGTGATGCACAGCATGACACCTCTTCCTCACCCGCTGTCTTCCTCACCCCCCACCCATGGCTTCCCAAACAAAAGCATGGGGAGCTGCAGCCAGCACAACTGTCAGCAGCAAGAGCAATGTGCTAAGGCGAGCACCAAGCGAGCAGAGGAGCCATCAGACTCTCCGCAGAGTAAACACGAACTAAAAAACGGAGTTGCATAAATCACACTGATGCAGACGGTTCTGGGAGAGGAGGAAAAGGAGGAACTCATTTGTCTCACAGCAGTCCTGGAGGCCCCTTCTGTCCCAAGTAACTCATCCAGAGGTATCAGCAATAAGATACCTGGGGTGGCCAAGGCTGGGGAACTAGCTACAAAGCAGACGCTGGCATGGATGTGCGTATATCTACTCCTGTGCTCCTCTGGGAAGGTTGTCAGCCTCACAGCTGGCCAGCACTGCTCTTCTGCAACAGGCAAATCGCAGCCAAACTCAGGCTAGAAGCGCTGAGCAGATGGACTTCCTCATAGTCTGTTTAGTGACTCTTCTGAAATGTGGGAAAAAAGCCACACCTAGGGAGAAGTTATCTGAACCCTCCTGGCTTCAAAGAGCCTCAGGCATGCCAAGGAGTGCAGAAGATGCAGAAGGAAGAGGAAGGTGTCTTACAGCACCTGTGCTCAGTCCTTGCCTAGCAGGGAGCTGTGCTTGGTGGGAGAGCTGCAGCCCTCCCTCTTTCCTCCACCATAGTCCAAGTTACAAGTGCCCAGACCACCCAGCTCATTTCCCACATGTTCGTTTTACACATCCCAGCAGCAAATCCCTTTTCCACATGCTAAAGATGTCTGAAGTGCACTCAGCACAGTAGCAGCCAAGAGAGCATCTCTGCTCTCAATGGTCCTTAATTCCCGTGGAGGAGGGCAGTCTCCATGGACTGATTGTGGGACTGCAAGGAGTACTTGGTAGGAAGTGTCAGGCAGCAATCACTAATTTGCTTGTCCACAGAAGGAGGATATGGCATCAGAAAAATAAAGGGTTTAACATGAGAAACCCCTTCATTCTCCAGAATGTTTCTCCTACCACTATTGCAGAGCCCACATCCCAAGCTGGGGTCCTGTTCTTCTCAGCACCTCACTTGATTCATAGTTTATTTCCTTGAAGGCATCAGTGTTGGACTATACTGTGACCTTTCTTATGGACATCAGGACCAGAACTTGTACCCTGTG
>NW_010585022.1:79786-91918 GCF_000705375.1 Tinamus guttatus | reverse complement strand
GTAGGATAGCACTAAACTGTATTGGTCATTAGGCAGGATCAGCTGAACGGGAAAACCACAGCCAGCCAGCCTGACATCAAATCTAGGCAAAAATAATTAAGAGTTAATATGAGAAGCAGCTGATAATTAATTATATTCATCTTGTTTAACTAATTACCAGTCAACATATGTTGTACAGAAACAAGTGCTGTCCAACTGATGTCACAGCTTGATTTAAGAACTTGTATTAACGGAAACGATTTGACATAACTAGATGGATCAAAGTAGGTGACATGACAAAATGCACCCATAGCCATTTTCTGATCCAGCATTCCTCAGAATTTTTCAGTCATTTAGGCAACAATGTAAAACCTTTCAAGGCCGTTTGCAGATAGCACAGTTTAGTAAATAACGAACAATACAGACTACATTTACCTTGTGATCCAATTTGCACAGCTAAATGGCTGCAGTCCAACAAAGCATGCTTTAATTCAGCCAAGTGCACAATAATACCCATATGGGAAAGCAATATAGCCCTTATCTGCAGGATGGAAAAGTCCACTTTGCAAGACCACAAAACAAAGCAGGAGCTACAGAGAGTTTTACAGAGCAAAGCTCAAGTTGAAGTAGCCAATTCTATTCAACTCATGAAGGAGAGGGGAAAAAATGTAATATACACACACACTCGTAACTCACCTGCTGCACAAGGGCATTGATCTGGCACAAGGGAGAGAGGGACGTTAATTTGGCAGAGAAAGGCTGTAATTGCTTAAAGTTAGTGATGCACAAAGGCATGATAAAAAGGAAAATGTCATCAACACAGCAGATGAGAACATCACACGAGAAGATGTGGATGATCCTGGGGCCAAGCATAAAACAGTGGGGACAAAACTCAGCAGTAGAGAGGACAGCTAAGCAAGTCTGTGTAATGCGAGGGTGGAAGGAGCACAGACATCATCATGCCAGGGGTCTGCTTTAGGCTACAGCTTTGGGGAGATCAGAAGCACCAGGCTTATTGAGAGCATCTGAAGTAAAGACTTGCTGGTAATTAGGGACCTCTAACTAACCACACATTTGCTGGGAAAGAAAGACAGACTTGCATCAAGTTCCTGGAATGCACCAAGAAAAAACTGTGAAAGAAGAGACAGGAACAGAAGTGGCAAAGAGGCTCCTCCAGCTTTGATTCCAATCATCAGGAAAAAATAAAAATAAAAAAAATATAATGATAGAAAGCAACACAGGCAAGAAAGTCTAAAATGAGGGCATTCACACTCAGCAGATTTTTTTTTTTTTGAGAAGAGGGGCACCAAATAAAAAGCTGTGTATTTTAAAGAACAAAAGCTTTAGTAAACTCTGAGGATTGACACATTTTGTGAAAAAAAAATGAGAGTTTGGGAGAGATAGTATTTTGTAAAGACCCAGCAACAAGTTAAAAATGCAAATTGTCCCAATGCAGCAGGGTGATAAGGAACTTGCACATCCGAGCTGTGGGCTCTGCTAGGACTTACAACACAGGGAAGGGAAGTGGAAACCCCACCAAGCTGCTCATGGATGAGCACAAAGAGCAGCTCAAGGGGCAAAGCCCGAGCACCAAGCGTTCAAAAGGAGGTGCTTGCAGCCAGCACTGCAAGCAGTCACAAGACATTTGATAACTACATTAGCAGGGAGAGACAGACCAAAGAGTTCATCATCTCCTAAGCAGGGAGAAAAGGTTAATAGATCGCTGTATGCCACTGAATGCACCACAAGTCCCTGCCGAGGCTGTTAGTGCGTGTCAGCCCTCCCCCCTCCTGCCAAAATCTGGTTTCTGTTAGGTTTATGTGTTTTCTTTATTCTCCGCACAGCACCCAGAACTCGCTGGTTCTGGTAATGACATTACATGTCATGATGTATATATAACTGGTAATTTTGAGATACACAATTTGTAAAATATTTCCTCTTATGAAGCTAGTTAAATTTAATAAACACCAAATACACTAAAAAGCCACATTCCCCACAGTCACACAAAAAAATAGCCAAATCAGATAATGAGAAAGCCAAAGTGTTGCCTAACAGACTAAATGGTGTCACCTGAAAAAGAGATTCACCCTCCTGACCTCTCTCACACTCTCATATGCCGTCAGCACACAAGGAGTTGTAAAACTACTAATTAGGGTAAGAGAAGGCGGGTGATCCCAGGAGGTTGGCTTGCAGCTGTCTCAAGAAGCAAAGAGGTATAAATTGGGACACAAGAAAGATATTTCACAATAGCCAGCAACTTGCAGAATCACACACAGACACAGCTGAAAAGCTGAAGTCTTTTATTGGTTTGGTCTTCACACACACACAAAATGATTAACTATGACCACAGAATTAATGCAATTAAAAGTAACAGGATAAAACTAAATTTTAATAGCATATGAGGAGCACAAAGATTACTTAAATTATTTGATGCTTCCAAATGGTGCCTGAAGTCCCTCAGCAACTCTAAGAACTTTTAAGAGACAAATGATATTTCAGGAGACTGCAGAAGGGCACTATCTTCAACAAGATTTTTTTAAAAAAGAAGAAATTTTAGGCCAACCCTCACAACCACAATTCCTGGAAAAAATTGTGTAACAAATCACCAAACAATCCATCTGTTAGCAAGGACTGGAAAAAAATATGCCACATGAAGCCAACCTGCTTTCTCTCTTCAACAGAGCAAGAAGCTGAGAGAAAGCTATATACCTTTATTTTAGCTAGGCTTTAAATTTCATTTAATGTAACACTTTAATTAACAAATTAGGAAAACAGAATCTAAACAAAACTCCACACAGCTGGTTGGAAAAGTGCACACAAAGGCAGACATGAACATGCAGTGTTGTCCCAGGGAAGTCCATGCTTTTACTGGGGGCATGTAGACCCAAGTGTCACGCACAAGATGCACAAAATAGTCCTGCTGCTCTGCCTCAGTAAAGACAGGCCTCAGCTAGAGCCCTGGGCTCATTTCAAGGCAACAAGCTTTAAAAAAAGCAGCGCAGACCAAGTGGAAAGAGCCCAGGGGACATCAACAAAACACAGAACCAGAAGGAAATTTTAAAAGGGCTGAAAGGGACCTCAAGAGGCAGAATCAACCATGCATGTGTCATTCAACTTGAAAATAACATGGCCATGAGGAAAGAGCAAAAGAAATGAAGTTGTTCAGCACAGAGAACAAAAGTCTTAGGGGAAACATGATAACAGGCCTCAAATATGTAAAAGATTTCTGCACAGAGGAGGAAAAAAAATGCTGTAAATTGTTCTTCATATCTACAGGGACTTGACATGCTGTAATAGGCTTAAATTGAAGCACAAGGGTTTTTTTAAATAAATATAATCCATGTAGTTAGTTGCATGCTAGACATAATGGCCAAGGAGGATATGGGCTCTCTAGCACCAGAGGTTTTGAGAACAAGGATAAGTTTTCATCTGTTAGGAGTCAATTAACAGTGGTGGCTCTGCAACCTGTGTGATGCCCACACCTCACCACCAAGCCCTGACAACCTACTGGTTTTACACACATGCATCCATGTATTTCAGACACACACCAAATGTGGCTCTCAGAAAACCACATGGCAAAACCAGCCATTTGACATCAGAAAAAGCTCATACAAACAGCTGATAAAGGGAAAAAAATCCCCAGTTACAGGAAAGCGTGATTTCTGTGTCATATTCAGCTCCTCAGTTCTGAGTCTAGTGTCTCAAGAGGGACCCACAAACCACCTCCAAGAGGGAGTGGGTTCTAACTGTTGAACCCTAAAAACCATGGGGTCAATACAGATACTCCTTCTAAGACATAGTTTCCAGATACTCCTTCTAAGACATAGTTTTTCCGGTCCCTTACTCCCAGAAAAATCCAGTGACTTTTCACAACTGTTAGGTCTACTTCCCTCTTTCCCATAGGGGCTAATGACATCATTGCCTTCCTCTTGCTAACATTTGACCACTTCACCACCAGTAGCTCAGCTGTGGCTAATCAGCAAGACAAACTCAGGGGAAAATATTTACAATATATTTTTAGCTTTGAATGCCACTTTTCCCATTTCAAACCTGAAGAAGGGTTTTTGGCCCCTGAACTTGGTCTGCTTTTTTTCCAGCCCTGTCAGCCCATCAGAATAAAAGATGCTATCTCTACTTACAGACCTTTCTCCAAAAGGAGTACAGGTATAGTTGATTTATCATGGAAAAGGCTAGAAGATGCCCTCTTGAGGTCTTTTTCAGATCTCTTTTGTATAGTGCCATGAATACATATAGTGCCATAAACAAAATGTGCATAATTAAGTAGTCTGTAATAGAGAGAGGGGGAAAAAAAATCCGCAGGTCTGTAATGGATTTGCTACAAAAATACCAGAAAATACCATCCATAAAGCTTGAGCAATTTACATCGGACCCAGTAAAACAGCTACTACATGCAGTTCTCCCATACAGGCCATGTTGGGTTTATGCTGTTGATCCCTAAAAGATGCCAAAAAGTCAGGAAAGCAGCACTTACCTCTGCAATGAGGCCAGACAGAGACCTTCTCAGGTCCTGTCTCAAAGCAGGATCAGCACCACAAGCCAGTGATAACCCCCTGCACACACCCACAGAACAGTCTCCATGGAGGTTACTTATAGCTAGAGATAAAACCATGCATCTGGGAAAAACTCCAGGAAAAAAAAAATATAAAAACTAAAAAGCAGAGCAACCTTTCAGCAGTGCAGGCACTCAAAGCCCTTTCAGCCCTGCACCCAGCTCTCCTCACAGATCCCAGCACAGGTAGTGTCCAAATCCCGGTCTCCCTCCTGGCCTCTGCAGGATAGGTCCCACAGAGGCATCCTGTTCCAGGACCCCCATCTCCCAAAACAACTGCATACAGCAGGAACTGCAGCACTGCTGGTCACCGTGGGAGGCTCACAAGTGCAGGAAACACAAATGTCACAGGTGCTCGACCTGAGCCATGTGATCCCCTGCCAAGGAGCGAGAGCAACTGTGGCTCTTGCTGCCTTTGGGGGAGAGGAGAAAAACATATTTCTGCAAGGCAGCTTCTCACTTGCAGAGGTCCTTACACAGATGCACTACCCCAGTCTCCACTCCAAGCCACCCTACACACATTTAACACACAAGGACCCCACCCTGACATTACTGCTCACAAACCCTCAGCTCTGCTCACTGCTGCCAACTCCTGCACATGCCACCATCACTGGAGAGGGCATCATTCGCACTCACATTCCCGCCATCTCAGCCGCTGCACGCACTGGTATTACTCACCTTAGCCAAAAGGTACTTCTGTCTAGGCACCAACAGTTCCAGAAACAACCTTTTCCCAAGAAAGCCTTGCATAGTCTTCACAACCACTCTTATAGAAGCCTCAAAATTAGATGCCAATGTAAAACACCTGACTGCAACTTCAGACCCAAGCAACGACCCTCAGTCTCCTCCTGCAGCTTTGATCTCAGTTTCTTTCAGTTCCCACCTGTTTCTGTTCCCCCAGGTGCTGCTTGGTGGAGCTGGGAGGAGGTTGCTGGTCTCTGTGAAGGTCCTGGGCAGTGTGGAACTTCATGGTGTCCAGCCGGGGGAAACTGTCTTATCCCCTGGGGAGACTTTCATTCCCTGATTCCTGATTTTCGAGGCTGTGTCGCACAACATGACAGGCTGGGGGTGCTCTCACCATGCACACTGCATTGCCTCACATAGTGTGAATGGGACATTGCAGGACAGGCTTTTGATCCAGGGAAGCAATCTGCATTGCAGCTTCAGGCAGAAGGTAGGACAGGAAGAGGAGATGTTTTTCCCCCGTTCAGTCCAGTGATAATGACAAGTGCAGCAGTGTTTGGTTGCCTTGGGATGGGAACTTCTGAATGCAAATGCACTATTTATGGTTCATGGTTGTATCTTGGGAAGCTCGGTTACACTTAACATTTCACAGAAATGCAGAAGGGGACAGTTTCTCACATATGTCTATTGACCTTCTGAGCAATTCCCTCTTCCATTAGGCTTAAATGGCTTTACTTAATAACAAAGCAGAAATCAGCATATATCCAGTCTTTGAAAGTACAAACACAATACATAAACCCAGCATGAATTGGCACTGCAGATGGAGGGTTTCACACTTAATCTGCTAAAGTTCTGCCTGCTACTGCCCTGCTCCCCACAAGCTCACTAATACCCACATGTGCCTCACATCTCTCCTGTCCCAGGGCATCTCCTCGTGTCACACACACTGATGCCCATAGCTCTGGGGCTTCCAAATCATCTGAATGTGACCTGGTCCTTTCTTCCAAGGACTGCAAAGCAAGGGAACCAACTGTAGCTATTGCAACTTCTAATCCTGCAGATACAGGCAGCTTGCTCCACCTATTTGATTTGAAAAGAGCAGATAACTGTTTCTACAAAAGGACTCGTGCTCCTCAACTATCACCTCAGCGGGCTGGGCTCAGACAGCAGGTCGCAAAGAGAAGCAGAGAAGTCCAGGCACTCTCCTGCTCTACCATGGCCTCTCCGAGAGCTCAGGAGATGCTGATCTGGGAAACAAGACACCAATTTCGGAGCAGCAAGGGGAAGCAGTGGAGATTAATAAGCCCCAAAATGTTTTATAGCATTTAAGTAATACTGCCACAGATCAAAGATGATCACTCATCTCAGCGAGGCAGACTCAGTAAGCCTGGAAAGATCACGTACAGAAAACAAATGCAAGATGCAAGAGAAAGCCTGTGGACAGGAGCAGAGGAAAGCTCATACTTGTCTAAAGAAATTGAAGTGGCCTAAGCCAGAGTCTAACATATGTTCCTGGAGGAGCAGGAGCCAGAAAGACTGCCTGGTTTCAGTCAGTCTCAGTTGTGTCTTAGCACATACCAAAAAAAAAAAGCAAAGAACACATTTCATTTTAAGACACTCTCTTACCTTTGAGGTACCTGCTGCTGGGAGCAGCTCAAATCCCAGTACAAAAATGCAGCCCTGCCTGATCATTGAGATAAGGAACATGCTGGAAACTACATGTAGCTACCAAATATATATGGGAAAGCTCCTGGTTTACACAGGAATGCGGCCAGGGACCTACAATCGCCATGATGCCTCAGGGACTGCTCAGTTGCACTCTGAGATTCTCATTCTTAAATATGAGAGCACCCAGCATGAAAGCCCAAGGGCAATATCAGCGAACCACATGGGCAGAGAGCCTCAGAGGTCTGGTCTGCAGTGTTTCCAGTTGCTCAAGTAACTGAATCACTTGTGAGGAGGAGGAGGAGAAGGTGACTTCTTACCCAAGTCACTACAGCAGTGGCGGTAGTAGCACTGGAATAAGGCTGACTTCATGATGCTCTTCTTGCTCTCGGGTGGTGGTGGGTTAGGTATGCCCTTTCTTCTGGCACGACTTTGGGCAAGATGCTCCATTTATGGTTCTTTATATAAAGTGCTACGGAAACTAGCAATATGAGGAATGCCTCTTGCACGGAGACTTGGGGTTGAACATTCATTCAGTCTGGATCGGGCACTAAGTCCTGAGGCTCATCCACAATACACATACTGCAAGTGACTTGTGGATACAAACCTTCAGGAGAGATTCCTTGTTTGCAGGGTCCCCAATATTTCAACCCTGCAAACTCAGGGATACCTTTCAATGTCCCACCCCAAGCCAGACCTGCATCCTTGCTCCTGAACCACTCCTCTGGGACCTTGCTCCTGACCTGGGGTCTCCCTATAACAGCATACAAAAAACACTGTGCAGAACAAAAAGAAGTCCTCAAGCAAACTCTGGCTGATTGAATTTTGAAGGTAAGGAATGCCCTTCTACAACAGATGTACAACCCCCTCTGCCCACCCCAAACACCAGATCCATCACAGAGAAGGGAAATATTTACACAAGTTAGTAGAGTTCCAGTTAAATATTATGCTTAGCTGTCTAGAGTCCATGTTCTCAGACTATGTCTATGAAATAAAAGATTAAACTTCATAACAATTATGAAGTTGTTCTGCCCACATTCAGAGGGATTTAAAGGACATTAAAATAGTTCTTTGGGTAATATTACAGTGAAATTGTTCTCTCCCTTCAGGACAGCCAGAGCTAAAACCTCCTGAACTATCCTGTAAACACACTTGGAAAGGCTAAGAGCTGAGCTGATAAGCAGGTAGCACCTCTGCTCTGCAGGTTCTGTAAAAAATGTGAGCAATGCCTGCGAGCTTTTGAAGCAGCGAGGGAAGGAGGACAGGGGAGAGCAGCTTCTCTTCTCGAGGGAAGTTTGTTTAGTGGAAAGTAAGCAAGTTGTCAGGGGAAAAGCTGACAATGTTGATTCCAGCAGTTGTACTGGGAATAAACAGCCAAGTGGATTATGTTACAGGGAATGAGAAGCAGTTCTGAGGTTCCCATTTAAACGCCGGGCTTTTGGGAATGGTGTGACTCAGCCACGCTCGCCCACGGGCCCGGGGCTCTGAGCCCCCTGCCAGGCCACCTCAAGAGTCCCTCAAGGTCTGGCTGCAGCAGAGGCTCCGGGGAGGCCGGGCTCAGCACTGCAGGGCTGGTCCCACCATGGGCTCGGAGCCGGGTGCCGAAGCAGGGACGCGGCAGCGGGCGGCGAGGCTGCTCCGGAGCCCTTTCCCGCTCGGAGCCCTGCTGCAGGGGAGGCCGGCACGGGGTCTGTGGAGCTGCCACAGCTCTCTCCTCCTGCTGCCGGGGTGGCCAACCACTGCGGATAGGGTCTGCCTTGGCCTCCCCAGCCAGAGCGGGGGGACCCCCTTTCCCCAAAAGAGGGATGTTTCCCTGCCTTGTAGGGGAAAGGCACCAGGCAAGAGGGGAAGAGGAGCTTGTTTGATTTATTAGTCTCTTCCTCTTCCTTGTCTGTGGCTCATCCAGCTGTAGTGATAAAGAGAACAGCTATGAAAGGACACTGCTGTGATCCCATCCTTCTGCCCACTCACTGCCTGAAGACATCAGTCCTTTACAAGCACCATTAAATGTGTATCCAAAATGTGGCAGTCTCTTCCATCCTTTGAGATTCTGTTCCATGGATAATACAAACAGTTGCCAGAAAAAGAGTATCATCTCAGCTCTGTCTGGGCCATTATCCCTTTATATTTGCTCTTTAATATTTACTGGGTTCACACAAAGTGCATGCTCTGAAAAAAAAAATCAGCTGCGGCTTAAAGGACTCCAAATTTAGTAATTGCTGCAGCCCCATCGACGTGAATATTTAGCAGGGAGATTTCTACAGCACTTCACCTCCTGTGGTATTCTGCTTAGATCAGACTTCAGAAAACGTGCTGTCCTTGGGCACCAAATCTGGAGTGTCTGAGTAGGTGCCAGCTGAAAGGCCTTATGAGTCCACCGCGATTTCCTGTCCATCTCTTCCCTTCCAGTACCCAGTGATCTTGGTGAAAAACAAAGGTGACCTGAGAGATGCTGAAAGGTGAAGCACCCGAGGGTTTTAACAGACCTATGAGTTAGCAAGAGCTAGTATCAACTCCTAGCTCCAGAGCTGGTCTCGCAGCCTTACCTGTTAATGTGAGGTTGCTGTATGTGTTTGAAAACTGCTCCTTTAACAAAACCAAGTGCATCTGAGCTGCCTTTTCCCTCTGTAGCTCCAACATAATGTCAGGGTGCTGGGCGATCTTACAGCCTTTCTGCTTATCCAGGGCAATGTCACTGCGAACAATGTCTACAGCAAAAGGGAAAGAAAAAAAGGGAGATGGCCAAACCTCAGGTTTCATTTTCACCAGATGCTTGGATAAGAACCAGCCAACATGACAGCCACACAACCATCACTCAGCATAAGCAACCCCCCAAAAGCGTCCAAATCCATTGGGTCCACCTATCCAATGAACCTGCTCTGCTCTAGTCTCCTTTGCTCCCACAGAAATCTCCAGTCAATGGCTTTAATATGCTAATGCAACCTTTCCCCTTTCCATCCTTTACGTCCCTAGAATCTGATCTCTTATATTAGGAACTCTCCCTTGCTGGAAAGTGCTAAAGTCACCCAAAACTTATATTACCTCCTTGTTATGGATGCCTGTGACAATAAATAACAAGAAGAAATAAATCCCTTTCTGGTGGCTCACTGGTCACCATTTCCCCTTGCTTGCCCAAGGGATGGTGAAGAAGTCTTGCTCATGCACTGTTTATCTTCGCTGCAGCTTTCACCACTAGAGTTAGGTCAGCATGGCTTATGATATTTGAAGAGCTCTCTGTATACCTCTAACCCCACACAATCAATTCAAGATGTAAGAAGCTTAATTAACAGTTAGATTCACTTCATACGAACATTTTACACATCACATTGTGGAACATGAATATGGTATTTCCTCTCCTAGAACTACTCACCTGCAGGGGAAACGCAGAGATGGAGGTATAGCAGGGGAGAACGGAAGTCAGGTTAAATGTGGCCAGTGTCTAAACAGTGGAAAAGTGGTACAAACCAGTCTCTGAGAAGCTGTTTCCTGTATCTAATACTCTCTAACCAGCTCAGATGCCATGGGCGCCATATGCAACACTTAATTGTTACAAAACTTTAGGTGTTCTGAAGTGAAAATGAATGATGAAAGTTGGAGTTCTTTGATTGCACTGTATGAGGCCACCCTTTGCATCGTCTGATTCTCATGTAAGAGTTTGTTTTCAAAAGAGTACCATCTTGCGCCATGTACATTCTCCCACTCCATTACGTTAATGCAAATCAAAGAACACCAAAACAGTCATGCTCCTGTATTTTAAGGAGTCAAATCTTAACCTCAGCAAACCTAGATTCAAAGCTCTGCTATGTCCAAGGCAAGTAGAAGAGTGAAAATTATATTCTTGTCCGGTCTCTGAGCATCATCCTAGAGCTACTGTGTCCTACTCAGGTTGAGTCTCTGTCTGTCTTGAGTCTAACACAACCTCTCCTCCAGCTGCAGCCAGTGTCTCAGGAGTGGAGATATGGTAACATCCAGCCATCGTGAAAATATGGCTCAGTACTTTCACATCCAGCACAGGGGCTTCAATGCATAAAGAAGAGATGGAGCAGGAGGAAAGAAGAGCATGAAACTGTATGGGAGCTTATACCAAGACCAAAGATCCAGGGGGAGTCTGAGAAGTCTCTCAGTGGGTCAGACATAGTCAGACTAGTCAGGACCTGGCCCTAGGGCTGGAGGTGCCGGGACAGGACCTTGGAGAGTGCAAGGGGACGCGGAAACAAGGCCAGCGCGACACCCCCACCTCCATCGTCATGGACCACAAGGCACAGCAAACACAGGCTGGTGCACACGGGGCAGCCGAGGGAACCAGATGTTGGAATGCAGGGTGGGAGCAGTAACTGGAGTGCTGCTTTTAGGGGCTGGTATTGCTGTAATAGGGATGTATGAGGAAATCAGACCACATTTATAACCTCCCCATCAAGTCTTTTCTTAGCCACTGAGGTCTGGAAGCAGGTGTGCAGGGCACAGAAAACAGGGACATTCTTCTTGCAGTCAGAAGTTCATGGGACTCCCACAGCACTCTTTAACCTCCCAGAAATCTGCTACTGGAAACATTCAGGAGACAGAGGCAGGATGGTCCTTGCCTCCCAGAGCAACAAAGGACCCAAGAGGTGCAGGACAAACAACAAACAAACAAACACAAAACAAAACAAAAAACAGTGGGCAGATATCTGGGATATGGATATGCAGCTTCTCAATTAATTCAGTGCCTGGTCCTCCATCCCCTGCCACCCTGGCCTTCCAAAGCTGCATCTCTGCATTGCTCTTCTGCACCAGCAGCACAGAAGGCCGGCAGAGTGGCAGGGCACAACTGCTGGAGATGGTGGGGGAAATTTTGGGCAGAACAACCCAGGGAAAAGAGCCAGCAGGAAGGCTGCAGCCATTGAATTTAAAAGCAAAAGAGAGAAAAGGGAAAGAACCAAGAAACGTAGCAAGGAGAATCACCACAGGGTGCACCAGGCAAGGCAGCCGCCACTCCAGGAGAAGGACACTGCCTTACCAATATGGAGCAGCAATTAAAAAAAAAAAAAAAGACAAAAGAAAAGAAAGAAAGAAAAAAATACCAAGCAAAACAAGAAACCAAACAGCTCTTGCCAGAAGTGCGAAAGAAGAACTCCAGATGTGGAAGCCCCAGAGGACGCCAAATGGTTTCCAAAGACGGCAAACCGCGAGCTCTGCCTCGAGAGGGACCGGGAGGGCTGCAGCGGTGAGGCGGCCCCGGAGCTCCCGGGCCGAGC
>NW_010585022.1:43276-57593 GCF_000705375.1 Tinamus guttatus | reverse complement strand
CTCGACGGGGCGCTGCGGCAGGAGTTCAGCGTCTTCTCCACGCGCGAGCGGCTCCTGGAGACGCTGCGCGCTGCCGGCCCCCACGGCGACCTGGTGCGCGAGGAGCTGGCCATGGTGCAGGGCGCGCTGGAGCTGCGCACCAAGGTGGTGGAGGACGTGCTCACGCCGCTCGCTGACTGCTTCATGCTGCGCGCCGATGCTGTGCTCGACTTTGCCACCGTCTCGGAGATCCTCCGCTCCGGCTACACCCGCATCCCCGTCTATGAGGGCGACCGGCGCGACAACATCGTGGACCTACTCTTCGTCAAGGACCTGGCTTTCGTGGACCCCGATGACTGCACGCCCCTGCAGACTGTCACACGCTTCTACCGCCGCCCGCTCCACTGCGTTTTCAACGACACACGCCTCGACACGCTGCTCGAGGAGTTCAAGAAGGGTGAGGTCGTCAGGGCTCCCCCCGCGCTCCCCCCAGGCAGCCCCACTCTGCTGCCTGCCCCGTGTGGCCTCCTGGCAGGTCCTGGGGAGCCTGGGGTCCAGGCCCTGCCTGCATGTGCTGGTGTGGTCGTGTTGTTGGTGTAGTTGGGACAGCCCATGGGTGGGTGGAGAGTCTTGGCGCCAGAAACTCCTGGGACATGGTGGCACCTTCAGCCCTGGAGGTCGCTGGCTCATCAGAGCAGGCAGTCCGAGGCCACTATGGGCCACTATGTGCAGGCCCGGGAGCCACTGCTCAGCTGCATGCCACGGCAGGGGTTACAGCAAGAGCCTGCATCTCTGTCCTTGCCTCTCATGTTTTCAGACCAGAGACAGCTCTGGAAAAGGTTTGTATATAAGTGATTTAAAGGAAGGGGAAAAGCCTAAATCCTTAGATATAGCTGTTCTTTCCTTGCAGTTCTTGCAGTGCTCATAGCGCAGCAGCTGCCAGCAGCCCCGGAGAGGCCGAGTGCAGTATTTCATGAAGCTTACCTTGAGAATATGCAGCATTTGCCTTTCCATACTGGGAACTGTGAGGCATGTTCCTGTGTGCCATCCAGTACATCACACCATGGTGGCTGAGGCTGTAAGAAATGGCTGCACAGTGACATCTTGCATTATGTAATGATAGAGGAGGATAACACAGAGGCTCCTTTGCTGCCAGTGGCCTCTCTGCTGCAAGCAGAGCTGATCATGTGAGAGAAGCCAAACGAGCCCTTCCCTAGCACAGAGAAAACCTCTCTGTGAATCATCTCTGCTAGTTTATAGGGCTAGGGGGTGAGGAAGTAATGTTTTAGCTGTACCAGACAAATGATGAGTGATTGATGATCAGATACCACAGGGCAGCATTCTCCCCAGAGGTGCACAGCTGTGTCCCCATCACCTCTCAGGACCACAGGCAGAGAAACTTTGCTTGGCATAAAACATAAACTCACTGCCTCTTAGCGTGCCTGCTGGCTGCCAAATTTGTGCAAATTGACAATTTCTTGTGTTTTTAAGTAACAAGGCTTTTACCAAAAGCATTGAGATGGTTCTCTCAGTTCAACCTTGATGAGGTCTGCAGTAATTTCCCCTCCCTGCACCTCCCCTGTCTCTTCTAACATAGTTGTCTCTCCTCTTCCTAACTCATTGTGCCTTGAATTCCTTCTCAACCGCAATTTCCTGCACCATGCTGCAGAGTTAACAAAGGTGGCTTGATCTCTGCTACCTCTCATTTCTCTAGCAAGTCAGGTATTATCAAAGATATCATGTGATTTTAGCACGTCATCCCTCAGGCAGCCTCCCCTGCATTTTTCTCCCCTTTATTATGATGTATTCAGCTGTTTGTTTATCCTTCCACATTTGTTCTCTAACTTGGAGCATTATTGATCAGTAGACCTGTAGAAATAGGTTTGTGGTTGCTTAGCTCATTTGTTTGTTTGCTCTTCTCCCCATCCCCTCTTCCTCGTATAAACACAGATACTCCCTTTTCCTTATTGTATCATTCCCCCAGCTGACAGGTGCAGTAACAAGACGTGCTACTTGCCCTGCACTTTCTCATACTAGTCCTCCTCTCAGATGAGTATTCTCCTGCCTACTTCAGTTTGGCTCTATTAAACTCCTGGGATTTTGCTTTGGGCTCTTGCTCCCATACATCTGTCCTCTTGTCACCTCCTTGGGTGTTTAGTATCACCCCTATGTAGAACTGCCCCTTAAATGTCATCCTGTTCTTACCTCTTTTCTCCTCTGCCTTTTTTTTAATGTGACTAAAAATATTTGTTGTCTTATTATCTAACTCTCCTCAGTGTTCAGTGATTCCAGCTCTTCACTCCAATTTTCTTATCCCCAGGTATTGCTATTCTCTTCTGATTTGCCTTTCTCCCATTTCTAGGCCCTCTGTTCACTCCCAGCACCCTGTATTTGTAGCTGGCCAATAGATCCCCCAGCCCAGTCCTGGACCCCTCCTAAACTCTCTTTTCCCAGCTCCAAACACAGGTTTTCACACCAGCTTGTGCACTGCAACAGACCTTTCCTCCAAGCTGCCTTTGCAGTCACATCTATTGCTCTTTCAGTTTACTTGACTACTAAATATCCAAAATAAAAAATTCCCATTTGTAATTAAGAATCTTTGTCACTGTCTCCTTTTTCCGTGTCCATTTCAATTATGCTGAAATACTTTGGAGAAATCAAGGTTTCTTTCCACACACAGGCAGATTTTCCATGACATCTCTGCTAATATCCACACAGCTTCATTGCTCATTGGTTCAGTGCCTGTCTAATGAAGACATCCATCACTTAGCACATCCAGCCTGCCTGCAGGACTGCAAATGTTCCCACTGATTGCAAGGCCCGGTCTCATTCTAGGAAATTAAAGTCCCCAGTGATGACAGTGATTGCTAACCACCTCCAAGTCTTCCCTGGCACACGTCTGGAGCTACCTTGTTAGCTTTCTTTTCCTTCTCCCAAGCTTTTGATTTAAACAGTTTTTCATATTTTTATTTATTTTGGTTATGGCAGTGTTTATATAAAGTACTTACCAGTTCTATATCTTTCTTTCCTGAGTAGCAAATGTACTTCAAGATTTGTTTCAGTAATGACTATATTCTGCCATATCTACTATGCCTATGTCATTTTTGCATAATATATAAGTAATTTGAGATTTTTTTTGCCCGAACTCCTTGTACTAATACACAAACATCTGTGTTTTTTTTTTATGAAAATGTCAACAGTATGTTTAAATACAGTGTTTTCTGTGACTCTTGCTCACACCACCATTAGCGCTGTCTCTCCTCCTACACAGTGATATCATCTTTATGTATTATCTTTGTTTACCTGATGCTTTTCTTTTCTCCTAGCACATTATCCTAGCTCTGAAGATTATTTTCAGAGATCATCTCTGAAGATTATCTCCCTCCTGCCCCCAACATGCCAGACTTTTATAATGGGTTTTGAAGGGAAGTTTTCCTTCCATAGTTTCTGGGCTTGAGGTCAGTGCCAGTAAGACACATTGACGCTTTGTCTGAATAGATTTAGTACATACGTAAGCAGAGATACCTCAGTCCCAACAGGGCCCTGTGCAGCATTTTGAGGCAAATGGATCTGTGTACCTGCAGGAATTAGGTTCTGTGGCATTTCCCCCAGGGCACGGCTGGTGTCTGTGGCTTCAGACTGCCCCAAACATTTAGACTGCATAAAAAGAGTAGTGTGAGCTTCAGTAGCACCAGGAAAGCTCATGGCTCAGCATGGTTTCCCTCTATCATGGGCAGCTGTCAGCTCTTGGCTGACAAAACACAGCTCACCAGGACTGAGAAGTGGCCAAGCTGTCCGTGTCTGCCCTTTTGCAAGCCTGTTGTTGCCTTCTCTCTTGGTATTTCTTCCTGGAAACAAGCTGGGAGCTCTGAGGGAGCTGGGAAATGCTGACAAAAGCTGCAAGGAGCAGAAAAGGGGAGGGCAGCCTGCTGGACAAATAGCTTGGGCTTGGATGTACAGCCCAAAAGTGCCAGGCAACTGCTAAAGCTCTATGAAAAGTGACACTGCAGCAGTGTGGGGCAGCTTGGGCTGAAGGCAGGCAGGGCTTGGGCTAGAGGAAGGTTTAGACTTACCCTCCTCAGAGGTCGGTGGAACAAACTCAAGAATAACAAGGAGTGGGCACTCAGGTTGGCAGCCCTTCAGGCAGGCTGGACTGGCTTTCAGTAAAAGCTGCACATAGCTGTGAAGCATTTACATGGAAGTGCTAAGAGGAGGAATTTACCCCAAATCTGTGTTCCATCTTCATGAGCAATAAGAAGCTACACACCGACAGGATGACTTTGCCACCTGCAAGAAGCTGAAAATGTTGAACTGAAGGCAGAAAAAGGTTTGGAGACAGTTCCTGCATGGGTGCTTCTTGGAATGCCTGGCTTTTTTTCCTGGGGTCATTGCAGGAATTGCCTAATACACCAGAGATGTAACTGCACCATATTTAGCAAATTAGAGCAGTGTGAAGAGACAGTCAAAATCTCAGTAAGATAACGCTTCATCTTAGGAGACTAGAAATAGGAAGAAAAGTTCATGTATTTAGTGTGAAATGCAGTGGGTGACACAGCCCGTTTTCCTTCCTTCGCAGCAGAGATCCAAAGCAACACGTGCTGCAGCTTCACTCCTGTACATAATGTGACATGGTGGCTTTCCAAGAGGTGCATCCTGGTCTGCAGGCACCTCTAGGGATGCACAGTCCTTCCCCATTTTTCAGGTCATTTACTTGGTGACTCCTTTCCTGGGGTTCTGGGTTACATAACAACTGTCATGCCTTTCAGTGGGACACCTTTCTCTGCCTCTTTCCTCAGTGGAAATTTGCTCTTGTACTCATCCTTCTGCAGCAGGCAGGTACTGAGGTACTGCTCAGCACATAATTCTTCAGTCAATTGGTATTTATTAAAAGCTCTTGAAAGTAAATTCTCCCAAGGCAAATTCCAGTCTTACTGGAGTAAGAAGCCTGTCGTGTGGAGTCCCTTGGGCCTCAAAGTTTGCCTTTGATTTCCAGAATACTCCACAGCCTCCATCAGACCTAGAAACCGGTGCCTGTACTAATTCAGCTGCTTTTCTTGCTGTCTCTCCTCTGAGCCCACAGTCACTGCAGGCATGACAGCCCCAAGTGCTGTCTTGGTTTCTACTGGAAGACGGTACTTGCCATGTGGCTACACCCAGTCCCAGCAAACCCCACCACGGGCCGGCTCGGAGAGGTGTCAGACACGACCCAACAGCACCAAGCAAGGAAGACAACGTCCTGCAGAGTGAGGTGCCCTCACGGCCCCCCTGGTTGCTGTGCAGATGGGCACAGCCTCTGGCCGTGACTCACGGAGTGCAGTGTCATGCTTGGTGCAGTGTTGCAGCAATGCAGGAGTGCAGCCTCCCAGGCATTTCCAGTTTCACACGCTCTCCAGTCAGGTCCTGCAGTTAACTTCAGCTGCAGATCTGCAAGGAGGGACACAGGCACTGGCTCTTGCCCCAGCCCTGGGAAGAGCTGTGATTAAAAGCACATTGAGAAAAGATTTGAGCTGCAACACACTGTTTTGTCGATCAGCCTAGTTTTCCAATTACCTTTTTTTTTTTGCTTTCCATTTTGGAGCTGGAAATTGTTCATGGCTTGTGCCTCTACCTTTAATGTTTTAATAGTGATTTTAGATTTTATAGTAAAACTCATGAAAAGAAACTTCCTACTCAGGATACTCATCTTGCAGAACAAGAGACCGGGTTAAAGCATCTTTAACATTCCTCTGGCAGAGGACCTATATTGAAAAAAAAAAAAAAATGATAAGGAAGCAGTCTGGGCTATTTCTGCCGCCAGCAGCACTTTCTTTCCCACAAGAAAAGACATTTTCTTGTTCAGGCTCTGTCCTTCCATTGTAGAGGATGCCTTGAGGCAGCTCAGTTAGTCCAAGGTCGTTCAGATACCTATGAGAAGCAGGGCTCCTAAAATCGGGCATAAAAGCTTTTGCTAGCTGTGCAGGTACCTGCTCCTCCAAGCTTTCGGGTGTTTATATTAGCTCTATAATTTAACATTTTGAGGCATTAACTTTTTAGTGAAGCTGTTGTTTGAAAAGAGCAGATTTCATGTTGCCTATAAAGAATTTAGTGCAGTCGTAGTCTGTGCTGTGCAGACACTTAATCACCCATAGGTTTCCTGTGCGTGAGCAGTCCTATGGAGGCCAGCGGAGCTATTCACACAAGTAAAGTTAATTGCCCATTTTTTCTAGTGCTTGCCAAACCAAGGCTTTGATTCTCCCTGTTTCACAGTACATTTTTGCATCTGTGATATCCCTGTAAAACTCACACATGACAGTTTGCTAGCGGTGAAACAACTAGCCCTTATAATTCATTTCATTTGAACCGTCAGGGAACGGTTATAATAACACAGTTTTGGAATCAGTTTTACAGATTTCAAAACTGTTTTATATCAAGTTGGGTTTTTTGTTTAAGTGATTTATATTACTCAGTCATACTCAGTCATACCAAAACAGAACCACAAAAGAGCAGCCAGAGAAGAAGACCGACTTCTCCAAGGTCCCCACTGTTGCTCCTGGACCACCCCTCCCTAGACATTAATTGCACCTCCTAAAGTGACTGAAACAAGTTTCTGCCCCCATACCTGCTCCAGAAAGCTGCCACGTTTCCTCTGTGGGACTGTAGCAGCTCCAGGGATGCAGGGGGAGGTATCCAAGCTCCGTGATGCCACCAGCCCTCAAGGGAGCAAGCACCAGCCCCACCAGACAGGAGACCTACCAGCTTCCCCTGGCTCCCACTGCCAAATTTATAAGGTCTGTTACAGAAGTCTTGAGAAGAACAAGCTCCTCAAGATGGGAAGAGGTGAAGGAGCCAGCCACATGTGGGGGCAGAACCCTAAAAATGATTCCATGCCCTTCAGGAGGTAAATCAGGACATACCTGCCCTTTTCCAGGGTGGCCCTCCTGGGAGCAGTAGGAATTCCCACGAGGCTTTGTGAGGGTTGTTAGGGATGTTATGGGTGTCAGCTGCCTGGGAAGGGGTTCCCTCTTTGCAGGCCAGGAGGAGCTGCTAATTGCAATTATTTTCCGTGGCTGGGTACCTACTTCTATTCTAATGTGAACATTATCCTGGAAACTTAAACCTGGGGTTTATAGTATGGCTACAAGTGTTTATTTTCTGTGAAAATAAAGAACTCTTGAGTGCTCTAACAGCCCTCCTGGCTCTGCCCCCAGTGCAATGAAACAGTGGGTCTCCTCCCAGAGTAATGGTGCTGGGTTATTTCTCAGTAATCTGATTTGCTGCTATGTGAACATGGAACTGGAATCACATTTCTCTGTGGCTGCTCTAGAGTAATTTACAGTGTCGATGTAGGTGTTTGGCCAAAAAAAGAATTGCCTCCATTACTCTCTGACTGCCTTTAAGTAGCACCTAAGCTTTTTCTAAGGGTTTGGTGGTTTTGGGTTGCATGTAACTGTCATTAACAGAGAGCTTTTGGCCAAAAGAAATAACTTCTCCCCTCTCCTTGCTCACCCGAGGACTTGTATGAGACCAGATGGCCCCAGTGTTTGGGAGTGGGTTTTGGCACAGGAGACATTTTTGGAAGTTGGACTTTGCTAGGATGAAACGTAGCTGTTGCTGCTGTGTTGCAGCCAGCTCTGCTTCTTTTTTTCTTTTTAGGGCTCAAGTCATAGTGCTTTATTACACACTGAACAGATAGCATGCACAAACCACTATATGACAAGAGTGAGATAGCCCTGGCCCAAATAAATTACCGCATTTTCAATGCCCTGAAGATATCCATTTGTTTTTAAAGTGTATCTCCAGCTTCATAGAAAGAACAACAGTGCTACTTACTGCAATGTTATGTTCTCGTTTCTAATTCTGTAGGCGTGGGAGGCCGCGAGCTACTCTCCGAAATCTTGCAATAAAAGCTTGGTATGAGGAGGAGGGAATTTATACTGTGGAAAATGCCCAAGCTTTTCTGTGAGAAATGTATAGTGCTGATTTTTGCCTGAGAAATATCATTTGCTAGCCTCAGATGCAGGGCAGGGTTATTTGAAGGTCACATGTTCCCCAGGAGGGAACGTTTTGTGGAACTGCCCTAGATGTGCCCATCCCTGCCCCACAGAGGGGACAGCCCAGAAGTCACCGCAGGTGAGAGGAGGCTGCGGAGTTGGCAGGGGCCCGTCCCTATTGCATTTCTATACATAGATAGCTTCAACTTCCCATAGTAGCAGCCAGGTTTGCCATAGGCATCCTAGGAGAAGCAGATCTAGAGGCAGCTGAGCGACAGCGAGCCCAGGGCATTACCCAGAGGTAATATTGCCTGCAGGAGAGAAGGGCAGGGACATGCACAGAGCTACGGCGGTGACCAAGCCGTGCAGGGGAGCGCACCCTGTCCGCATGGACGAACCACTGCTGTGGATTGTGCGAGGGAAGAGCTCCCCTGCCAGGCTGCTGCTCAAGGATCCCAGTGAAGTGTCTGTTGGGAAGAGAGAGCCTCTCTGCAGGGAAGTCAAGGGTCCCAAAGCCCCCAGGGCAGTGACAGTTGTGCAGGAGCAGCACCCTGCATGCACAGAGGTATCGCGAGGGGAGACCCCAGGAAACTGGAGAAAAGCACAGAGAGGGAAAATTATAGGATGTGGTGTTCATGAGAGACTTTTATTTGTGTATTTTAAGCAAAACTAGAGGCTCAAACTTGTGTGCACCACTGAGCAGAACAGGAGTCACAGAAGCAGTAAGTAAATCAGTGCTATTAGTTGGCAGGTCCAAGAAGACACTTGAGCTGGAAACTCAGGAGTTATTCAAGATCTGGGAATTGGGTTCTAGTCAAGCTATTGAGTAGGAGCATAAATTAGAGCAGATGATAATGGAAGCGAGAAGCGGAGCAACTCTAAACAGCTTACAGAGAGCCAAACAGCCAAAAGCAAACAGTGATGTTTAAAGTATGCCACAAGCAAAAAGCCTGAGAATATGTCAGCACGTCTGCCAACTTATTGGGGACAAGTGAGAAAGCCAAAATTGTGATTGAGAAACACTGTGACTTCTGAGCAGAAGTCACCAACAGATCCCAAGAAGGTTCCGATCCCAGCTGGTTTGTTTAAGGTAATGGAGATGAAGCACTGTCGGGCAGGGTTTGGAGAAGGCACTCAGGTGGAAGCTGATCATTTGGAGTATTCAGCCTCTGCTTCCAGATGGTTCACCAAGGAGGTGAACCATCTGCTCAGGAGCTGAGCAGAAAGCTGCAAAGAAAAATGTGCAATTCTGCATTGAAAACAGCTGCCGTTTCAAGGAGCTAGAGGCTTTGCTTGTATTTTAAGACAAGATTTAGGCTCGGTCCAGACAGCAGTTGATAGAAGGATGTGGGGTGATCTATTGCTGGCAAGCTGATAGGAAAGATAGTTACCAGCAGAATGAGAAAACACTAGGAGAACAGGGCAAGCTGCTCCCAGGGACACTGCACTGGTGGTGAGGGTCTCACTGCCTCTTTGCTCTCTCCCCACAGGAAAGTCCCACCTGGCCATTGTGCAGCGGGTGAACAACGAAGGGGAAGGAGACCCGTTCTACGAGGTGATGGGCATTGTCACCTTGGAGGATGTCATTGAGGAGATCATCAAGTCCGAGATCCTGGATGAGACGGATCTGTACAGTTAGTGTCCGAGAGCAGCTACTGCTGGTGCAGGACCCAGGGTGGGAGCCCAGACAGAGAGGCAGACATGTGGGTAGGAAACAGGCTGGGGTAAATTATGGTCCTTCCCCAGAGCAATCCATGTTCGTGGTGGGACTGATGAGAATGATGGAGAGATGCTGGTCAGGTGTTTGGGAGCCTTGAAGGCTCAAACTAGAGAAGCACCAGCATCAGCAACCAATGGCTAGGGAGAGCCTGACCAGGGACGTGTGTGTTGGAAATGGTGTGCTCGCAGCTGGTTTCCAAGGTCCTTTCCAATCCTGGTGCTGCATCTAGCTAGAGCAATCCAGGAGCATGTTCCTGAGAAGGCAGCATGTTTAGCCATCCGGCTCCCTCCTGAAGCAGCTGTCACCATAACTGTGTGATGCACAACACGTTTTGTATGTCCTGCTGATGTGCATGATGTTCCCCTCTCTGCATGTGCACACGTGGATGTTGCCAGGGCCACGCTGTGGTGATGGCTTTGTGTCACGTAACCTCTGCTGCTCTCTGCCCCATAGCAGACAATCGGAAGAAGGAGCGGGTGCCCCACCGGGGGC
Organism: Tinamus guttatus; assembly: GCF_000705375.1. The sequence continues at coordinate 47,432 of NW_010585022.1, read as the reverse complement.
GCAAGCCCCAGGACTTCTCCATCTTCAGACTCTCTGACAGTGAGATGAGGGTGAAGATCTCCCCCCAGCTCCTGCTGGCTACACATCGGTTTATGGCAACAGGTACCCCTGCCCTGGGAGAATAAATTCCCCGTGATCTATCCCTGGGCTGGGGCTCTGCTCCCAGCAGCTTTGCAGGTTCGTGCCCTGCTCCTGCCTCTGCTCAGCCAGTATGGGTCCACGTTTGGGCTGCCCTTTGGGCCATGGAGAAGAGGGCTCTGCAGCCTGGGAGGCTGCTCCCGACAAGCTCCCAGCAAGCTCCCCTTCTCCCGCAGCAAGCCGGGGTCCCAGCCCCTGTCCGGCAGGGCTGCGGGTGCCTTGCTGTTGAGCTGGAGCCCCTGGCCACGCTAAGCGAGGGTGTGTTGCCACCTTTCCAGAAGTCGAGCCTTTCAAGTCCCCCTACCTCTCCGAGAAGATCCTGCTGCGGCTCCTGAAACACCCCAATGTCATCCAGGAGCTCAAGTATGACCGAAAGAACAAGAAGGCCTTGGAGCATTACCTCTACCAGCGCAACCGCCCCGTCGACTACTTTGTTCTCATCCTGCAGGTGTGCGGGGGCACGGGCTGACAGGGCTGACCCTGGGGGACCAGGCACCCGGGGCTGTGTAGTTGGCGGCACGTGGAGGATCTCACCTTGCTGCATTGGTCTTGGTTGGTACTGCAGTGGGGAGATGGCCCCAGGTGGAGGCTGGTGTTGGCCAGCCCCAAGACCATATGTGGCATCGAAACGTGGGCCAGTTGGTTCAGGGGGAGGCTCCCCCAGGTTACAAAGGCAGAGTTGCCTTCTGGGCAGCTCTGTGGTGCTCTGTGATAACTTGCCAGTGTGGTTTGCTAGCACCTTGCCCTCATGCCAAGCCTCAGCCCTCCAGGGCTCCCTCAGTAACCCCAGCCACATTCCTCACCATTGCACTCCTGGACTGCTTGCTTCCCAGCTCTGCCCTCCCTACTTTGTATCCGGCTGGGATAATGGCCAAGTCACGGGTTTACAAAGCAAGCAGAAGCTCCCATCTTCTCCTAAATGGTGGTGGTGGTAGTAACTGCACATCTGCTCAGGGTGCAGGCCTGCAGCCCTGTGTGCTCGGGGGGGGGCAGGACCACGGGGCTGCCAGTCTAACTGGGCTTCCCTCGTCCTTCCAGGGAAAAGTGGAGGTGGAAGTTGGCAAGGAAGAGCTGCGTTTTGAGAATGGGGCATTCACCTACTACGGTGTCCCAGCCATCATGGCTGTCATCTCCTCGGGTGAGGGCAACGGCGCCTCAGCTCCATGGGCCGTGCTGGTGGGCCGGGCATGAGGACAGAGGGCAGGCGTGGAGCTGCCCGAGCCCATCGGGTGCTGGGCTGGGGACCAGCCTCACCAAGCCTTGCCCCTGCTGCCTCCTTCATGGATGTAGAGCTGGCTGGTGGCAGGGGAAGGGACTGAGCACAGCTGTGGGGCAGGATGGCCTTGCTGCGGTGGTCAGGGCCACGCAGGAGCCCTTTGGGTTGGGTGGTTATGGCTGGGCATCATATGTCGTGGGCCATGAGTACTAACGGGGCATTGCAGAGGGGGTGGCACCCTCCTGCCACATCCTGGGGGCATCTCGCCAGAGTGGGTAATGCAGGACCCTTCCTGAGCAACTCATGAGGCTTCAACTGTCATTTCAGATAATGACGTGCGGAAAGTGAGCAGCCTGGCTGGATCCTCCTTCCTGCGTAGGTAGCTAAGGGTCGGCTGGGGCTCTTACACCCCTCCTCCGCGCAGTGCCTCTCCTCTGCGGCACTGGCTGGGCTCCTCTGGGATCGCAAATGTGGCTCGATTCAGGTGTCAGCCAACATCACATGTCAGCATGCACATGGTGCTGTGGTAAAGTGGTGGGGATAACAGTAGGGCACCCCCAGCACAACCCAGGTAAATCTCCTGCCTGCACAGCTAACGAGTTAATGAAGAGATCCCCTGCTTGCAGTGGTTAACAGAGCTCTGAGCAGGGATAACCAGTTGTTGATTACCCCTACAAATGGTTAATCTCTGGTGACTTGGGAGCATGCATAAATGCCGCCTATGCGTGGCCCTGCGCGTCTCTTACTGCAGTCGCAGGCGCTGCAGTTGGAGCTGCAGTGCAGATGGCAAGTCAGGGATGATCTGCAGGGAGCTGCTCTGAGCACCCAATCCGAACAAGAAGCTGCCAAATTCAACCTGTCGGGAGGTGCAGGGAGGGACATCGCTGTCGAAACGGGGCGGTAGTGTCCTCCGGGCAGGGGACTGTAACTCCTGAGGGTCATGGTCAGTGTGCAGCTGCAGGTTTCATGTGTTTCTTGCTGCTTGCTTTGCTTTCATTAAAAAGCCGGCTCTGGTGCTGACGGGTCACACCTCCATGGTGAGCGTTTTGCTCCCCAAGGCACCTGCGGTGCCCTCAGTTTGGGCAGAGGAAAGCTGGCTTCCCGCGGCATGTCACTGCATGGCCCATGCCCCAGTGCCTTCTCAGGACTGTCTCCTGTCCAGGAGGAGGGTTGTGCCCATAGGCGGCAGGGGACTCCTGCACCCTCATGTGTGCTAGTGGTGCCACCTGCTGAGGCCCAGGGCTTCTTTTCTCCATGTGCTCCCGCATGATGTTGTGTCACAAGATGTTTTCTCCCATCCAGCCGCCTCTGCCTGTCGCAGGACATGTGTGTGTTGCTTGTGTGGTGTCACCCCTGAACAGCAAGGAGGCAGGGTGAGAGGCAGAGGTCCGCGGGGCGCTTACCTTATCGGGCTGGCGCTCCTCCTTTCTCCTTGAAGCAAAGCCCAGCAGCAATGAGTGTGAGTAGCACATCGCAGTGGAGAATTCAGACATTTAACTCTTGAGTACTAACAGCTTATTATTCATTAACCATTGCTATGTAACTTTTCTGTAGCCAGGCACTATTCGGTATCGGAGGCCAGGGTGACGCAGCGGAGCCCTGGCTGTCCTTGCGCGGCAGCCCCCGGGGAGCTCGGTGCAAAGCAGCACAGTGCAGGGGAAGGGCAAGCGTGCACGCTTATCGCTCTGTCCTTTGCTCCTGGCTGGACCAGGCTGTGCTGGGCAGCACTTCACATGGGTGCTTTTGCTTGGACTTTTGTTTGCAGAAAGTTTCATTCCAAGGGAGAACACAGCAGAGGAGATATCGGGGAAGGAGCACTGGGGGCAGAAGGAGGGGGCTGCAGGGCAAACTTTTAGAGAGGGAGGGTTATCTCCAAAGCAAGACCCCCACCAGTGTCCTGACGTCCTCCTGGTTTGGAGGAGAGCACAGCTGAGGGGCGAGCAGGGATCGGAGGAGGTGGAGATGAGGGTGCTGCTTACGCTTCGTGTCCGTCTCTCCGTGCTGCCCTGGTTGGTGTTGCTGAGAGCCCCAAATCCCCATCGCAAGTCCTGGGGGCATTGCAACCTGCTAACCACAGTGACCAGGAAGGGACTAGCCTCAAAACTGTCACTGCAGCTGCAAACCGTGGTAATCAATGGTGGAAAGTGAGAAAAGTGTCCAGCAGCTTGCATTCCCTGAGGGAAAGGTGCAGGCAGCCCTTGGCACCAGGTTCCAACATATTGCATGTGGCTCCAGCCCTTGCGGTGCCCCAGCCTCGCCCCTGGGGCCGCTCTGCTGGTCACCTGCGTGTGGAGGAGGGTCCTGGAGCCCCAAAGCACAGGGCTTTGCTTGCTTTAACTTGAGCCCTTTTCCCAGGAAACTTTCCCCATCCTCATACCTTGCCCCTCTCTTCCCTGTCCCTCTCTCCGTAGTGCCCGTCTCAGTGTCGCGCACGTTCGCCTTCAGCAGAGGGGACTCCCTGGCCGGCTCCCCAGGTAAAGGCGCACAGTTTGGGGAAGGGGCCAGACCCTGCTGGGCTGCAGCCCCAGTGCATGGGACCCTCTGCCTGTGCACACATCGGAGCCGGGTGCTCCCCAGCATCCCAGAAGGGGATGGGGATGAGGGGGAGCTGGAGGGAGGCCGGGGGAAACCGCTCTGCAGTGGGGTGCCGGTGAGCACGGCCCCAGCAGGGCACAGCCGTGGGAGCGCAACTGCTCCCCCTGCTCCTGGGGACCATGCGGCACCAGAAGTAAGAGCATGCGTTTTCCACTCTCTTTTCCATCTTTCCCCCTGCATCCTGCCTTCCTGCTATGGGCCCCATCG
>NW_010585021.1:0-12295 GCF_000705375.1 Tinamus guttatus | reverse complement strand
TCCTGCTGAGAAATATTTTATTTATATTAAGTCAGAATCTTCCCTGTTTTAGTCTATGATCATTACCTTTTATCCACTCACCTTGCATCTCCATGAAGAGCCTCGCTCTGTCTTCTCAAAAAAATGTATTTTTTAAGTTTTGGAATGAATAGTTCAGTGTGAAAAAGTGGAAAATGAAGGGAAAACTCTTGCACAAAGCATTTAATAATTTCAAAACAAACATTTTGATACTTTTGTTTCAAAATGAAACATATGATTACCAAACCGATGAAAATGAAAAGGAAATTGTACAGTCTGGAGCATAAGATACATTTCATTTAGACCAAAAAAAGACTATTTTGTTTGGCTTTTTTAATATATATATTGGCCAGTAAATTACAAAAAGAATATATCCACAAAGCTTTAAGTAAGCTTCAAGTTTATGGTGATTTAGGAATTGCTGGTGGAAAGATGGTAGAAGTTATTTTCTGTTAGCTAAATAGAATAATACAGCCTTCAATCTGCAACTGTGAAGAGCTATAATTTGGAAAACACAACATGTGATAAAATGGATTATGGTGCCATTCCATTTGGCTATATGATTTCACCGTTTCTGTAAGCCATATCCTTTTAATGTGGATTTAATAATGGAGGGCACCACAAGGAACTATGTTCTTTTCAAAATGAAAAATGCACAATATTTCCATAACTGAACCTCTTAATTGCTGAACAAGCAGAGCCCTTTCCTGCTCTGGACTGGAAACTGTTTTAATTTTATGTGTGCAGTGACTGAATGTATAGACGTAGTGTCTGGGTATAGGGATGGAAAGTAAATTCTAATGTGCTTTGAAGTTTATTACAGCTGCACTGCAGAGGTCCCTTCTTCTCTAGTGCTATAAAAAATGTGTTTCCATTTCCTTACATCCCTTCATAGTAAAGGGATACTGTTTTTTCCTACAAATACCTGTTTGGATTAGAAAATGGTCCATAGATAATTTCTCTTTCAGAGCTGGCACTCACCAATAGAGAAAATCTGATAGAAATGACTTCCTGGCCAATCCCTTACTATAGTTATGGCACAGGGAATATAGTGGCCATTGACTATGGAAAATGGTGAAGCTAACAACATCATCTGGATTTCCAATTAGTTCTTGGAAAGAAGACAAACATTTGGCACATTTTTGCTATTTTGCTGAGAGCTGATACCCAGGGGGTTCTGCAGTAGATGAAATAGGATGTGAAGAGCTTATATTGGTCAAATTCAGGACAGTAATAGCTGTTGAACAAAATAATCTTTAGGTTAGAGAAGAGAAGCTTTAAAAGGAAAAGACCCTAGTGTCCAGAGGAATGTAATGTTATAGGTAGGCTGAAGGTAGCAGATGTATAGCTTTGATTCAGAACAGAAATCCAGGTGCTATCTCTTTCCTGGTTTCTATCGCCCTCACTGGGTGCTGAGGATGATTTATCCTACCCAAAAATAAGACCTGGGAAAGATTACTCTGGAGATACTCTGCTTTTTACACTCTTCCCTAATCATTTGCTACCAGTCAGGGTTCTAACCTAGATGTTCACACATCCTCCCTTTATATAGAAATGATTTTCTTTCCAGATGAATAAACACAGAAAACAACTAAATCTCCAACACTCTAAATCTGAGATGTTCATGCTAGACCCAATCAGTCTTCATTAAATGACAGGAGGGCTGTGGCACTGAATCCTGAGAAGGAGTCAGTCTTGGTCAGGTAAGGGAAATATGTCCATCTAACACTGAACAATCCTATAAGCAGAAGGAGATGAGGGAAGGATCTACCAGTGTCAGGAGCAGACTGGACTTTTCCTCAGATTCCTCTTCTTCTCTTGGCTGACTCACCCAGAGAAGCTTTCACCTCTCAGACTTTTGCCATTTCAGTTGTGGGTGTGTTTAATCAGTAGGTCGCCTCCTATATGCAATGAAGAATCAAGTAGATTGAGATGATGATCTACCCTATCCGGAAATAAATGTGGTAAACTAACTCATAGAGATGTCTCTTGTTTTCACTCCATTGATTAGCTTTCTTGGATCAGACAACTCGCAGATGGCTAAAATGACAATAGATGGCTATTCCTAGTCTCTGTCTTAAATTTCCCAATCAGTCAGAAGGCGAAAATATCATAAAGGAGAACTGAGAGAATAAACATTAAAAATGAAGATAGATATATAGATAAGGGATAGTCAGCATGTAAAAGCCTCTCTCCCCATCCCCCTTCTATGGAGCAGGATAGAACATAAGCACTCTGTTATTCACACTAGCTCTTTAGGGTAAGTAAGTGCATTGCTCGCTCTCTCTTGTTTAAACGTTACAGCTACAAAACGAGCTAATAAATTTCTGGCTGACAAGCCTGAAAGGGTAATAAGTAAAAACAGGAAAGCATCTATTACATATTACCCTGAATTTATCAGCTCTCCCTTCAAAAGGGGAAATAACACAAGGCAAATTGTGGGAAGTTTTTTTTTTTTTTTTATCTGCTAGAAAAATATGCCCTGTGCCCCAGTCAAAAAACAAGCTGTTGTGAAGTAACCACATTATTTAAAGATACAAGTCAAACAGGAAGAGGAAAACCAAACAAGCATGGTTTGAAAATTTCCCACAAGTGAGCTCTGACACAGTGCAATGATGGACTTGTTGATAGAGCCTGGGCTACTGGGAAACCATTGGTTTTGCAAGGCCAGTGAGCTGGGAAAGGGAACGAAGGAGACCCCTTTCAGATACTTGTCTCTAGTTATATGTTTCTGGTCTGGGTTTACCATTATTTTTAAAGGCAAATCAGTATGTCAGCAACTGAGATTTCATCTCGGCCTCCTATGCTAGGTCACTCCTATATATCAGAGTGTGTTTGCAATATCAACAGCTACTAATGCAAGAAACCACAGACAGGATTTTTTGGCATGCACATGCAAGTTTAAGTCATGCTGCTTTGAAACACTTCAGTCCATGCATAGCTTTAAACACACAGGAATTTAAAACTGATCTCCTTGTAGGCTTAATATTTTGATCACTCTGAGACTGATGACTGATCATTGGGGCTGTGTGGAAAACTCAGCTGGCTTGAGCTATCAAGGAACACAGCAGGTCCTATGCCATCCCAGAAATTTAGTGATGGAGAAAGTGTCTCCATAGTTATTTCACTATTGGGTTTGTCCAACCTCTCATACCATGGTCTGTTTTCAGGGCGACTGCAGTGCTCTTATTGGAAGTCGTGCTCCTTATGGCAATTCTCATGTTCTTACCCTCTCCCAAACCCAGTCCTCAGAACAGAAACTTTCACAAGCAACAGGCTGACAAGCACTGCTACAGATATTGCAGAACTCTGGATTTTTGTCTGCTTGCTCTTACACAAATATACTGTTTTGTGAATCCCAGTGATCTGCAAATGATTCCTGATGGATCATTCCCATCTAAAAGAATAGGATGCTATTTTTTTTTTCAACAGAATAAATCATGTTTCATTTGGTCCATAGATGTATATCTAATATTTTCTATGCATATCATTCCTCTCAAAGGATGTGTTGTTGCATATATTATTGAAAGTGTATTAAAATCATGGCTTATGAAATGTATAGCCTTGCAGGTCAAAAAGTGCTATCTTAATCATCAAGTTTAACCTGAGGCATCAAATTCTCAAGCTACAGAACATTATCCAGAAATTTGTGCTTTGGAGGAGATGAATTCTTCCCACGTGTGAAAAAGAGAAAAGAAAATGTCAGGATAACATATCTTTTATATAAGATTTTAGAGAGTCAAATGCTAAGGAACAAAATAATTCCTCTGGCAAATTACACTGTTTCAATAATTCAGACTACATTCACATCCAAACTGAATGTCTGATTTCAATCCAAATTCCATTTTTTATTCCCACTTTGCTTCCAAATTTGTATTGTCATAATTTCAGGATCCAACTTCCTTTGCCTTTCTTTGTCTGCTAGACTGCTATAACATTTTTGGATTACTAGAAAAAAAAAACTTTCAAATCTCTACAAAGAACATGACTTATGGACTCCTCATAGCTCTGTAATAGGATGAATGTAACCCAAAGATGTACGTAAGCATCTGATCAAGGAATCAGGCTCCATGTACTAATAACACAGTTATCAGTAGTTGATTTGAGCACTAGGTTATATTTTGGAAAAAAAAGTTGCTTAAAATCAAATTTGATTTTGCCATTCATTTTGCCAACAAAATTTTATAAGTGCACCCCTATTTAGGGACCATTCCCTGTCTTGCTTCTAAACAGTATTAAATCCAGGCAATGCATAGGAAAAGATCAGCAAGCCTTTGACATAAATTACTTTGCTGATGGTTCTTTCGGTCCAAGTTTTCATATTTGTCTGGCTGCTCTGGCAAGACGTATTGCCATGTAGAAACAAATTAATACACAGGGATGCTTTGTCATTAAAGAAATACAAGCTGATTTCTTTTATTATGACTGTCGAGAGCTACATTTGCACTGCAGCTACAGCATTTTCTGAGCTAGTATTCCTCTGTGTGGCATATGGCCAGCTCATAGTAACCTGAGTTTAGAAACTAGGACAATACAGGTATTTATGTCCCCTGGGACTAAACTACTTCAAATACAGGAGCTTAATGGTATAACCATCTGTAAACTGAAACGTACGACATCCATCCATCCTGCTATTAAAGCAGTGAATTTGAAATGAAAGGAATGAGGAAAAGAAGTGAAAAGAAACCTCAAGAATTTTCATTTCTCTAACCACCCAAATATTGTGGACATTTTTGCATATGACCAGAATTTTACCCCAGAAACCAAGGTAACACTGAAAGATGTTTTGGAGGAGATCAGACTCAGGTGCTGATGTCAAGAAGCCAGGATAGACCAAAGGGGCTATCTTTGCTGTGACCCTAACTAGGGAGGGCATGTAAACACCCACTGCGCTCTCAGTGGGCACGTTAAGTGCCCTTGCTGCACATTTTTCCTGCCAGTTGCTGCACAGAAACACACAGGCAGAAAATAGGAAACCACAGAAAAATATGCCCACAGCAGAGCTATCTTCCCCTCAACTTAGATGGGAAGAAAGCAGATGAAATAATAGTCAACCAATGCAAGAAAACAAGGTGTGTCAGTGAGACCCTAATGTGCTGGACTCTGGAAAAGTCCCTGCCTTGGGAGACTTGCCAAAATTTTTCAGCGGTGACAGAAAGGCACGTAAGCACTTGTGTGACTGCTCATGCTGTCTGAAGCTCGGTGTCAGGGTTCAGCTCGGCTAAGCTACTTTATCTCTGTGACACTGGAAACTCAGGTGAGAAACTGCCGTGGCAGATTTGATAGCAAGATATTAACTTAAACAATTCCTCCACATACTCTGATTAGAGGTAAAGCTGCATGCAGACCAAGCAAATCTCTGGTTTCTTTTTTTTTACTAGTTTCATTGTTTCCTCCTCCTTCTGAGGGAGGAAAAACAAGACAAAATTATTGTTTTTTTTTCATGGTATTTTGGCACTTCTGTTTCCTCTTGTGGCCAGAACCTAGAAGTTAAGAAACTTGTGACTGAAACAATTGAACTAGCACTGGAAAAATCAAACAGGAAGCAAGATGTATTTTTTTTTTAAATGGTGAGGGCAATTAATCATTGGAACATCTTTGCCAATGCATGCTGTAGATTTGCCATCATGTGGAGTCTTTAAACCCAGTATTTCCCTAAGGAGTGTCTGCTCTATCTCAAGGTGGAGGTCTCAACACAGTAAAAAGTGGGAAAAATTCTCTAGATTAACTATGTTATTGCAGTGATATCTCCTTGTCTTAATGCTATGAAAAATTTTAGGAGTTGCATTTTAGGATATATTCTTTTATGATCGAGTGCATGGTGAGCAGAGGGTGCCCCAGACCCGCAATAACTGAGTGGGTAGCATGTTCCACTAAGAAGTCCTTGCATCTGTCCAGGTATGGGTAGGGGCTGCAGAGAATTTTCCCACTTGCCAAAATGTGTTTCCTCATCTGTGGTCAATGTATGTATTTAAAGATGCCTCTGTCCAGGCACCCAGGCTTCAGAAGTGATTCGTTTCAGGAAAGGCTGAGTCTATAGATTGTCAAAGTCTATAGATCATCATGAATCAAGGACACATTTGGACAGAAACCCTTTTGCAGATAGTTTCATCAAAGAAATGCACACCTGCATAAAATCAGGTGCCATTCCCCCACTCTCCTCACAATAATAGAGGAATGAAAGACTTTGAATTTCACTACAAACAGAAACGTTCCTACTCACATCAAAAATTAAGAAAAGGTATTAAGCTACTTAATGGAAGCAGCTAGGTGAGAGAGACCACAAAGTGCCATTAGAAGTCAAAATAACAACTAGTATCACATGGTTTTGATGTTAATGTTTCTGCTATATTTATAATACTTGCTGTTCAGGAGGAACAGCTAAATGTATGTCAGGTTAAAAAAAAAAAAAAGGCGTAAGAGACCTTCCCTTTTAGAAAGAGGCAACCTTACTTAAAGTATCCGAATTGCATTTCTGAGCACAGCAAATTAGCTGTAAATGCAATTTTATGGTTGTTCTAGAGAGAAAAAGTGGGTGGAGCAGACTGTGAGAAGACAGAAAATAGGCAAATTGAGAAATAAAGATGTAGAATAGTCATAAGAGTAGCTGAAAGGCCTTAAAAAAAAAGCTTTTTCTCATTCCTCTATTCTTGTATAAAAGGAGCATTTATTCTATAATAATTCTGTAAATTCTATTCTTCTAATTCTGTAAACTTTCAGACCAAAGATACAAGCCAGTTGCTTGCAGACCTGCAAACTTTTCCAAACTTATTTGCATGCAAAGGTCTATAGTACCTATATCCATGGTATCTAAACAGTACCTTAAAAGCAGAAATAATAAAGCAGTTGAAGCACTGACATGTGAATGACATGGGAATGAGGTGCTTTCAGACTTCTTATGACAGCTAAATATGTGGACAGTATTGTTAGCATTGTTCATCTGTCTACAGCCTAGGATGAAAAAATCCTTGGTATTCTTCCTAGCTTTATGAACAGCTTAGCAAGCGAGGTGCAAGTACCTGTGAGCAAGAAATACTGGGTTCACCTTCCCGATGATAGAAATCAAAAAAAAAAGGAGCATAAGAGCTGAAACCATGCTAAATGTTAGCTGCCTTTTGTCTCTGCTTTGCACCAGGAAAACGAACCTTCTCCAAGACATTTCTGAAAGACAGAGATCTAACTCTAAATAATGTGGATGTGAGCCAGTCATACAGTTGCTGAGCCAAAGGCTTGACTTCATTTGTTTAGCAGTATAGACATCTCAAAGACTCACTTAGGTATGAATACCTCTCAGCATCTTTATTAACTACATTTCCTTGTATGTTTTCTGTTTAGGACTGCCTTTTGGTTACCAAAAAGAAAAATAAGTTCCTAAGAGGGGTCTCCAGACAAGATGAAGGTTAGCATGTGTTCTGGATGGGCTAGGGATTCGGCAATAATCACGTCAGAACAAGGTGACTATATTGAGCATTCATTCAGGTGAAAGCACATAAAAGAAGCAAAGTATGGATAACTACTCACAAGATGATACCTGCTGGCGGGATACTGGACCTGAACATCCTCTCGAGCTGGCAGATCAGAGAGAGAGAGTTGCTGACCGGCTCCCGCGGAGACAGCGTAGGCCTCAGAGTTAGGAGTTTCTCCTCCCCCCACTCTCTCCGCACTGTCCTCTCTATGCCCAGTGCATCCTGGCAGGCAGGGTCAGTAAAACCCAGGAGGCAGCCTGGGGGGTGGACAAACTGCTCCTTCAGTTGTGCAACTCTCACCCCTGGGTGCGCAGGTGCGCACACCAGTCGGGGGTCCCAGCCCTCAATTTGAGGGTCCTGCCTTCCTCCTCTTCTTCCTCATTTCCGAGTGTTTGACCTCCAAAGCTAGTTTGGAGGACGTCTGCGGTTAAGTTGGCTACAAGCCTGGCTGAGCGGCTCGCTTCAACAGGTTTTCGGAGGGGGTTGCCTGTAAACCGGGCTGAGCAGCTGCATCCCTGCTCCTTATCGCTCAGCCTGGGCAGGCAAACATCTTCTTTCTCAAGGTCTGGCCTCTGCTTCCCACGGGAGATTTTTATGACTCTACAGATCATAGAAATTTCCATCTCCAATATAGCATGGCAAAAAGGTTTAGTAAGAGCACTCCTTGAAAGGAGATACAATAGGAGGAGACAGAGAATGGAGCACAGGGATATAATGGCTAATGTCAGAGATGGAGAGGAGGAAAAACATACCAAGAGAAAGCATAAGAATTCAAACCTCTGACTCTGGAAACTATTTAGCACTGGCTTTAGTTTGTAAATGCAACAAGGCTAGCATCTCATGTGACATTTCTATATAATTTTACATCTGGGTCCTATTCCAAGAAGTGTAGGATTTATAATAATTTTACTTCATTAAACTTCATTTATTCCATTACTGCAGTATTCATCTTCTCCAGATCAAAGAGAAAGCTTAACTGTTGTTTTCAAGCTCTGTAAAATGTTGCAGCTTGAAAGCCGTAGGGGTGGGGCAGGGGGGAAGGAGATATAAAATCAGTATCGGATTCACGAACAGTCTGTGGACCGTAGGTCCAATCGCCTTCCTAGGAGAGAATCGAGTTCCCAAATAGTGTGATCAACTATAAGCTCGACCCTGGCAGTATCGGATTCAAGAACAGTCTGTCAACTGTAGGTCCGATCGCCTCCCCCCAAACAAGTAGTCGAGTTCACAAACAGCATGATTTATTCAAATGCAACATTGACAAAGCAGATTTCGGATGTCAGTACAGGAAATTCTCTACTAGAGCATGGGGTTTTTGGCTAGCTCTGATGTACAGATGAGCAATCATCACTCAGCCCAGAAGATGGGAGAGGGCTCTCAGTCTCGACTCTCCTCAGGTGGCATTCCAGTCCAAGGGGAGGAGAGGGAGATCAGCCCGTCGACTGACCCAGGAGTTATGATGGTTTCTTCCCCCCGCCTCCTTTTCATCCTTATTTCGCCTTTTATACTTTTCTTTACATTCAGGGGGAGCTTGAGTGACTAGAGTCATACTTAATATTGTTATTGATTGGTGAAAAAGTTTCTTGCTTTCATTTAAAGGTGTCTGTGCATACCAACCATCCTGGAAGTGGCAACTGTGTATCACCCCAAACAAGCTTCTGCAATGCCAACAATTGTGTTAAGCCCTAGTTTTCCTCTCAGTTCCCGCTTTCAAACAATTCTTCCATGAGCTCTTTTCTGAAGAAGAGCTTTTTTTCTCTGCTTTGCTCACTGTTTTCTTCTTATATTAAAAGTGGAAAAAAGAAGACGGATTGGAAAGCTGAAGGAATTTGTCTTCCTTAATGCTTTATTTCATTTTAAAATGTGAGTTTTGAACAAAATTCACAATAATGACATATCTTTTGAAAAAAAATATGTTTTGGGATTTCTGTCCTGTGCCTCAGGTATCCATAGTGTAGGAGATTTTGTCTTACACTATTCCTCCTGGAGAAATAGTCAATGAAGTCAATGGATCCCAGAGTGCTTTTCATGTGGCAAGAGCTACAGATCTATTTCATGAGATAAATCACAACTGATTGAATATACTACCAAACCCTCTTTCAAATGCAAGAGTGACTTAGAAAGACAAGACTGAATGTATATATGTCCCGGTGAGTGAGTGAGTTAGAGAATTTGCAGCTTAGTCATACCATTCATTCCCTCACTTTTCCCTCGCTGATTAAAGAGAAAAGACCTTTAGAGATCTGTAATCTGGTACATACTCTGAAGACAACTATCTCCTCTTTTTTCTTTTCCTTTTTTTTTTTTTGTGAAAATATGGAGACCCTACAGTGACTATTTTCCTACCTTAGGAGCTATCATTTAATAAGGCAACGGTAGTCCTTCTTCCAGTAGCTGATTCAACAAGGACAAGTGCAGGGTCCTGCACCTGGGGAGGAATAACCCCAGGCACCAGGACAGATGGTTAGTGGTTGACCTGCTGGAAAGCAGCTCCGCGGAGAGGGATTTGGGAGTCCTGGTTGACAAGTTAACCATGAGGCAGCAATGTGCCCTCGTGGCCAAGAAGGCCAATGGGATCCTAGCCTGCATCAGGAGGAACGTTGTCAGCAGGTTGAGGGAGGGGATCCTGCCCCTCTACTCAGCTATGGTGAGGCCACACATGGAGGATTGGGTGCAGTTCTGGGCTCCCCAGTACAAGAAGGACATTGAGCTTATAGAGAGGGTCCAGCAGAGATCCACAAAGAAAATTAAGGGACTGGAGCATTTGTCTTATGAGGAAAGACTAAGCGAGCTGGGTCTGTTTAGTCTGGAGAAGAGAAGGCTGAGAGGAGATCTGATTAATATGTATAAGTACCTGAGGGGTGAATGTAGGGAAGATGGGGCCAAAATCTTCTCCGTGGTGACCAGTGATAGGACAAGGACCAATGGGTATAAATTAAAACACAAGAAGTTCCATCTCCATGTGAGGAAGAATTTATTTACTATGAGGATGTCAGAGCCCTGGAACAGGCTGCCCAGAGAGGCTGTGGAGCCTCCTTCTCTGGAGATCTTCCAAATCCATCAGGATGCGACCCTGTGCCACGTGCTCTAGGTGTCCCTGCTGGAGCAGGGGGGTTGGACTAGATGATCTCTAGAGATCCCTTCCAACCTCAACTATTCTGTGATTCTGTGATTCAGGGAGGAAATCTGCAGCTAGGATGTTCAGTGGGAAGTTACTATTATTTTTCTCTGAGCAAGAGCAAGGGCCTAATTTCACTTCACTTAGGCACAGAGACATACAGATATAGTCACCCCAAATGTAAACAGAGACGGACAAATATCTCTGAAAGGCTACTGTCACAGAATGAGTGGTGGTGGGGGTGAGTGACACAATGCACTTCACTCGTGGGAAAGAAATAGGAATAGGTTTTATTGATAATGACAATGGTTTCACGAGATTCTATGGCAAGGTCACTTATCAGTTACTGCATGGAGGTTCAAGGTAATTCACACAGAATTACCAAGGACACCCTCCCGTTGGGTCATGAGGTTCAGACTGGACTCCCCTTGCTTTCCAAACTCCTTCTGAGAGGAGTCTGGGTGCAGCCAGATCCAGTCCTAGTCCCAGACCTGGTCAACGGTTTATGACTAAGGAATTTGTGCACAGTCACAAAGTAAATTTTACAAATTCAAAAAGAGAAAGGCACACTATAGTCACTTACCACAAATTTGTAGTGGGAAGGATCTCTTAACCTCAAGGAATATCTTTGAGAGGCATCCCTGCTCAAGGGGAGAGCCTGACATGCAACCCATGGCAAAGCAAGGAGAGCTCAATAGGCTCTCGGGCTGTTCCCATATTTATGGGATAAGATGATTGACTTATAGTCATTCTTTCAATTCAGAAATGACTGTTGGCTGCTGTACTCACAGTTAGCCTTATCTCCCCATCAGGATAGGGCCATCAGGACTGTTATTGATGGTTAATGTCTGGGTGGGGAAAGAAATCAGGGAGGCAACTACCAAGATCAGATAATGTGGTAGTTAACACCTGAACAGGGCTACCTGTGAGAAGTCAGGTTGAGCTGGGGAAGGAGCATATCCGTCACAACTATTTAGGTCACAGGTGGGCTGATGAGTGGTGGACCTTCAGAGAGATGTAAGGAATGATGTAAGCCAAGGACTACTCAGCACACTGAAGTGTCCAGAGGTGCCTAAAGTGCTCTCCTGAAAGTTTGTATGCACCATGTGGAGAATAGTGTTGTATAGAGTGTCATTGGAGCAAATCATTCCATGAAAAATTTGATTTTAATAGCAGCCAAAAGATGAAATAAAACTCTTAGACAAATCCTTCTTCCTTCATTACAGGTAACAGAACACCAGCAAAGGGGCAGGTTTCCAGTTTCTGACTTTCAGAATGAAGGTTCCTCTCTGAAACTGGGATGTAACCCAAAGAAAACAGAAGGAAAAAACTACTCTATTACAATTCAAAAGACATCTTAGAAGTACTAACCATTAAATAAATAGAAACAAGTGTTGGATTTTACCAGAGAAAGAAAAATAGTCCCACCTGTAACTATTTAGTTCCTGAGCTCAGCATTTGCTTTATGGAAAATGTTGCAAATATATATGCGTGCATGTATATAAGTCTATATACATACCTATATGTATTTAGAAATCTTTTTAGCAATAGCTTCCTTTTCTTAAAGTCAAGTTTTGGTTGCTAAGAAAAAATATACCAGAAGTACCAAATCCAAATTGAAATGGTAGTCGTGGTCCTTACAGCCCTTTATGAGTGGACTGTGAATTGGATCAAGGACTGGCTGGATGGCAGA
>NW_010585020.1:87538-102659 GCF_000705375.1 Tinamus guttatus | reverse complement strand
CTTCTGCTTGGCATCTTGAGTCTCCTTTGTGGCTGTTTGCAGCGCGTGTCAAGCAAACAGCCAGATCCCAAGATCTGACACACAACTTTTGACAAGCACTCTTAGCTGCTCTCCCCAATTTGCCTGCTTTGATCCAGAGCATGCTGAGCTCTAACGCATGCCCAGCTGAGCCCTGTTCATGGGTTCCTACAAGTTCCTGGTGCTGCGGACAGGAACGTGCAGCGTGACCAGTAAACAGCTGGCCTGCTGCCGTGGCATCTCTGGATCCAGCTAAACGCCTGTGATGCCAAGCTCTGAGGGGAAGAGGAAAAGAATGACTTTCTGGTGTTTGCACATAGCTGCAAACTGTAAACACAGGCGCAGGACTGCAAACAGTAGTCAGTACCGCTGGCTTCATCATGTTGTCCTGGTTGTTTGCTAAAACTGATGCTTAATCCTTTTTCAGTCTTCTGCAAAGTCTCCATGCACCCAAGTTTCAGTGAGCATCAAACTTTGGCTGGGCTTCAGGATTTTCTGTTTTTCCTTTCTTTACCAGTCATTGCTCTCTGCCTTGGAGCAGGTTGCTTCAAGTATGTGTAAACGAATCTGCAAACACCAGGTTCTTCTGGGTTTTGCTACAAAACCCGTGTATTTGTGAACCTCATGTGCTCCAGTGGCAGCAGGAACTGCCTCCAGGCGCTGGAGCTGCAGCTCTGTGCCGGTGCTAGCAGCGGCATTGGGAATGTTAATCCCGCTGCGGCCACAGTATGCGCTGCTGTTGGGTCAGCTAAGCCAGCTCGGAACGACGCTGTCGCGGTGGGGGAGCTTGCTGACAAGTGCTAGCGCAGAGCACAGCTAGGACACAGATTTTTAGAAGAATAAACTTGCCAGCACGTGCTGCGTTTGGCATTGTCAAAATCTGCTAACAACAGGGGTGCTTAGTGCAGTGTTACTGGGGCTTGCAGGAGCCGTGCGGAAAAAATACCAAAAAGTGATATTGCTGGAAGGTCTGGAAGCTGGAGGTGAGCATGGGGATGTCCTTGCTGTGCTTGCGGTCAAGTGCAGAGGCCCTGTGGGAGCTGGATTTTCTCCGTACGTGAATGACCTGGAGCTGCTGCCCAAAGTTGGCTCCTGAAAAGAGTTTTCCAGAGCTGAACTGAGCAAGAAGGAAATGGAGGGGGAAGGAAGCGGTAGGGTCGGAAGCAGATAGAGATCAGGTGATTCCAGCCAGTTCTACTCTTGGAAGGACTTAGGTACTACTGCTCCTTGGGTGCTGATGAATTTGGGTTTCCCTCAGGTTTGCACAAGTATGAAGATCCCCTTGGTGGCTTTTGTGGCATGCTAGATCCCATCACTTTGTGCCAGTTTTTAGCTAATTCATCCTCTTCCCTTTCCTTCCCCACCTCACCCTTCCCTTGGTTGCAGGTCTGTAACAGGATATCCACTCAATTCAAGGCAATGGGGGAAGTATGTGCTTGCAGCCATGGCCCCTGGCCAAGGTGGCTTTGTTCTCCGTCCTCCAAAAGGACGTTCCAAGGAAACGCTCGGAGCCGGGGGTGCCGTGTAACCTGGAGGGGCTTTCCTGCCGCTCTGGAAGTGCAACGTGTGACCGGGATGTTCTCTGGCACCGTAAGCACAAGGAAGGAGATCACCTTGATGGGCAGTGGGCCAAATTGATCCTTTTCCAAACAAAAGCCTTTCTCTGATGCAAAATTGCATGCAAACTGAGCCTTGTCAAGATTAAAATTGGTGGGTTTTTTCCTTTAGGTGACTTAAGTGCCAAACTTGTGATAGGCCTAGATTTTCTCTGAGGTTTAGTTGTGTGGTTAAGGTGCTTGTCCCTGCACAGTTCACCACTTTGCAGCTTGCAGCTGCAGACTCATCTTGGTGACACCCAAGTCCTCCCATCACTGCAGAATGCCTTTTTTTTTTTTTGGTAACAAATCCAGATCTGTAATAACTGCAGCAAGAAAAGTGGTAAATTGTCCTGTCTGAATTTGAAAGGATTGTTTTGCCCAGTTTTTCCATCTCAGTTGTAAACTGGTGCAGAAAGTCCTAAGAGTATCTAAAGTTCAAGTTGTCTTGCAAACAAACCTGGGTAGGTATTACTGAAACTTAAACAATATCTAGAATATAGAGTCAGGAAGCTCTGTTTGTTTTGCGTGGTAGGAATGTCCTCTTGAAAATGTGCTGTGCTTTGGTAAGTATGAATAGAAGGGTTTTTTTTTCTTTTTCTTCTTTTCCACCCCCCACTCCAGGTTTCTGAAGGCCAGCTTAGAAAGGCCGCTAAAGCTGTGCTGATAAGATAGGCAGCAGACGTGATTGAGGGTTAGTGTAGGAACAGAGGCGCTTAAGCTGTTTGCTTTCCCCTTAGCAGTGTGAAAAATGAACGTGTCCCATCTAGGAACCTGGAGAATTGCATGCTCAGAGTAAGGGCTGTGCGGAAATATTATTCCTGGCTTAGCTTGGGCCGTGGCCAGCAGCTCAAATGGGTAGAACAGAGTCGTGATTGACTGGGCAGGGGCTGGTGGCTGCTTTGGGCTCTGCGGAGCTGCTGTCACTCCAGCACTGTGTCCTGCAGCCCTGGGTTTGGGATGGGTGCAGAGTCGGGATCGCCCCTTGATGCTGCAAGTGCCCTGTGGCTTGAGATGGGATGGGAGGAGGATGCTCCCTCCGTGCCAGGGTTCCCCGGGCACCTGCAGAGCCCCTTGTGAGGAGCTGCTCTTTGTGCTTGGATGTGTTTCGTCAGACTGGGGCACTCATTGCTCAAACCCCTCTTCCCCACCTCCGAAGTGACCGGTATCTGCCCAGTCCCCTCCCTCCGCATGCCTCTGCCCTGCCCTCCTGCGTGGTCTCTTTCAAGTGTGTGTGCTCACACACCCGCCCCCTTTATCTGCACTAAATCGCAGCTTTCTTCCAGCCCGCTCAAGCCCTGCTCCAGCTCTCCCCTTATCTCTGCCCTTCCCGGGCAGTGGGAGCAGGAGGGGCTGCTCGAGCAGCCGGGGTGTTTGCGGGCAGCGATGCTGCGGCTCCCAGCAGCAGGCACCGAGGAGGAGGAGGAGGAAGGTCTTAGGGACCGCTGGAGTTCACCCGAAGTGAAACCTCAGGGAGGCAGTTCCCGTTTGGAGGGCCGAGGGCTCCTGGAGCAGGTTGCAGACCCGTGGGGATGTGTCGCTGTCCATGCAGACAGCCCGGCCTGGCTCCCACCGGCTGCTGCAACTGCTGCCCCTGATTAGAAACGTTGTGGTTCCTTCTGCTTCTCTCTTGCAGTCCCATTTCAGCTGCCGCTTTGCAGCGGGCGGTCCCCTCCAGGCAGCCCCTGGTCTCGGTGTTGTGTTCACGTGTACACACGGGGCAGGTGTGTTCACGGTGTTGCTTCTTGTGCTTGAGCTTGCAGAAGAGCCTGGGGGGTTTATCACTGCTCCTTGCAAGGAGATGTCTGTTTGCATGAGAGGGAGCGCAGGGCTGAGCCCTGCTTCCCTAGGGGGACACGTCTTCTACCTCTGCTGTCCCTGGTGGCACATGGCACCTGCTCCACTTGCACCCTGGCCCTGTCGCGTTGTGGGGCCTCGCGCTCAGGGTTGCATCTTTGCTCTTCCAAGGAACGTGGGTGACGTGGCCGTGTCTGACACCCCGCGCGGTGCAGGCAGCTCCGTGCACGCGTGTGTCCTTTGAATAACGTGCAAATAGTTCTGCCGCGCTGCTGTTCCCGCTCCGTTTATAAGGCATCTGACCTCTCTTTTGCTAAGGCTTTCAACAAGCCAATTTACAGCCTCGGCAGGGACCACCCAGAATCTGCTTTCTTGGCCGAAGCATGGAGGGAGGAGAGGGAGCTCTTCAAAGAGCTGCAGGGGTGAAGTTGCCGCCACCGAGCTGGGATGGATTTCCGAGGCGCGCGGTGCCGCAGCGGGTGCCAAACTGCTCTGCTCTTAGCAGGATGTCACCTCAGTGCCTCGGTGGCAGCACTGGGACGATGGCGCTTCCCCGAGCAGATCTGATTTCTGGAGGCCGTGAGAGTGCTGGGCTTGGTGGCTGCCTCATCTGCTATAACCCTACCAAGAGCTTCTGCACGGCGGTGCCAGCAGTACTGGTTCCTTGTGGCTGCCCAGTTTGGGCACCCGGCCTTGCCTCCCTGCTTTTGAAGATGACGACTCCTTCTGGAAACAGCAGATCAAGAGTCTGGTCTTGGACATGTTGAAAGACACTGTTTACAAATGCTTATCCTGGAAAATATTTATAATCTCCCCTCGAGGGCCAAGCTGTACCGAGTGGTGGCCTCCCTCGGGCTGCCAAGCACAGCTCGCTCCCGGGCCGGGAATGCCGCCTCCTTCCCCTCTCCTTGCGGACCCTGCAGGGCTGGCAGCATCCTACGTCTGCCACCAGGCACCCACCAAGCTGGCAAGGAAAGGACGTGAACCCGCCGCCGTGTGGAGCAGGAGCTCCTCGGCGCTCTGGTCTGGAGGGGTTTGGGGGTTTTTCTCCCCATTTTGGTGTCTGGTTTCAGCCATGTGACACGGTGCAGTTTGTGCCTCCGCTGGGGCTGTGAACAGGATGAGCCCTGGACAGGATGGGGGTGAACTTGTGGTGTAACTGCCCCAGGTTGGGTTTCCGAGAGGGACAGGGGTGACAGGTGCCTTACGGGACAGTGACGTCTCCGCTGTGCCCAGCGGCGGCTCCTCTGTGAATAGAAACCGTCCGGACTTGAAACTAGGTCAGCAGCACGATCCGAAACGCCCCGCTGCTCCACGCATCCGTGCCGGCTGCTTGGAGCTCTGCCTTTCCTTCCCGTCCTGATGGAGGACTTGGTGCTTCATCAGCGAGAAATTCCCCCCTAGCCATATGAGCAGGTGGATCAGGGCTGTTTGGGGTTAGATATCACTCGAGCAGGATGGACGTGAATGACGGTGTCTGCAGTTGGCCTCCCCTTGGCATCCTGACGTCTCTCTGCCCGGCATAGCGGGGCACATAGATGTGTTGAGAGCGTCAGCCCTCGGCCAAGCGGCACCGGCGCCGCTGGAGCGCGCGAGCCGAGCGCCCGCGGGGCTCCCCGTCCCCACGTGCTGTTTATTTGATGTCCTGTTTGTTCTGGCAGAGCCTGGTTGCCTGCTGAGCTGGATAAGGGAGCGCTGGAAAGAGCGGGAGCCAGCTCCGCTCCTCCGGAAAATGCCTCACGTTTGCCAGGAGGAGCAGCAAGGCTCTGGTGAAGGAAAGGGCTGTGTGTGTGTGCGTGTGTGTGTGTGTGTGTGTCCTCAAGGTGACACGGCTCAGTCTGCAAGGGCCTTTGGGTTCCAGGGTTGCTCCTTGGAGAAGGAAACAAGAATGGAGCACGAGGAGAGCTCTGGCTCTGCACCTTTCCTCTTGCCCGGCCGTGTCCTTTGGGGGATGTCAGGTGTTTCTGGGGACCACAACCAGCAACAACCACTGGGACAAGTGATACAGTCGGCTGCCATGCGACTGCCTGCATGCTCTTCAGTCCCATTTATTTCCTGTTTTAGCCACAAAAACACAGTGTGGTTTGGAAGCAAGTCCACGTTAGTCCTCCCTCCCAAGGAACTGGGAAGGTTTGAGGAGGCCCAGCACCATCTCAGGACAACACGGTCCAGATGCGGCGAAGGATCGAGATTGGTGCCGCTTCCCCTCATTCCCATCTTGGACCCGCCGCTCCGTGGTGTTTGATTGCTGAACAGCTCCGGACTCTGGGAAGACCCTTAGGGTAGAGACGGAAGGTCTGTGGACGAGTGATGGGGAGCTGGGAAAGGTTTCTGTTAAAACAGGGACATTGGGGCTTGCTGGCTGGGCCATGGGGCACCGTGGGGACCTCCAAGGAGGATCTGGGGACAGATCGGAGAATTTGCTCATGTCGAGGCAGCCGATAGGAACCAAAACCTCTGTCTGGGGGAGTTGCTGGATTTCATTAAATCCAAGCGGCCTCCTCGTCCCACTGAGGTCAAGCAGACAGAAACGAGCTGTTGGTATCGCACTCAGGTTGGTATCGTGGTACGATCATCAGCCCTGCCCGGGAGCTGTGGCCAGGTTTAACGTCCTCTTTCCCCACACTAGTCCAGAAGAGCCGCTCTGTCCCAGTGAACGAGCTCACCAGATACTTGTTTTAAAGGCAAAGATAGAAACTTAGGGATTTTCTTTGGCCACCTTTCCAGCTTCCAGCTGTTAAGCACTGGAAATGTGTTCTTCATTATGTCCAAGAGAAATGTTTCTTTCTTCCGACGGGGATGGCAATAAATATGTCAAAGCGTAATGCGCTGCAGACAAAGGAGCGCGAGCGCTTGTTGAACACGCGCGGGAGCACTGCGGTCTCACCTCGGTCCTTCACTGTCCCTTTCTTTATCTGGATGGAGACTCGATACCCGAGTGTCTCATTCTGTCCCCAGGCAGCTGCTGTTTAATTGAAAAATTGTAAAAAATCAGCAGTCGTCAGTGGCCCCTTCGCGTGAGGCTTCGAGTGCCGCCTCCCTTTGCACAGCACATCCCCAGCCTGCGGCTGCTCTCTCCTCAGCTGACCCCGGAGCTGCCGGGTTTGAAGCCGCCGAGGGGGCTATTTTGGATGAGGATGAGGAGGAGGGATAAATTCCCGCTCCGTGCAGTGTTCCTGCCTCTGCCAGCATTCGCTTTGCTCATACCGAGGATGCTCCGGCCTGCGTGCTGTAGTGATCCCGGCTGGCCAGGACACTTCCACAAATAGGAAGGGCCTAGGACACAGGCTGGCACTATCCTAATCTTGGATAACTGTGTCACTGCAGTTTGGCACGTGGTTTCTCTCTGCTCTCACACAGCCAGGTGCTGTTTGGGGACACAAGGAGATGGGTACGTGGACATGGGAATGGACTTGGATGCTGCCTGTGGAGAAGTTACCCAAAAGTTTGAGCTGCAGAGATTGAATTGAAGCACAAATCACTGCTGCTCTCTCAGGGAGGCCCCATCCCTTTTCTCTTTCTCTCCCCTTTTTTTCTTACCACAGCCCTAAGCTAAAGGAAGGGGGAGACTGTGAACAGACTTTTCAGCTGTTCTAGACCTTTGTTCCCAATGTGGAAAATACTTTAAAATATCTGTCCTACCCGCAAAGACTACAACATGTTTTCCCTTTAAAATAGTATTTAATAGGAATATTTTTAAAAATTAAAATACCAATAAAAGCAGAAGGGCATAAGCCAAACATTAAGAGCAGACCCTTGAGGATAAAATGAGTTTGTGAGCAACTGGGTCTTGAACTTTGTGGGAACTGGACTGGATTTGTGAAGTATTCCCGGATCTCCCTCCGTAATTTGAAGTCCTAAAAATAACCCAAAACTTGCATAGCCCCCGTGACCTCAAAGTTGCTTTGCAAGCGCCTCGCAGCGTAGCCAGAGTAGGTGAATACCCGGCAGCACAGCTGGGTGTCAGAGCCCCCATCCTCCCAATGAGGAGCTAATTGCACGTGGGGCTTCGTTAGCATCAGGTTTGGATGGCCAGGATGCCCGAGCTGGGTTTGGAAATGAGTAAATAGCTGCGGAGGGCAGCGGAAAATGCAATTCCTGGAGCAGAGCGGTGATTGTGGCTGCGATTTGTACCTGGAGCCGCCTGGGGAGAACCGGGAATTTGGGGGCTTTTCTTGACCTGAGAGGGCTAGGAGCTTGTTCCTCTGGGCTGCCTCTTTGTTTATTTCTTTATCTTGTTGATCCCATTGAGCCTGGGATGTTAAATGTTTTTTCTGAAGCCGGGGCAGGAAGGGGCTAAAGATAAGAGAACCAAAGGCGAACGCTGTGAGGGGAGGTAACGCGTTGCAGCGGCTCCAGCCGAGCTGGCACGCCGGGAAGTTCAAGGAAACCTTTACTTTGTGCCGATGGAGATGCTTGTTCTCCTCTGGGACTGCTCCGTGCAGCCTGCTTGGATTGTAGCGTATCCCAAATGGCTGCACTTGTGCCTCACTCGGGGCACCTTACTGCTGAGCGCAAGTTTGTGTTCAAAGCCTTAGGGCATCATGTAGAATACTTCACTTGGAAAGAAAATAAGAAAAAAAAAAGTTGGATTTTAGTCCCCTTAAAGTGTCTGCTCATCCGCCTGGTCACACGGTCCCTCCCGCGCCCCCCCTGCCCCGCGTTCCTGCTCCGCTAATCCTCCGCGTGATGCTGCCCTTTACCCTCCGGCCGGCAGCAGCCCGTCCTGCACCGCGCGGCTCCGCGCGCTCCCCCGCGCCCGCTCCGTTAGGAATTTGGCTTCATCCCGTTGTCTCTTGCCCAATTCTGGATCGAGGGCCGAGCTGGGGAACCGCTGTCGGGGTCGCTCAGCCCCGCTGGGGTTTGAGCCTCCCCTAAAGCAGGGCCTGGTCTAGGAGCAGCTCTGGAAAGCTCAGCCCTCCGCTCCCAGGCTACAGTACCAGTTTTTCCTGTTTTTGGTCCTCCCTCCCCTTGCTCTGCTACTTCACTGCATTCGAGCACCCTTTTTTCCATGCGAGCTGGGTTATTTTTCTGTACAGTTTAGCAGCCCCATGCAGGTGCTATATGTTATACCAGCACCACGAGGGTTTTTTTCAGCTTCCTCCCCCAAGCCTGGATGTTTCCATGCAGATGTTGTGCAAAACTAGATGTCCGGGCTGCTGTTTCTTTTTAATTGCAGAAGAGAAGAAACGAAGCAGCCTGAAAGGTCAGAGCAGGCTCCCAGCTAGGAGCAGTTTGGAGGAAGTTGAGGAATTTTGGCCCTCCGCGCTCTGACATTCCGGGGGAGGCAGCTCCGCTCGCCAGCCCGTCGAGGCTCCGTGGATGCCGGCGCTTTGCATCGTGCAATGGAGCTGCTGAAACCCTCTCGAGGGGGCCACTGTCCTTGGCTTGCAGAGGGATGGAGGACGTGGTCTTTTAGTGGGGCTTTTTTGTCACCTTGTGCTCAAGGTTGTTGCTTTGACCCAGTTGGTTTCTATGTGTTGATAGATGGGAGGTGCTGCAGCTGTTAAGAAATATTGCACCTCTCAATTCTCAGTGTTTTTCTTTAATTGTGGCAGGACTGTTTTGGTCCACGACAGAGTTTCACATTCTGACTCCTGTACTTGGCTTTTCTGGTCTTGGGGCCTTGAGAAATTTATAAAAAATGAATGAGAGAAGAAAACACCCGTGCTCGGAGGGGGAAGCACCTTTCAAGCTGCCTAGCAGGGTTGAAATCTTTCTTGCGTGATGGGAAGTATGTGTTTACTAACAGTGAAACTAGCCCTCTTTAATATAGAGGATCTCTTCTAATATAAAGGTCTCTGGGCTAGGAATATGCATGGGTTTGATGGTTGCAGCTGAGCAGGGGGACAATTAGGTTGCTAACGTGTAAATAGATCACATCAGCGAGAAGAAGTGACTGCAGGTGAAAGATAAGAGCGGGATAGTTCATGGACCTGGAGTGTCCGGCCATCCAGTGCTTCCAGGGAATCCCAAGCAGAAGCAGAGCAGCTCGGTAATGCTATCCATGCATGTGATCCTGCGGGATATTTAGCAGCAGTTAGGATATTGAGAGATAATGTGTGGTCTGCTTATCCTGAGACAAATATGTGCATTAAATCTGGAGCTTCACCTCCCTTCCCTATGGAGAAGGGAAAAAAAAAAGGACTAAGACTCTGAGAGCATAGAGGTTTTCATTCATCATGCTGATAATAGGAGCTAAATAAAGGCTCTGGGGGGAAAAAAAAGAGATGTTTCTCTTGCCATGTTGGTTGGGCAGAACTGTAGTGAAGCTAAATACAGAATGTGAAGTCTGGCCTTCTTGCCAGTTCTCCCTATTTTTAGAGCTGCTGCGCCGTCTTGGTGAGTTTTCCCAACATATGCACTGGAAGCAGCAATCTGCCTCCGGCCGGCTCTTGCATTCGGGATGATAAACTGTCGGATGGAGGGGCAGGGGAGTCACCAGAGCTGACAAGATGTTTCTCTGAGCGCGAGGATGCGGCTCCTGTCCCAGGACAAGGTTCACTGCGGTCACCGTGGAAGCAGGAACGGGACACTTGAGCAAGAATTTAGCTGAGAGAGCATGGCCAAATCCGCAGGGAAGCAGAAGCGGTTGTGCTTTCCTGCAAAAATCCCCAAGAAAGTGCATAAAGTAACATCTCAGCCCTAGCCTTGGATATCTACCCCTCGTGGTGTGAGTGGGACAGGTCTTTTGGGAAGTTCCCCAGAAGTGAGGATGCAGTTTTGGAGTACAGAGCACAACTCTGGGCTCTCCAGCGCTCAGAAAAGGGGGAAGAAAGGAAGAAAGGACAAGAAAATCCTCCCCAGTGTGTTTCTCAGCAGAGGCCTCGTGTCCATCCACAGGGCTGCGGACCTTCCCCAGCACCTGCGTGTCCTCGGGGCTGGGTGCTCACCAGTGCTGGTTCCATACGAGGAGGGACCCTCAAGCCACAAATCGCAGCTTTCCCAGCACTGACCCCCCTTTGGGCTTGTTTGGGACGTTAGGAATTTTGTCTGATAAGAGAACTTCGTTTGCCTTTAAAATACGGCTTTCTGACAGCATGATGGAATGGGGGATTCTTGGAGCGAGTCCGTGCCAGACGGGGAAGGGAAATTCTGCTGGAGCTTTTGTTACTCTCTAGGGCTGACATTTTAGCTCTTTACGGAGCACATCTACTTTGTCCTTGGCAAGGAGGTGTGTGTGCACACATTGGTGTCCAGACGAGTGGGCTGAGCATTACGGCTGTGCTGCAGCCAAGGGGGTCTCCTGGGCTCCCATCCCTGGGGCACATGCAACAAGGAGCCAGGCCAGGGTTTTTCTGCCACCAACTATGAAACTGAGGTCCCTTGGGTGAAGCAGGGGATGTGGAGATGCCGTAACGAAAGATTTAGTGATGCTGCGAGCAAGGTGCAAGGGGATGCCTCTCAGCAGGCCAGGACTCGCAGCAGGCTCTGCAGAGCATCCTTCAGTTGCACCGGGTACCGCTGAGCTCTCCGGGGCGTTCGTGAAGCCTCGCGCACCCACCTAACTCCATGTTCCTCTCTTGCAGCTCTTCCACGTGGCGTACGTCCTCATCAAATTTGCCAATTCTCCTCGTCCTGACCTCTGGGTGCTGGAGCGGTCCACTGACTTCGGCCTTACCTATGAGCCCTGGCAGTATTTTGCCTGTAAGTACGGTGCTGATGCCGGGTGGTGGAGCCGGGCTGGAGAAGGGCCATTTTCCATTGCTGGGCTGGAGAAGGGCTGTTTTCCATTGCCATCTTGCTCCTTATGCGCGCCTGGGGTTGGGAGCTGTGTCTGTGTCACTGCTGTGATGCTCCTCCCTGCCCAGCAAGGCAGCAGTGAGGAGATGGTTAAGATCAACTGCAGCTTAAAGTCTATCGAGGATGGAGCTTGGGGCCTTGCAGTCCTTGCCCCAGGGTGCCCCTAAAGGCTGCTTTTCCTGGCTTATCTCTCACCTGTGTGTTATCTCTGCGGCCGTTCCTCATGGAGGCAGGAGCCCGCACTCCTGGGGTTTGACTTACGCTGTCCCAGCCGCCTTGATGCCACGTGCCCACTCTGGCTGCATCCCTGCTGGAGCACCTGGCTCCGTGGTGAATCCTGAAGGAGCTGAGGGTGCTGGGGAGATGCCTTCCTTGCTATGGGCAGTCCCGCTCCATCCCACTGGCTCTGGGTTTTCCCGGGATGAGGGTTCAGGTCCCAGAA
The DNA here is from genome assembly GCF_000705375.1 of Tinamus guttatus. The sequence continues at coordinate 91,064 of NW_010585020.1, read as the reverse complement.
GCCAGTGCCATGGCCAGCACTGGGTGACTGGTGGCGCCTGGCCACGAATTTTGGGCAGTTTCAACATTCCTGTTCTCTTTAGCTTTGGCTTAAGGGCTATTGCAGAATTCAGCAACTGACCATGGGGAAGGAGATGTCCTGCAGTGGCCGTGCTGCCTAACCCCAGCACCGCAGGCTCCCTCCCCGCGGCTGCCACCCTGCTCTGTCCTGTGGGAAATGCCCCACGGCCCCTCTCTTAGGAGGCTGCCCCGTGTCTTGCAGTTCCCATTTGCTGGTTCTTTGGGAGATATCCAGGAGATTCAGAAGGGACACGGATGTGAAACGCAGCACCTGGCAAATCAAACCAGCCAAACGCAGAGTAGACGTGGAGCTTGAGCTGGTCAAACTATGAGCTTAAAGCCAAAACTACAGGACAGGTTTTTCTTGCAGGTGGTTACACAGTGTCATTAGTGTCCACTGTCACCTTCTATCACTGAATCATTCACTGCAGTGTGGCCTTCGGAGGGGTTTTTGACTATTCTTGTGGTGGCTCTCAGTGCCTTCTGAGCGGTCTTGGAGAGGAGGACATATATTTTAGCCATAGGAGAATGAGCGACGCAAGGCAATATGTATTTAATGAATGCTTAACATGAAGCATATAACCTTCTCTCCAACTGGCGAATATGGGGAAATTCGGAGCTCCTTCCCTCCTCTCCCCTTACTGCTCTGCTCTCTGCTTGATGAACAGCCTCCAAGCGGGACTGCATAGAGAGGTTTGGCCTGCACACGGTGGATCGCATCGCCAAGGACGACCATGCCATCTGCACCACTGAGTACTCCCGGATCGTGCCCTTGGAAAACGGGGAGGTGAGCGGTTAACTGGCGTTCCCTGAATTTCTGTGTCTGGAAAAAAAATGGGGAGACAACTAGGCTTCTCAAGACAAAGAGTCCCAATATGTGAGCATTGATCACTGCTTCCTTGCATGGAAAAGAAAATCCTTTGACCCTCCAGGCCAGGAGTCCAGCTCCGGAGCAGAGCTGGACACTGATATCCATTTGTGGAAGAGGTGTGGAAATGTTACCTGCTACCTCTTGTGTCTACATCCACAATGATAAATGGCCCCAGGGTGCAGCAGTCGGCAATATCCGTTGCCGGTTGTGCTCCGAGCGGGAGTCACAGGAATTCTTCCAGCCGCTGACCGTGACTGCTCTGGCCGGTGTGAACCCACAGAGAAGGTCCAGTGCCCACGGGCATTTCTGTGCACAAAGCACAGGTCCAACAGGAGGCTTTTGAGGATGACAGCAAAGAGGAGGGGAAAACAGAAAGGCCACAAAGACAAAAAAAAAAAAAAAAAAAAAAGCCAATCAGGCACCGCCAAAGCTAAATCCTTTCTCCTCTGTAAGATAAAACCTGTAGACAGATTGGTGCCAGTGTTTGCACTGGACCTGAGCACCCAAGGGGACTGAGCAGCCTTGATGTGAGCCATGGCTTGGCATGAGGGAGAGCTGTGTTTAATGCCAAAACTGTGCGTAGGGATTAGCTCTGTGGAGCTGATTTCTTTGGCAGTCATTTAGGGGTGTAAAAAAGATAAGAGAATTCTGCTTTTGTTTTCTCATGACTGCAGATGCTGTTAGTAATTGGTTCCCTCTTTTGGATGTGAGTTAAGCTACACAGTTGCAGAGAATGAGGCTGGCAGAGAGCTGATTCAGTCTTCTTGAAGGGGGCCAGGTTTGGGTTTGGCTGAGGGGAAAATTAATTTCCTCTCCTCTCAAAGGATCACACTGATTTTTATATTTTTTCTCCTCCTTGCACTCACAGATTGTTGTGTCACTGGTAAACGGGCGTCCAGGAGCCATGAACTTCTCGTATTCACCTCTCCTGCGGAACTTCACTAAAGCCACCAACATCAGACTGCGCTTCCTGCAGACCAACACCCTGCTGGGACATCTGATGGGAAAAGCTTTACGGGATCCAACGGTGACCAGGAGGGTAAGGCAGCCCTTGGTACCTCCTGCTATGGGGGTGGAAGGGTTTGAGGGCTGTGCGTGCCATCTCTGGGGGCAAAGATGTCCCTGGATTTTGCTTTGGGGTTCCCCCTTGTGCTCTTGCTCTGACCAAGGTGGAGGCATCTGCAGCAGATGCTGCTGCTGGAGGCTTCTACCTTGAGCATTTGGGGAAGAGCCATGCTTGGGGTCAGCAACACGGAGCTGAGGAACTTCGGCTGGACTTGCCCCTGGCTTTTTGGCTGTGTTGGGAGTCACAACTTGTAGTTAATGTCCTCTCTGGCTGGTGGCAGGTGTTGCTGTTGACAGAGATTGCAGCCAGCCATTGCCTCTAGTGAGGCTGAGTTTGCCAACGTGGGGAGACTCGTTTTAGCAAATAAAGCCCTACTGAGTCCCAAGTAAGGCAGTTTTTCATGGTCTGTATGCATGCATGTGGAAGCACCTGTGAAGGTTAGTCATAACCATATTCATGGCCAACTTTTCTTGTGGTCTCCAGTATTACTACAGCATCAAAGATATCAGCATTGGAGGGCGCTGTGTCTGCCACGGCCACGCGGACGTCTGTGACGCCAAAGACCCTAATGATCCTTACAGGTAGGTTTTTCCAGAGTCACGGGTCTGTGTAAAGTCATTCGAATTTTCATGCTAAAAATGGAAAATGCCAGTGAGTTGTGCCCAGTCCTGCGCTCTCTCTAGTGCCAGCACAGTTGTTCCTGAGTCTGTCCAGAGACCTAGCAACTGGGCCAGCCGAAATAGCAAAACCACAACATTTTTGTTGCATTATTTTGCAGGCAGATCAGTTGCTTGGTCTGGTTTTCTATCCTGTCCACAGCTTTGCCATCCCAGTGGGATCACTGTGCTGAAATGGGAGGGTGGGTTTGCAAAGCCCTTACTGTTGTTGACCATGGAGCTTTCTCAGCTTCCCTGGGAAATGCTATGCTCCACACGTGGCTTCCTAAGAACTGGGGCAATGATCTCATAAATAGATGTTTTGCCCCCAGAACAAATTCTGCTGTCTGGTTCTACTCACAAGAACCGTGGACTTGCTGGTATATGTAATGAAACAAATACTCTTTGCAAAAGAACAAGAGCGTGCAAAGCAGTTAGGTTTTGGCTCATGGGACTCCTCCCACCAGCCTTAGCTACTTGAAATGCCAAAGAGCTGTTTCAAACCATGAAAGTGTTGCTCCTTAGCCATCTGTTTGCGGCCTGAATGTTGCCTTTATAAATGGGATGAGTAGATTCGGCGGGACCAAGCTTATATTTCTTTCTCGTAAGGATCACGTAGAGCTTTTGGATCTTGTAAAATAAAATTCCAGTGAGTCCTAGCCAAGATTAAAAGCTGCTAAGTGTTAAAACAAAGACGTATTGAAAAGCAAGTCTGCGTCAGTGTGCTTAACTCCCTGACAAAGGCGAGTTCATAAATATTTGAATGTATCGTTCCTTAGTTTTGTTTTAGACGTTGGTGTTGCTGGATGCACAGCACACTAGTGTAGAGAACAGAAGGTCTTCATGGTGCAAAATCATTTTTAACACAGGAATG
>NW_010585020.1:73544-87519 GCF_000705375.1 Tinamus guttatus | reverse complement strand
TTCTTGGGTATATTGATGGCTCAGGGAGCTCTAGGAAGGGAGGGAAAACTGAGGGAAGATAGATGAGCTGGAAGCCCTGTTCAGTGCCAGTTCTGCTGGTGGTTCTTTGCCTCCCTGAATTTCCCTCCTCCACGTTCATTTGGATGCGTTTGGCGTCTTCGCTGTTGGTCCCAAGCTGTGCTGCGGTACCGCAGCGCGTGTTCGGCAACAGCTGCTGCATTTCACGCTGAGCACATTGCACTTGCCTAGAGGAGAAAACATTTCCTACTTGGGGGGTTTTGAACAGTGAGCACATAACATCTGCAGGGCCCTTTGGGTTACCTCCGGACAAGGAAGCTGGGCAAAGAGAGGAACATCTCATGGCATCGCCGTGACCTATGAGAAGGAGAATGATACCAGGGCACCAGTCACTAGTAACTGTAACAGATTTGTTTCCGAGAAGATGCAGTGAGGAGATGGGATTTGAGCTCTTCTTGCATCTCCCCCACCCATACTCTTGATGAGGTGCTGTGGCCGGGTGGGAGGAAGTGAAATTCCTCTTGCCTTTCAATTGAGAAAACGAGGAATGAGTGGGAATGCTGCAAATTCCCCAAGGCTGCGCGGCAGCTGTTTGCAGCCTTCCAGCTGGAGTGGGCACAGATGGACGGACAGGCCTGTGGAGCGAGCTGGGGATACCTGGCATCACACTGCATGGCCAGAGCTCTGTCGTTGGCTGTAGCCATCAGGGCAACCTCGTTCCTCCATAAATCTGTGCAACCTGCTGGAGAAGGAGGAGCAGTGAGCACGGGTCCTGCCTCTGCAGCGCTGGCGTTTGACACCATCAAGATGAGGAGGTGCAAACAGAGCGGGACACAGAGTCCGTTTTTGCTGGCCCTATTAGAAATCCTGGTGACATCTGGGCATATCCGGGAGGCTCCTGCCCCTCATTTTAACTTCCCTGCTCTGCACATGCCTGTGTTTTTTGTGCCTGTTGCCCAGAAAGGCAGGAGGAACGTGCTGGGAGACGTTAGGACATGATGGAGCGTGTTTCGTGAGCTGACTTCCTGGCCATGAATGAAAATGTTTATTCAACGTAGGGAAATGTCTCTGAAGCGCCAAGATGTGGTGGCTGCGCTCTCAGCTGGCAGCAGGTCTTGTCCTGGTCCTGGGGCTTGGGGACGGGGCACAGGCAGCAGTTGGCACTTCTCACAGCTGCCCCGTTAGCAGCACAATGGACTGGGCTGAATTTAGGTGAGGAAAGATCCACTCATTAAAGGGGAGCACCAGCAGGATGAGACGCAAACCTTCCTCCTGGCAAACAACATGAGCAGGGAGACGAGCCCCAGCAAGTCTGTTTTGCAGGTGATTTTCCTCAGTACCATCAGGAACTACTAGAAAAAGGTTTTGGGTTTTTTTTCCCCCTGCAATTTCCTTCTGTCCCAGCCAAATCCGGATGTGGGCACCTCGTGAGCCGCTCACTGGAAACCATCCGTGCTCCCCACTACAGAGCATCAGTTCCAGGAGGGAAGCTCGAGTTTTACGTTCAATGTGGGATGAGCAGGAAATACGTGCGTTCTGTGCACATAGCTGCTCCCTCTTCTTCCTTGTATATATTCCATCAATGAAACATGTAAATATTGTAGCTTGCGCACGTTTGTCCATAATCCAGCAGGATAGGCTGGGCACAAGGTGCAGGAAAGCAGCCGTGACGGATGAGCTCTCCGAGAGGTCACTGCCGACTCGGAGCAGTAGAGACTAAATAAATAGCTCCTTCCACGTTTGAAAAGTGTATTTGTGCTCACTGAGTGCCATCTTTCTGCGTTCTGGGAACGGAACCAACGCTTTCCAAACATTTCATCGGCTGCAGAGCCGGGCCGTGCGGCTGGAGCCACGTCCTCGAGCTAGTGAGACTGACACTGCTCAGCAGGTTTACACGTTCCCACGCTCCGTGGATGTCTCACCCCGTGTGTATTTGTACACAGTTTAGTCTTTACCTTGGACTGCTGCTATGAAAAATGTAAGAAAATGCTGTTTCTTTGGAAGTGGTCAGCCAGGGAAGGGGTCTGTGGACAGCTTCGGGACAGAAGCGTGGCCAGATGTTATCCTGCTCCTCTGGTCTCCCTCTTGGGTCTGCACAGCATCATGAGGACAAAGTTCCTGGTGAATGTGCGTGTTCCAGGGTGTGTTTTTGCAGCAGAGGCTCCGAGTAAGCCCCTGTGGGGCTCAGCTTGGCCTGGGGACACGGTGGGAACAGGGCACGAGGAGGGTGCAAAGGCAGCTGCAATGAGCGTTTGGTGGAGCCTGCAAGGGGAGGACACGGGACAAGGCTGCGTGGACCTCCCGGGCGTTCAGCTGGGGTTCCCATGAATTAACTCATGAAAATGAGTTCATTTGTGCCATGCTGCCACCTCTGCCTGACTGTTGACAACACTCATGCCTGTGGGTCCCACATCTTGAGGATACCTCCAGGTGGAAGCACCCAACAGTAGCAGCTCGTCACAGCAGGGAGGAATGTGCGCTTCGTTGCTTCCCGCTCGGCGTGACTGCTTCATTTGTTCCTAATGTTTTAAGAAATCACAGTTATTTTTAAATGCTGTGTTTGAATGGAGCAGGCTGGGGAGAGCTGGGAGTGGCAGGCCTGCCCTCGGGGCAGTGATTAATTGCATGGATAAAAGCTGGAACACACTGTATTAGCCATAAGTCTAAGACAACAGAAAGCGTTTGTGTTGGACGGGGAATCGTCTCCTGCTCCGTGGAAGTTTGGGAGTGATGTCAGTGACGTTAATGAATTAGGTGGTGGGCGAGCAGGGATGGGAGTCCTGGCGTCTCCAGAGCTGCCTGTCTGCTCAGCAGAGCCCTCACATGAGCCCCGAAGGCAAGAGGTGCATCTTGCAGAGACTGGGGAAAGTGTCTGCTAACATCATGCTCAAAATTCTGCCCAAATTCACCCTTTGTGGCCTTCTTCCTTTTTGGAAGCATAGCTGCACGTGGAGGGTCAGCCCCAAACTTATCCAGCTTTTATTCCTCCCGTGCTGCCCTTACCCAGCGCCAGGACCATCTCCTCTCTACCTGTATCCAGCCTGTATCCTCCCTTTCAAATAATTTGCTTCGGCTCAGGTTTCTCCTGCTGCCCCTCTGACCATTTCACGCTTCTCTTGTCCATGGGGCTTGCTGGACCTGGGCATAATTTTCTTCTATTCCTTGTCTCCTTGTGAAGAAAGGAAGGGCAAAGGGGGAGAAAAACCAGAAAGGGAGGGAACAGCCCCAAAAGAGGAAGACTTGGGAGTTTAGCTCATAGCAAAAGTGCAAATTTGAGATGTCCCAATGTGCCTTTTCTGCCCTGCAGGCTGCAGTGCGACTGCCAGCACAACACGTGCGGCGGCTCCTGCGACCGCTGCTGCCCGGGCTTCAACCAGTTCCCCTGGAAGCCCGCGACCGCCGACAGTGCCAACGAGTGCCAGCGTAAGTTGCGGGGGCTCCAGTTGCCCCTTCCTCCCTTCCCGACTGTTTTGCAGGCAGGAGCAAAGCACAGATCCAAGGTTCACACAGGCAGGTCCGGTTGCTCAATCCGTCTCCAAGATGGATTGCGTTTGGATTGGTTTGCACACAGGACATTTTTATTTGTCTAACAAAACCCTTTGCTCGATGCCGGTGCTGGAATTCATGCTGAACTGGGAATGCAAAGCATGGAGTATAATTACATCACTTAATCTGTTGGAAATGCGGAGCCACCAAGGACCATTGGGTCTTATTGCTGTGTTCCAAAGAACTTCCTTACCCTGTGCTGAACTTCCCAGCTCACCTCCATCCCTGATGGGGTAAAAGCAGATACAGTCAGGAATGTTGCCCGCTACCAAACCACTCGAGGCCCCAAACTGGATAATTTCTTGTCGTGTCTCTACATGCCTGTACATATTTTACTTTGGGGTTTGTGCCTGCTTTGCTTTTTGGTTTGCAGACTAGACCTTGTGAAAGAGTCTGTTCCTCCAGATACGTTTGAGCTTTGTTCCTTAGGAAGTGTAATCTGTACCACACCAAACCCATGAGGAAAGGTCTCATGTTGAGCCCGGGCTGGTGGCAGTAGGATCTCTGTGGAGCAGTGCCTTAATTAATATCTATTTTCAGCTTGCAATTGCAACGGCCATGCCTACGACTGCTACTACGACCCCGAGGTGGATCGCCACAAAGCCAGCAAAAGTCGGGAAGACAAGTTTGAAGGGGGAGGTGTTTGCATTGACTGCCAGGTAGGTCCGAAGGTGTACGATAGAAAAAGCTATTGCAGATCCATGTGTTTGTTTCCACTGTCAGCCTGGAGTGCTGCCTTCCTGGCAAAATCCCTCAGCCCCCCACACTTGCTTATCTTAATTAGGTATCCTGGAAATTTGGGCTCTTGGCAACAGATTAAAGGCATGTGTGCTAGTAATGGGAAAGCACTGGAGGTCCTGGTTGTCCCCCTGCAAGCGGAACATTGCCTTTCTAACGCTTCCCAGGGAGGTCTTCTGAGGCACCGGTTTGCATTGCTTCTCCCAGGATCCGAGGGAATTTGGTCTTTTTGCTGCGGAAGGAATGGAGCGAGACTGACACTGCCCACATTGGAAAGGGTGCAATGTGCTCCCTAAGCAACAAAATACTGATCTCAACCCTGAGATTCCCGGCAGAAATTGCCCGTAGAATAGCCTGGTAGCATTTCTGCTGCCAAGGGGACACGGGGCCGATTCACACTGTGGCAGGAATCTGTCCTGGCTTTTGGTTCTGCAGCCTGAGGAAGGGGGTCAGTGCTGCCCCCACAGCACAAAGCACTCGGGGCTGTGTTACCATCTGAAGCAAGCTGGGTGGGTGCAAGGTCACATGTGAACCTGAAACTCGGGCTGGGCTTATGGGAGGATGCGCAGTTTGAAAAAAATACTTTGTTTTCAAATGGGAATATGTGGCATTTTGAGCAGGTTTGGGTCTTCTGTGTACTAGTATTCCTGAGTTGCTCCCTCTTGACCCTGAAGCTGCCAGCACATGTGGCAGATGGACTGACTCCTCTCCTGGAGGAGCTCACACCCCTCTAATTGTGTCTTTCAGCATCACACCACGGGCATCAACTGTGAGCGCTGCGTCCCGGGCTACTACCGCTCCCCCGACCACCCCATCGACTCTCCGTACATTTGCTACCGTGAGTGTGATTTGCACTGCAGGCCATGGATGCTCTCCTGGATTTTGTGACCCTGGGAGAGTGGTCTGGGTTGTGAAACAGACATTTCCTGATGATGCTGCGTGGAAATGCATGTGTGCACGCAGCACAGACAGCGTGGGTGTCCGCAGCAGCCCTGGAATCAGAAGTGGCTGCGTATCCCACAGTTGGAATGAGCTAAAAATGTGTCGTCAACCCAGCTGTGCCTGCAGAGAAGCCCAGGCTTGGCCACCATCTCTGCCTGCTGGCAGGAGCAGCCTGTGGCTCTCCGGGCAGGACAGAGGCATTTCCATCGGCTATAGCTGTCTGGCTGGGGACTTTGGCTCTTTCTGCTCATTGTGAAATTTTGGCTCTTCTGCACCACTTCGGAGCAGCAGTGCCATCTCGCCAGGGTAATTTCTGGAGAAGTGAACTGGGTTTGTGCTGCTTTCCTCGAGCACCCCCAGTGTCACAAGGACCATGGCAGCAGTGCCCCTTAGCCAGGGCCCTCTCGAAGGGACAATCCTTTTATATTCGGAGAGGACTTGGCAGTGGGAGCTCTCAAAAGGGGCCTTTGCCGATGGCTGCAGCGATGTCCCCCCGTGCCTGCGGCTGCTGGGGGTCTCTGGTGACCGCGTTGTCCTTCTCCCTCTCCTCAGGCTGCAACTGTGAGTCCGACTTCACGGACGGCACCTGCGAGGACCTCACCGGGCGCTGCTACTGCAAGCCCAACTACACCGGGGAGCTCTGCGATGCCTGCGCCGAGGGCTACCTCGACTTCCCGCACTGCTATCGTGAGTGCCGGGGATGGCGGGGGGGAGCCGGCACGCGGGCAGCGGGGTCGAACCCCTCCGGATCCGCTTCCCGGAGTCTTTCTGCACCGCTGCATTCCCTTGTCCTCGTGCACGATCCATGGACAAGACCCTGCTTGGCTCCATGGAGCCTGGAACGGTGCAGAGCTGGGATGAACGTGGCTCTCAGGAGTCGGGGCAGAGTTCTCCGTTTGGCTGAAGGCTCCTCCTGCACTTTCTGCTTGGAAAGAGATCTCTGCAGAGCCCAAAGCGAGGATAAAAAAGGCTCTAAATAAATGTGGGTTAGTGGGATGTCTGCACTTTGTTCTCACAGTGCATGCTTCTGTTCAGTTTTGGGACCATCAACTCACTGATACGCCAGAAAGGGTTTCTCTGAGCACAGATGCCATAGCTCCGTGCAATCTCTTTTTCTCCATGTAGCTATTCCGGCTTTCGCTGACAACGATACCGGAGCACAAGTGCTTCCTGCAGGACAGATAATAAGTAAGCAATGCAATTTTCCTTGCTGTTTTGGGGGTGCAGATGTTGGGTCTCGCCGCTCTTGCTCCCTCCATTGCTCTGAATTCTCTCCCTTACCCTTCTGCCTCCTTCCTTTCATATCCTCATCCTTCCAAGTCCATCCCTTCCACATCTTCTCTTGCCTCTTTTCCGACCACATTTTCCCTTGTGAACTCCTGCGTCCCAGCGCACTCCAGATAACCTTTTCCTTCCTGCTTATATTTTAAGCTCTGTATCTTCCAGGCAGGTTTTTCCTTCCTGAACTGGAATTTCTCACTTCCCTTCTCATCTTCCCCGCTCCTCCTTCCTCCATCTCTTGCACAGCTCTAGCACTTCCACCCCCATTCCTGCACCCCCAGCCCTTGCCACCCTCATCGCCACCCCTTTCCGGGTGGGAACATGCTGGTGGAGCGGGGCTGCCATTCCCGGGCTTCCCGAGGTGTCCCACTGTCCTCCTTGCAGACTGTGACTGCTACGCGGGCGGCACGGAGGGCAACGCGTGCCGCAAGGACGCTCGCGTGGGCGCGTGCGTGTGCAAGCCCAACTTCCAGGGCGCGCAGTGCGACCAGTGCGCGCCGGGACACTACGGACCCAGCTGCCAGCGTGAGTGCCTGCTCCCCGCCGCCGGAATTCCCCGCCTTCCGAGTGACAAATTCCCATGACTTCTGCTGCTATTTCCCACCCAGCCCTGACCCTCTCACCCTTGGGGCTTTCTTGAGGGATTCCCTGTGGATGTGGGCTCTGGGCTGGATGTGCTGCTTCCCAGCGGCTGCTCCGGGGCTTGTGTTTCCCAGGGCTGGTTTTGAAGGGTCCTCGTTGCTTTGCAGCGTGCCAGTGCTCCGGCCCCGGTCAGTACGATGGCAGCTGTGACAGCGAGAGCGGGCAGTGCCTGTGCCGAAGTGGCTTTGAAGGACACACATGCAACCAATGCGCCCCCGGCTACTTCAACTACCCGCTGTGCCAGCGTGCGTATCGGCCCCGCGTCCGCGTGCATGCTCCCTGTGGGCACCAATGCCAGCCCCGACCTCAAGAGGCACCAGAGCTTTGGTGCCAGGTGGTGGCAAACACCATAAGGACAATCTCTGGCCTGCTTATGGTCACTCTGGGGGGCAAGAGACATGAGAAAATGAGCACGTGGCGGTGGTGGTGGTCAGCGTGGCTGGAACCATCTGCCTCTGATGCTTTGGGATAGATGTCCCGGCAAAGCCAGAGACTTCTGCAGGGGTTTTGGAGGGTTGGGGAGTGGTTTTGGGGGTGGTTTTGGAGATCGAGAGGGGCAGCGCTGAGGCCTCTCTCCGTCGCAGTGTGCGGCTGCAGCGCTGTCGGGACGCTGCCGGGAGGCTGCGACGGCGCCGGGACGTGTTTCTGCAAGCCGGAGTTCGACGGGCCTCACTGCGACCGCTGCAGCCCCGGGCACCACTCGTACCCGCACTGCTACGGTGAGGATGGCGGCGGCGCCCAGCGCACGCCCAGCCTGGCAGCCAGCACAATAATAGCTCGAAGGTCTCAAATTTTGAGTTATCCACATGTGACGTATTCATGAGGATCAATATTCAGATCCTGTTGCTCCGTCACCTTCTGAAAGCCAGGCCTATTTTGGAATGATGCTGGTATTTTGCAAAACCCGAACCCGTGGGATTTGTCCTGTAAATCTGGCCAGCTGGCTGTGGAGGTGGTGGGCGATGCCAAAGCCTGGGGACAAAGGGTCTTTTATCAGTGCCCTGATCTGTTGTCCCCACTCCTGCCGCTTTGTCAGTTCAGTGCCTTAACCCACCGACCTGCTGCAGTGCTTTGAACGGGCTGTAAAAAACAAACCCCCAGAGCGTTTTCCTGGTGTGGCCACAGCTCTAGACGAGAGTGTTCCCGGGTTGAGAACGAGCCAAGCCCCGGCTTGCAGCTCTCTGACCTCCTCTCCTGCAGCTTGCTCCTGCGACGCCCGCGGCGCGGCGGACAACGACTGCAGCCCCGCGGGGCAGTGCCGGTGCCACGCGAATTTCGGGGGACCCACATGCAGCCAGTGCGCCCTGGGCTTCTACGGGTTCCCCAGCTGCACGCGTGAGTACAGCCCCAGCGATGGCCTTGGGGACACAGAACCTGGTTATGCTGCTCCTGGCCTTTGTAATGGATTTCCTTTCCATAATCCGTCTCCAAAGAGCACCATGCTACGTGCAGGGATCTGAGGAGCTCCCTGACCTTTCATGCCATAGGGTGCAGGTTCTGCATGTGCCAAAGCCTTTCCTTGCTTCTGCCCTCAAGCACCAGCAGTCCCTGAGATCCCGGATCCAGGATCCTGAAATCCCGGATGCACTTGCGTCCATGGTGCAGATCTGAATTCTGCTCTTAAGTGTTTGGGTGTAAATGGCTTTTTGTAGGAGCTCACCAACATTTTGAGGATAAAATAATGAATTCTCCTTTTCCTTAACCCCTAGCTCCTCCTTCTCACTAAAATGCACTTAGAGACATAGGTGTGAGTTTTTCTTAGTAGGGTATTTTTAACTGGAAGCAAAGAATGAGTGCACATGTTATTTTTAACCCATTTTTCTGGCTGCTTTGGTGATGGTGAAGGTCAAGCAGACAGAAGAGCTTATTGCTGTAAAGTCTTGAACGCCCAAGTCCTTGTGTCCCTCAGCCACAGCGTGGCTTTGGTGGCACTTGGGGCAAGCTGAGCAGAGCAGGAAGGTCTTGAGCAGAGCTTGTGCTGGGACCTGCCCGCCAGGCCGGGTTTTCGCTGCCGGCCGCTCCGTTTTGCTCGGTGGCAGCTCGTGCCGCGTCCCGCAGGAGGAGCGGGCTCCGCAGCGGATGCTCTCCCCGTTTGCAGCTTGGCAGTGCTCCAGGGAGGGCTCCCTCCACAGCACATGCGACCAGGACACGGGGCAGTGCAGCTGCCGGCCGCAGGTGACAGGACTGCGCTGCGACGCCTGCGTGCCGGGCGCCTACGGCTTCCCCCACTGCCAAGGTAGCCGCTTTCCGCGTGCCCGGGGCCGCCCGGCAGCACTAGCCAGGACAGCAGCGATCTGCCCCTAACCCTCCCCTTGCACCCTTGCTTTGCAGTGGGCTCCTGTAACCCCGCGGGGCTGGTGCCCGCAGACCCCTCGCTGGCCCCGGTGAGTATGGGGTGTCCGCGCTCGCTCCGGCTCCGTCCCCGCGTGTGGCAGCCCGTGTCACGCTCACCTGCGCTCCCTGCTCAGGGCTCCTGCGCGTGCCGGGCGTACGTCGAAGGTCCAGCCTGCGACAGATGCAAACCGCTCTACTGGAACCTGACGCCAGAGAACCCCTACGGCTGCACCAGTAAGGAGAGGTTATTTGTGTGGCCCCGGCACGTCTCCCTCCTGCTGGAATGGGGCAAAGCCCAGACCCAGGCTAGTGGGTAGAAGTGACACTTTTTCGTCATTCTCCACCATGAGGGAACACATCAGAGCTCTAATGGCCTGAGCAGCCCATGCCCGGGAGGGAAAAGGCTGGAGTCTGGAGCTTTTTGCTTTAAGATACAGAGTTCAGGGTTCATGCAGTGAGTTGTGACGTTCTCAGCCCTCCCTTTGGACTTTGCACTCTTGGGTTTTCATGGAGAGATAAGCAAAAAAAGTCAAATGCTTTTGGTAGTTGTGTCTGCAACAGTAACAGTCCAAAACGAAAGCTGAGCCCTTGGGCAGTGCCACCAGCAGCTCCTTTAATCCCTCACAGAGGTCACTGATGTCCTCCGACGTGGTGGGTGCTGTCGTCCATCAGGCTGCTGACACCTCAAGGGCTCCACTGATCTCCTGGCTGTCTTATTTTTCTTCTTCCCATCTCCAGGCTGCAACTGTGATACCCAGGGCACCATCAGTGGAATTGCAGAGTGTCGGCAGGTAGGTTTGCTCCAGGCGTCTGCTCAGCATGGAGAGTGCTTCAACTCTGCCTTTCCTGACAGCTGCTCTAGAGGCCTGTCCTGACACTGAGCACACGGAGCTTGCACCACAGTCTGGGCTTGCATGAGAACATAGGATTAAGACCTGTCATAAATTAGGCACCTAAATGTTAAATATTTCTGGGTCTGGCCCAGCATCCCTGGATTTTTGTTTGCGTGTGTTGGGTAATTGCACTTATCTAGTACTTTTCTGGCCCACCCACGCACAGGAAGCAGAGCATGAAACTCAAAATGCTTCTCCAGTGTCTCAGATGAGGACCCTATAGCCAAAAAATGTCTCCTCTGTGGCCGAGGGAACAGGCTCTCCAACTGACCCCATGTCTGCTGTCTCCTAGGGCAATGGGCAGTGCTTCTGCAAACCAAACGTCTGCGGGCAGCTCTGCTCAACGTGCAAAGACGGATACTTCAAGAAGGACAAAGCCAACTACTTTGGCTGCCAAGGTGAGCTGCTGTCGTGGTGTGCTGGGTCTGATGGAGGGGACCACAGCGGGTCCCTGGAGCAAGTGGCCATGTGAAAACATAAGTGGATGGCAGCTTTGCAGAGCAGGGGTGGGAGATGTCCTACCGCTTGCTTTCGACCATACCAAGGCATAGAGCAGGAGCAGATCTTGATGAGGATCTGAGAGGCCTCAGTTCACCCTTTGGCCACTGCTGGGCACGGATCAGTCAGGCAAGGGGGAATGAAAGGCTGCAGAAGTTGCTTCCTTAGATGCTGCTTGCCGCAGAAACTGGTGCGTTTAACCCCTGGAACCACTTGCTCTTACTGGAAGCAGTAGGCCTGGATGCACAGAGATGGCTTCTCTCCTCCATGCCCTGGAGAAGAGAGGCAGGAGGAGCTCTGGCTGCTCCCAGACTGGGAAGGGAGAGCAAGGTGGGTGCTGGAGGCCCGGGCTCAGAGCCCGACCATGAGGGTTTGCAGGTTTCTGCTCCTCTCGGTGGCTGTCGGCCGCCTGGAAATAGCTGGGTGCTGAGGTGGAGGAGAAGCCGATCCAAACAGGGCCCGGGCCAACGTGAAAACGGATACAATGGAATAAAAATAGCGGCCTGGCCTCCCCTCCGTCGGGACGCGCCTTTGATTAGCGCTATCGGGAGCTCGTTAGCGTGGCTGGAATGTAAACATGTGCTTCCTGTCCCCAGGCTGCCAGTGCGACGTCGGCGGCTCGCTGGGGCCGGCCTGCGAGGAGCGCACCGGAGCCTGTCCCTGCCGGCAGAGCACCCGCGGCCCCGCGTGCACCCAGTAAGAGCCCGCGGCCTCCCCTCGCAGGGGTGGCGTCCAGCTGAGGGTGCTCCGCGTCCCGCTTGCTCTCCCTGAGGACACCCTGTGCCGGGTGACTCATCTACTGGGCCACCACCTCATCAGCGCTGGTCCCGGAGGAGGTTTCCTCCTGCCCGCGGTGTCCCCACGCACCCCTAAGGAGGTGGTCGGGGCAGGGTGCTGTCCCCAAGTGGGAGATGTTGACATGTAGCCCACGAGGATCAACACTAATGTCAGAAAGCTACAGGGGGCTTTTGTGGGGAGATGAGCCCTCCTGCCTGGGTAGCCCAGAAGTAACAGTGCTTCATCTCTTCCGCAGACCTGCAAGGGACCATTATTTTCCTGACCTTCACCACCTGAAATTCGAGCTGGAAGAAGGCACCACGCCGGCTGGCCGGCCTGTGCGCTTTGGCTACAACCCTCTGGAGTTTGAGAACTTCAGCTGGCGCGGGTACGCACAGATGTCTCCCATCCAGGTACGAGTGACGTCTCCGTCCCAGCCGTGCTCCGTGCCGGGCAGGATACGGATGGCCGGAGGGCTGACGTGCTTTTGGCACTCGTCTTTCACCCCAAATGCTTCTCAAAGCCCCAAAGTTACATGATGGCCAATATAAACAGCCTGGTGTATATATAGCCTGTTTGTGCAGAGATTTCCTGTAGTGCTAGGGATGACATAGACTAATGAGAGGAAAGATCCCAAACTGGGAATTCCCTGACGTCCTAATCAGGTTAGACAAAGATGGTATCTTGGTGATTGCTTACAGAGATGTCTATAAACACTGTCTCTAGGTTTGCTTGCGACTCTTTCATCTGCCCGAGCTGCCACTCTGCCTAATCTTCCCTCCCTTTAAAGCAGCTTCTTCTTGACTGCCATACTCAGCTTGACCCTCTTGTTAATGCTCTGCCCAGCCTCCTGCTGACAGACAGTTTGTCATAAAGGTGGTTTATGCTAAACTGGAGTTGTCCAAACCCCAGACGTGATGTTATTTCACCTGCTTCCCCCTTCATGGGTTCTTCTTCTGCATGGCCCTTACAAAAATATTGCTTGTGTGTCTGTGTGTTAGGGGGACAGGTTGTAGCTCAGGGATCTCTGACTTAATTTCTGTGGTCTTGGCCTGTATAAGAGGTTGCTCGTTCTGATACACGTACTTTCTGTTTTCCTCACTTTTTTCATGCTTAGGTGAGATAACAGTGCGAGGAGATGTACTAGCTATTTCCCATTGAATTATTAGGCACTGGGGAGACAACAGACTCCTGTAGGCTCAAGAAAACCTCAGCCTTAAAGCTTAAGGATGAGCCTCAAGCCTATGTCCTTTGCTTTGCATCCAATGTGGCCATTTGAGAAATGGACCTTGACAGAAGGGCTAGCATGTGGCTTTCTGCTGGCAGGTCTCTTCTGTAGCTTGCTCTCTGTGGGGTCCTTCCCATTTGCTCCGAGAAGACAATGTGTAACCGGAGCTTGGAGGAACACGGCCCATGTCCCTGAGCAAACCCCTGCTTTGTCCCCTAGGCAGGAGGGTATTTAAGCTGCTGCTTAGGTATAGTTGATATTGGTAGGCCTTAAGCATGTGCTTGACCTGTGTCCTGTGGCACCAGGGAGGGCAGCGGGTTGAGGCACCCTGCAGCAGCCCAACACACCCCACAGATAGCCCCGCACACCACAGTTGGCCCCGAAAGCTCTGGGGGATGAGGCCAGGCCTCTGCTTGCAGCCTTCTCTGGAGGCATCTGGGCAGGACACCTGCAAGCACAAAGATAGGTGCAATTTCATGCTGGTGCCAAGAGGAGGAACTGCTCAAAACCTTCCCTATGGAGCAGACCATGTCCCAGTGCAGGCCACCCCCATGCTGCACCAGAGCGTCTTCCAGATGCTGTTGGAGAATTTCCATCCCCGTCCTGCAGACAGGTCGCTGCCTCCGCAGCCAGCCCTGCTCCGCTTCCCGAACGGGACAGCGCGGTGGGAACGCCACACCACCTTGTCCCCGGGCCACGCGCTAGGGCCGCCTGCTTGTCCCCTCGCGGCGCGTGGCTTTGCAAGCAGCGGCGGTGACTGAAGATGCACTCTGCTCCTCTCCCCTTTCTCTTTCCCACCAGCCCAAGGTCGTGGTGACTCTCAATGTGACGTCCCCTGACCTCTTCCGCATCGTCTTCCGCTACGTCAGCCGGGGACCCACCACTGTGCAAGGGAGGGTCTCGGTCCTTGAGGAAGGAAAGTTTCACGTGTGTGGCAACTGTAAGTGCCTTTCTTCACTTCAGGACTAACTCAGCCTGTCCCACGCTGTGGTGCAGTGCCACCGGCCCTGCTGCGGTGCCCGGGACCCCCAGGGAAGGGGACGCCAGGCAGGCGGGTAGGCAGGTAGCCAGGGATGGC
>NW_010585020.1:50840-73513 GCF_000705375.1 Tinamus guttatus | reverse complement strand
CCCCCTGTCCTGCTTGGCTTCTTGCAGAATAAAGTCAGAGCCGCTGCAGACGCGGCGGGGGCCGAGCTCTGACTGTTCCGTGGCTTCCTGGGGTGTATTAATACAGGAGGGGCCAGTGTGTATGGCAAAATTACAGCTTTTCAGCCATGGAGGAGAGATAAGGATCATGGAGCACTCCCCTGCGCCATCGCCACCTCCTCCCCATCCCAGGCAAGCTCCGGCAGCGGCTTTTCCAGAGCGCACTTCCACGTGGCTTCATCCCCTAAGTCCTGCCTTTCCAACTCGGCTTTCCCTGCCAGGGCCAGAGGAGCATCGCTCACTGCCCAAGGCAGAATCCAGTCAAGTTTGCACAAAATCAGAATGGGCCAAGTGCTGGGAAGTGGATCCAGGTCTTGGCAGCCGGACCGGGGTGGATTTCTAAGGTCCCCATGCACGGCAGGGCTGCCCTTGCCCTATGCTACCCAGAGCAGCCAGCTGGCTTCGCGAGGGTGCCGGCTTTGGAAGCGGCGTGGAATTGCACACATTGTGCCAGCATTGCGCTCTGGTGGATAGTCGCTATCACAGCACGAGCCACCAGAGAGCAAAAAGAGCCAGGACAGATGGTTGAAGAAGCCTCGAGACCTCTGCATGGAATATACAGGCAGCCAGCGGGAGCCGGAGCAGAGGCTGCCCAAGCGCCCTGGTGCGCAGCGCGCTCGTGGATTTCACCCCTCTGAGGCTCCCCAGGAACCCTCTCCTGCTGAGGTTCTCCCTCCAGACCACAGACAAGCCAGTAAGAGCTACCTAATTTATCAGCGTGGAAGTTCTCTCCCTTCCCTTCAATTGACATAGAAGTTGTTTGGACTTGTGAACAGCTGGAGATATGTGCCAAGTCTGACATGCAAATATACTATTTTTCCACTTTTTGACAGGCAAAGATACAATCTTTCCACTTTTTTTTTTTTTTTGAGTGAAAGATACCGTTGTTTTTCATGGCCAGTCATGTTACACAGCAGAAAGACAAAAGAAGTGTGAGCCACCCTCTTGCCTCAAGATCCCACCTAGGGTCTGAATGGATTTAGTCCAGTGGCCAGAGCTCGTGTGCTTTGCAGTGTGCTTTCCTCCTTGCTCAGAAGAAATGTTTGATTTTCTAAAGCTGAAGGCAGCCTCCCAGACTGATGGAACAGCAAATGAGTCCAGGATGGCTACAGAATTGCAGAGTCACCTTCTACCTGGGTGGAATGGACTTCAAATGGTGAAGGACAAGTGGCCTGCAGAGAAACCAGCATTCCGAGTTCGTTTAGTCTCTCCCTGACTGGAAACATAAGTCAGAAGATCTGGCCTGTGACAAACCTGTTCTGTGGTTTGCAGAGCAGTTTCTCCCACCCCAGCTCCACAAGCCATTTCACTTTGAGACGTGCATCATCTCCAAGGGACGTCAAGCTGCAACTCTTAGAGACATCTACCCCTTGTTGCCCGATGAGGGAAATGCTGTTCACCCTTTGCATCCCCACCTCCTGCTTCCTCTCTGAGAAAGTGAGGGCTTGGCTAATGCTGGTCATGTAGTGGAGAGAGCACACATGGAAATGGCCACCAGGCCCAGGGTAGCACAAGCCCTTGCCATAGCTTCTCTCCTGGTGAAGTTCCCATTTCCTCCTTCATCTCATCTGCTCCCCACGCAGCTGCGTTTTGGTGACTCCCTCTTGCCGTGAGCTTCAAGACACTTGTGACACAGCTAGGCAGGCAAAGAGTGTGTTTCCAGGTGTTCCCAGGTTATTACATCCACAGTTAAGGAGTTCGAAGGTTGGGAGAATGTCAGCTGAACCAAGGCGCTGGTCAACAGCAGCAAGATCAGGCCTTAAATCCATTCAGTCCTGTCAGTTGAAATTAATGTCTAAATGTCAGCTGGAGAGAGTTTGTGGCTGGCAGAAAAGGCAAGAGTAAAGCTTTGGGGTCTGAGAGTTTGCTAGAGAAAAGGTATCTCACCTGGGCAGATGGGGTCAGAAAATCCATGCGGACAAAAGTATCTGAGCAATTTTTTTTTTTTTTTGTCTACCTTAGACGCATTTTTCCTGGATGAATTCCTTCTCCAGCTGGTG
The DNA here is from genome assembly GCF_000705375.1 of Tinamus guttatus. Next base: position 71,435 of record NW_010585020.1, on the reverse strand, counting down.
AAATCCTCTTTGGCATGCAGTAATCAATGGTTTGCAGCCCAGGGTTGCACAGTTCAGGGCTGTGTGTTAAGGATTGCAGGGATTTTTTTTTTCTTTTTCTGTCATTAAGTTACCAGGCAGATTCCATTTGGATGTCTCTGTTATGGGTCAATGTGGTGCATCTGTGGTGCAGCTCCGTGGAAAGCACAAGCCCAGGACTCCCCCACTGCACTACAGATTTGCTTCCCTGCCCATAGCTTCCGATTTGCAGCTCCGGGTTTCGCAACCCTTTCCCAGTGCCTTCACAGCCTCTTGTCCTTCCCGCCCCAGGTACGGAGCAGACCAAGCAGATCGTCTTTGCTCCCAGCACGGAACCAGCCTTTGTCACCGTCCCCCAGAACAGCTTTGGGGAGCCCTTCGTGCTCAACCCCAGCACCTGGTCTCTGGTTGTTGAAGCAGAGGGTGTGCTGCTGGTAAGGACCTGTCTCCGTGCACCGAGAGGGGCTTCAGCAGCATCTCAGGAGCCTGTACCCCAAAGTAACATCCTCTCCTTTCTCTCCTCCTAGGACTATCTGGTTTTGCTACCCAGCTCGTACTATGAAGCTCCAATACTGCAGCTGAAGGTCACAGAGCCATGTACCTACCAGCCAGCCCCTGAAAGAGCCACGCAGAAGTAAGGATCTTCATGTACTGTGAGGAACAACTCAGGTCCTCTTGGTCTGGGATTAAGAGATAGGTTCAGTCCACACTCTGCGAGATGGTGGGGCAGGGATACCTTGGGTAACACTTGGGCGCTCGGACTTGCCTGGGTCTGGATGCAGTAAAGCTGCGAATGGAGCACTTAGCCAGGGCTGATAATGACTGCTGAACTTGGGCTGGCCCAGGAAGCCATGCCCATCTCTTTGATCCTAGCACCATCAGCCAAGAGCTGAAGCAGCCAAGGAGAGCGTAGCCCTTTCCCGTACTGGGAACTCCACTATGCTTCAGTCTGCAACCCTGGAAGACCGCAGGCAATGAGCTTACTAGCCTATTTCAAGTGAACTTGCCATTCCTGGTCAGTGCTTCCTGCCCAAGACTTCTCTGCTGATGTTGCTGGGAAGGCTGGATGGGCTCAGGAGAGCATCTCTTCTCTCCTGAGTGAGGATCTCTGGGATGAAGGGCAGTTCACTGCAAAGGGAGAATCTTTTCACTCTTACTGCCTTTCCTTGTCCTATAATGCCTCTTACTCCATGCTAACCAGGGGTGCCCCTCTGGAGTCGTCATGTTCTCACTGGGCTTGCTCATGACGCCTCTACAATCGTGACGTGAGGACAGTACTTTGCAAATCTTTCCCTGATGCTTTTAGCTGCCTCCTGTACAAGTACTTGTCGGTGGATGGCTTCCCCGCTGCGTCAGCAGAGGAGGCAGTGTGCAGGCTGGACAACCGGCTGCCCAGAGCGTGTCCCACGGAGCAGCTCACCCCCGCTCACCCCCGCATGGCGACGTGCAGCGGCAGTGACGTGAGTAGCTTCTGGCAGGCTACCAGAGGGGCTTTGCATCCCCTGCTCCCCTGTCAGCCCTGGCCTGGTGGGTAGCATGGGCACCCTACGTGCTCTCGCTTTGGGGCCAGGAGACCCCAGCTCACTCGTGTCTCTCTCCTCCAGGTGGAAGTCCAGCTCTCCCTGCCCGTTCCCCAGCCCGGGAAATACGTGCTGGTGGTGGAGTACGCCAACACCAACGCTTTGCAGACGGTGGGAGTTGCTGTGAGCTCGCCCCACTTGGCCATGCAGCAGGGCACGTTTACGTTCTACCCGTGTGTCTACAGGTACGGCCAGGTCTGAGCGAGAGGCAGGGAGAAAGTGTGGGGGAAATTGGAAAAGCCCCTGTTTAGGGCATGGCCCACAGAAGAGTTTATTGGAGCTACTGGTGCAGGTCAAATAGCCTGTCCCTCGCTGCACAAGCATCTGATTTCAGATCACCACCTTTGCAATAAGAAACAAAGGTCTGGGCTGTCCTTGGGATATTTTACTCTCATGACTTGCCAGAAAAGGCATCAAAAGATATACAGGGACTTTGTATAAATACCTCCAGGACATACAGTGAGCAAGACAAGAAGTGGGTCGTGACCCTGCTCAAGGCTGGCCTCAAAATCTGTTTCATCTTGCAGTTTCCTTTGTCGAGGGATGGCTGTAGATTCTCAGAGCCGCCTGGCAACTTTTGAACTTACCTCGGAGGCGACCGTTCGGTTCATGGCTGATCAGGCTGACTTCTTCCTGGTAAGGCTTCCTGCGAGGACAGCTCTGTTTGCACACTGCAAGAAGGAGAGGTAGGAGCAGTGTCTATCTTGGAGAAAAGCTTTCTGGTCCTCTTTAGAACGATTGCTAGATCTATGTTTATGCCATGAGCAAGGTGGAGATATTCACAGCAATGTGTTTTAAGGTACATCGTGAAACTGGGAGCTGGGAGAGAATAGGAAAGAGAAGCTGCTCTTTGTAGAGGAGCTTTGCAGCAGTGTGACATTCAGCCTCCTATTTTACCTGAAGGCCTTTGTGGCTGATGAGCCAAGATTTTAAGGATCTCATGAAAAAGAGGAGTTCCTAAACCTCAGGGGCTTACACCCTGGAGGAAGGGACAGGAGATGGGGATTTGACCTGATGTGCAGTGCTGGCCCTTTTGTGGAAGATCAAGTTGATGCTCACGATGGTCTCCCAAGGGGCTTGTGTAGCCCACAGCCTGCATGCCCTTAGCTTCTCTCACAGTAGTGTTTGGTGGTGTAGCGTCAGCTCCAGACCTCTGCCAAGCCCAAAGTCTCTCCCTAGCTCTTAACAGGCTGTGAAGGATCTGCTAAGGGAATGCCCAGCATGCCCATGCCTGGGACAGGGGACGTGGTGTAACAAGGCCTCTGCTTTCTTCCCACGTCCAGCACAAGGTCTACCTCGTACCTGCTGCGCGGTTCACTGTGGAGTTTGTGGAGCCGAAGGTGCATTGCATCAGCATCCATGGCACGTTCTCATCCAACAGGTAACAGGGGCTCGGGTCCCTCTGGATTTTGGCATGAATGCGGCTGTTTCCAAAAGCAGTCGCATCCCCCACTTCCCTCAGGTTTGGTGCTTCTGAGCTCCTAACACAGGAGAAGGAAAGCTTGGCCGCTTCTGCCTTTCCTTATTGGAGATCCTGACGTCCCGTTTCCTCCTTCCCTCGCAGCAGTTCCTGCATCCCCTCGCGCTTCCTGAAGCTTTCCCAGTCGATCGTGCTGGAGGGAGGCCAGGCTCTGCCCATCGGCCCAGACACCCCCCTGGCGCAGGGGGTCCACGTCGTGCCGGCCGCTGTCCCCGTGGAGCCCGCGCCACGACCGCCCACCGCGCTGGACCCCTCGGCAGAGCTGATCCTCCTGCAGCCCCCGCAGGTAGCGACAGGGGACCCCCGGGTGGGAACACAGGCACCAGTTAAAAATACAATTAAAAATATCCTGGGTGTGAATGCAGATGTCCGATGAGGTTTCTTATGTCTCTGCTCTCCTGTTTGGGGCCAGGCTGCTGTTGTGTTTAGCAGTAGGATCCAGACGCTGGGGCGCTACGCCTTCATCCTGCATTACTACCAGCCCAACCATCCCACCTTCCCTGTGGAAGTGCTAATCAGTGGTGGACGTGTTTGGCAAGGTAAGAAGAGCTGGGTCCTGGGAGACGTTTGTGGAAAAGGGGCCCCAGAAACCTTCGTCATGCCAGGCGGTAACTGCAGGCTCTGTCAGGAGCGTGAAAAACAAAATTTGCCGAACTAATCTCTTCCATCCCCACCAAGAGGGTAGCAGGGTGAGACTGCTCTGCTCCAGGTTGTCAGGTGTCCTCCTCACTTTCTGTCCTTTTCAACCATTTTCAGTTTGGGAACCTGGAAAAAAAAATCTGCTGTAGAGATGAAGACCGCCATGTAGGCATCTGCAGCTTGCTAACAGTAGAGTTCCTTTTCTTCACCAGCTACTGCAAGCCCCTTAAAAGCAGTCCAGGAGGCAATTTGGGGTCTGCAAACCTCTGGCTCCTAGCAGAAAAAGCCTAGACAAGGGTGTTAGAAATGAGATTCCCCTGAGAGCAGGTGGATAGGGTGATGGGGACTGCAAGGGAAACGGGGCTCCACAGGGTTTGTTTTCTTTTCAGGGGAGACCAATGCAACGTTCTGCCCACATGGCTATGGGTGCCGGAGCCTGGTAGTTTCCGAAAACCAGATTATCCTGGATGTTACTGACAACGACCTGACAGTGATTGTGCGAGTGCCGGAGGGGAAGCAGCTGTGGCTGGTGAGCCTCTTCCCAGGGGACTCCGCATGTGGGGGAGTCCTGGAGGATTTTTGCTCCTGTTTGACCATAGGAATATCCATCACTCCGTTTCTGCACTATCTTATAAAGCCACAATCTTAAACCTACTTCATGGTGCAGAACTGAGTGCAGAATTTGCCAAGACAGGCTCTGTGTATGACATGCTTTTCCTGCTGCTGTGTGGCTTCGATAGCAAAACAAGGTGGAAATTGAAGCTGTAGCTTCTGATAATCCCAAACAAACCTTCCTGCCCCAGTGATCCCTGGCACCTGGGTGGCATGGCTTGTCCAGGCATGTCCCATCATGGGAGCAGGGAGTCTTTGTCATCCTAAGCTCGGCACAGGAGGACTAGAGGACTGAAGACTAGAAGGGCTAGAAAACTAAAAGGCGGTCCTGGAACCCTGGTCATTTTGTAGCTAGGAGTTTAAGGTGAGAACAGCTGCCCGTCTCCATGGGTTGTTAGAGTAGATGGATCCTGATGGATTAACCCCAACGGAGGGATAGCTTGAGAATTTAAAGGTGCATTTAGCCTCCTGAGTGAGCTCATTTCAGCCTGTGTTGGTCTGGGCTAGCTAAAGAGCCTGACTTGTCCATCTTCTCATGGCAGGATTACATCCTTGTGGTGCCAGAAGAAAGCTACAATTCTCAGTATCTGCAGGAGGAACCCCTGGACAAGTCCTATGACTTCATCAGCAGCTGTGGCATCAACAGCTTCTACATCAAGTGAGATCCTTGGCTTTGGGCTACCCTTTCTGCTGTCCACAGGCTGCCTGTTCCTCAGGAAGCAAGAGCAGCACTTGTGCCCTTCCTGGAGCATTGCAGGTGGCAGGGGCGGGAAGAGTTAGTTGCTCCTATCGAAGTACCAAACCTTTGGGTGTTTGGGGATCTTGGTGTGCAGAGCAGTCCTTCCCACTGCATCTGTAATCGCTGCGGGAGGTCCTGCTGGCTTTTGCAGTGACTCCTCGCGCCTTCTCCTGCAGCCCCAGCACGTCGTCGAGGTTCTGCCGCGACTCGGCCACGTCGCTCTCGCTCTTCTACAACAACGGGGCCCAGCCGTGCCGGTGCCACGAGGTCGGCGCGCGGGGCAGCCAGTGCGAGCCCTTCGGCGGGCAGTGTCCCTGCAAGCCCAACGTCATCGGGCGGCAGTGTTCCCGCTGCGCCACCGGCTACTGGGGCTTCCCCAACTGCAGGCGTGAGTTGTCCTGTCCCCAAATGCCTCCGGATTTGGGAGGCGGGTTTGGGAAACGGCCGCACTGCCCAGCGCTGCTTTCAGCTGGACGTGTGTCCCGCTATCCTGAGCAGGAGGCAGAAGACAGCCCAGCTCCCAGCTGCAGGGCTGAGCGCCTCTGTCCCCCTTGCAGCGTGCGACTGCGGCCCGCGGCTCTGCGACGAGGTGACGGGGCGCTGCATCTGCCCCCCGCACACGCTGCAGTCGGAGTGCGTCGAGCCCCAGACCTTCGGCTGCCACCCGCTCATCGGCTGCGAGGACTGCAACTGCTCTCGGCCCGGCGTGCAGGAGCTGGCGGAGCCGGGCTGCGACGTGGACAGCGGGCAGTGCAGGTGAGCAGCGCCCAGGGAGCATCGCCCGCTTCCCTGGTCCTCGGCACCCACCTTCTGGTCCTCAACACCCACCTCCTGATCCTCAGCACCCGCCTCCCTGCTCTTCCATTCTGCAATTCATGCTGGCATGAGCAAAGCCCTGACCACCCTGCAGCTCCTCACACAGGATCGTTACGCAGAGGTTTCTCACTCTGCTGCTCTTATATCCTATCCAGGTGCAAGCCCAACATCATAGGTCGGCAATGTGACCTCTGCGCCCCTGGCTACTACCATTACCCCAGCTGCCGGCGGTGTGACTGCCACCAGGCTGGCACTGAAGCGAGCGTGTGTGACCCGGTCACGGGACAGTGTCACTGCAAGGTGAGTCCTCTGAACACCTTCGCACGCGGTGTTTCTGCATAGCTGAACCCTGTGCTGCAGCACCTCTACTTGTCCTGCTTTGATAACTCGTACAGCTGTGTCTGTGCTCCGCAAGAGCCTAACGGGGAGCAGGTGACAGGTCAAGCGTTGCCTGTCTTTGCCTTATAGGAAAATGTGGAGGGCCCAAGGTGTGACCAGTGCCGCCTGGGGACGTTTTCTTTGGATGCCAGCAACCCCAAGGGTTGCACCAAGTGCTTCTGCTTCGGAGCGACCGACCGCTGCCGCAGTGCTGAGAAGTACCGAGCCGAGGTGAGTGGAGCGGGACTGGAGGCTGCTAGAGCAGGTTCTTCCTGGGCCCTCTGCTCTTCCATCCTGCCCCTGGGGATGGTTTGACATGAGGAGGGTTTTCCTCAGCTCACTGTGCTCTTCTCCCATGTTCAGCTCCCTTCCCTGGTCTCTTGGGTGGGAAGTTGTTGGGCTTTGCCATTGTGCCACAGGACCTCCAGGGGTCCAGAGGGCTGGGGGGTGCCCGCTTCCCAGTGACTTTGGTGAATCACAGAATGGTTAAGGTCAGAAGGGACCTCTAGACCTCTAGAGATCATTTAGTCCAACCCCCTGCTCAAGTAGGGACACCTAGAGCACATGGCAGAGAGGGTGGCATCCAGGTGGGTTTTGAAGATCTCCAAAGAAGGAGAATCATGGACAGCCTGTTCCAGCGCTCTGTCACCCTCACAGTAAAGAAGTTCTTCCTCAAGTGGAGATGGAACTTCTGTGTTTTAATTTGTACCCAAATAGCCATATCCATTGCAAGGCTGTGACCCTGCAGGCATCAGGCCCTGCAGGGAGAATTGTTCTTCTGCAGTGCCAGCATCCAAACGCATTCCATAGCTCCACGAGGAGCTCTGGAAACAGCCCAGGTTCCTGTTTCTGCCCTAGTTCGTCGACATGAGCGGCTGGGTGCTGCTGAGCAGCGACCGCCAGCAGGTGCCCGTCAGCCTGAGCGCGCCGGAGCAGCTCGTTCGCGCCGACCTCAGGAGCCTCCCCGAGGCCTTCCAGGAGCTCTACTGGGCTGCACCCAGCTCCTACCTCGGCGACCGGGTAAGAGCCGCTGCTCGGCGAGGCAACCAGCCCAGCCGTCACGCGCACCCCGGGCATCCTTCAATGCACGGGCCAGGGGTGCCCAGCGCCGTGCAGGGTTGCTCTGAGCACGGGCAGCTGTGCCCAGCTCACCGAGCGCATCTCCCTCCTGGCCCACAGCAGCATAACTTCACCCCACATGGTTTGGCTCTCGCCTAGGTCTCATCCTACGGTGGGCATCTGCGCTACGAGCTTCACTCGGACCCGCACCGAGGTGACGTCTTCATTCCCTTGGAGTCCCGCCCGGACGTGATCCTGAAGGTAGAGCCCGAGAAGTGCCCTGGTGCCTCCTGCTGCTGGGTGAGCAGCGTGACACGGTGACTGGCACCTTCCTTCCTTCTCCCAGGGAAACCAGATGAGCATCATGTTCCTGGAAGGTGCCTACCCCTCGCCGGGGGATGTACACCAAGGGCGGCTGCAGCTGGTGGAGGTGAGTTTGCACACACGAGTGACCTTGCATGCCAGTGGGAGGACAATACGAGGATGGAGACAGAAGGGAGAATTGCTTTGAATTCAGCATTTTTAAGTGCTTCCTGTTGCTGCTTTCTTTTTGTCTGAGCTCTCAACCATACAGAGAACAAATTACTTGCCGATTTCAAGCCCTGAGTCTTTCACTTGAAACATCAAAAAAATGAGTGTTCTCTGCATCACTATCTTTGAGCCCAGCATAAATTGCAGCAGCATGTACTGGTCTCTTGGATGTCCATCCGCTCTCAAGGCCCGTGCCAGTCGTTCTGGAATAAAGATCACTGCGGGGTAGCCTCATGCTTGGCAGCCTGTGTTAGTGTTTGGCTGTACTGGGTGTGTTTTCTTAAGTACAGCTCAGCTGCCCTAGGCTCCAGGGCACTATGGCCTTGGGTAGTGTTGGATGCGTGTGGTAGCAAGACATTAAGACGGTCATAAGGTACTGAAACACCTTGCTCCTAAAGCAGGCAGTTTCAGCAGGCCGGTGCAGCAGAAGACCCAGGGGCTGTTTTGCAGCTGTCTAACACAAAATAAGGGCTTGTGCTTCCTGCCAGTAACACCAAGTCTTCTCCCACTAGGGAAACTTCCGGCACACGGAGACGCACAACCCCGTGTCCCGAGAGGAGCTCATGATGGTCCTGGCAAACCTGGAGCAGCTGCAGATCCGCGCGCTCTTCTCTCAGCTCTCCTCCTCTGTGTCCCTGCACCGCGTGGTCCTGGAGACGGTGACAGATACGGCCATGAGCGTCCGCGCCAGCAACGTGGAGCTCTGCTTCTGTCCAGCCAACTACCAGGGAGACTCCTGCCAGGTAGGGGCAAGAGGGGCCATGGTTGTACAGGGCAGAATGGGATCGAACGTCGTCTGCTTTGGACATCAGCCACCCCGCTGTGCAGCACGGGTGGCAGCCACAGGGTTTGGATGCACTTTGTGTGATGTCTGTGCAGCAGCAGTGCCTCCAAGGCAGCCCCTAAGGGCTCCAGTTCTAATTTCAGAACAGATTGAACCCCAGGAAGAAACCACTGCTCCCAGGCTCCCTCCCAGCACGACACCCACACCTGGGAGAGGGGTGCTAGGGCTCGGGAAGAGTCGTTACAGGGAAACTACAGGTGTTGTGGGTCAGAGCTAAGGGCAGGCACTGCCTGGGGGTGGGTCCTGCTGCCTGGCCCTTTATCTCTATTGATGAGGAGCAGGAAAGAGCTGCACTGAGAAATCTTCTTTAGCTGTTGTTGCTTTTAATCTCTTTTCCATCTGCACAACCCTGTGGGAATTCTGCAATGGAAACTAAATCAACCCCTGAATGTGATGGGCTATTTTTAACATCTCTCTTCTTTTTTTCTGTTTCATCTCTCTTTCTTTCTCCTTGTCCCTAGGAATGTGCTCCAGGTTACTACAGGGACACCAAGGGGCTCTTTCTGGGAAAATGCATCCCATGTCATTGCAATGGCCACTCAGACCAGTGCCTGCCAGGATCCGGGATATGCCTGGTAAGTAAATAGCCAGTGAAGCGCTGAGATCTGGATCTGGGAGGGCTGCAGCACATGATTGAAAGGTTTTATGTGTGTAGATCTTGCCTGAACAGGGCCATTAGCTGCATGTGCCATTTTGGGGGTGTCCTGGCTTGGGGTCAGCTTGGGATGAAAGACAGTCCCGGGAGAGAAGGAGGACCAAAGTGTCCAGTTATCTGACAGGGAATTGTCTGCCCTAAGCCCCGTCCGCTCCCGTCCATGCTGAGCGCGTAGCCTCCCTTGTCCTTGCAGAACTGCCAGCACAACACGGAGGGCGAGCACTGCGAGCGCTGCAAGGACGGCTACGTGGGCAGCCGCTCGGCCGAAGGGCTCCTGCAGTGCGTCGGATGCCCCTGTCCTCTCTCGGTCGCCTCCAACAAGTAAGTGCCCTTGGATGGGATCCACTGCTGGGATCTGGATGTCTCAGGAACAACCCTGTGTATGAGCTGGCTTCAAACCCGAGGCCTCGCCGTCCTCACCAGCAATGGGCTCTGCACGGGTGAGGTGACCGCTCCGTTGTGTCCCTCCTGTCGTTGCAGTTTCGCCGTTGGCTGCGTGCACAAGGGCTCCGGCACGCAGTGTCTCTGCAAGCCCGGCTACGCGGGACCCAACTGCGAGCGGTGAGAGCACCAGCACCAGCGGCTCTGGGCTGGGACCACAACAACCAGGACAGGCCCCACAGTAGCAAAAAAGTTGTCCTAGAAACAGCAGTGGAAAGGGTTGGCTCTGACCCGAGCATGCTTCGCTCGGACAGGGTTTATTTCAGTCCCTTTCAGCCTGCAAAAACCCGCTCAGTGTTCCCGTTGCTGCTGTAATGTGTTTTGGGGGGTGTATTCCTTCCCTGTGCTTTAACATGCCGTGTTTCTGCAGATGTGCCCCGGGCTACTACGGCAATCCCTTGGTGATCGGCAGCTCGTGCCAGCCCTGCGAGTGCAGCGGCAACACGGACACCAACATGCTCTTCAGCAGCTGCGACCCGCTGACGGGCGCCTGCACGGGCTGCATGCACCACACGGCCGGGCCCCGCTGCGACGTGTGCGCGCCCGGCTACTACGGGGACGCCGTGGTGGCCAAGAACTGCACCCGTGAGTGGCGGGGGTGCCGGGAGGGCGGACGGACGGACGGAGCGTGACCGCGTGCAGCCCCTTAGCACTTGTGTGTGTTGCCCGAGGCAAACGCGTGCCAAATAACACTGCTAAGGAAGGAACAGCTCCAAAGTCTTCCCTCCCGGGATCACAGCTCTGTAACCTCCTATCTGCCCCCTCTAAGCTGCCCCCAGGCTGGAGCAGGCTCAACCCAAGCAGCTCACCTGGTCGTCGTTCCTGTCGGAGCGTAGCTTTGCCCAATGCGATCCCAACACTGCTTGAGATGGAGGCGAGGGCTGGGGTTTGTTCTAGCTGTGCTAGACAGGTAGAAAATAGGGTTCCCCAGTGGGACCAGGGGTATCTGTGGGTGGCTGTTCGCTCTGGTGAGTTCTCTGTGTGATGGGCTGTGCTCCTCCTGGCAGAGTGCCACTGCTCGCCCTGCGGGACCGACTCGTGCCATCCGCAAACCGGCCAGTGCTTCTGCAAGGCTGGAGTGACGGGCCAGCACTGCGACCGCTGCGAGGTGAGGAGCCCCGTGTGGAGCGTTGGGGACAGGGGGTGCCCCATGGGGACAGGGAGGAGGGCCTGGGAGTGGAGCCAAGTTGGGGGCTTGATACTGCATTTGGGGTCAGTGAGGATCCCTTGGTGCAGCTCCTGCTCCTTGCTTTGCTGGCCTAAGTTTTGGGGGTGTCAAAGCACTTTTGGGGCTGGGATCCCATGTCCTGAGGGCTGAGCGGGAAGCCAAACGCGCTGCTCTTCCCTAGGACGGCTACTACGGCTTCGAGGGCTGCTCGGGCTGCCAGCGGTGCGACTGCGGCGCGGGCTCGGCGGGGCCGCGCTGCCACGCGCAGACCGGGCACTGCAGCTGCCTGCCCGGCGTGAGCGGCCCGCGCTGCCAGCACTGCGCCCCCGGCTACTGGGGCTTCAGCCCCCGAGGCTGCACAAGTGAGTCCCGGGCACGGGCAGGCACCGCTCTCAAATCCCACGTGCGTTTTGGGGCTGAAACGTTGGAGACGAGCAGAGACGCAGCTGCACGTGTGGAATAGATCCACCCCTTGTTCCCCCTCCAGCACCAACCACTGCCATCTTTCTCCTAGCAACCTTTAGGGGGGAAAGAAAAGATGTTCAGTTGTTCTCATGATAAAGCTTTTCATGTATCCAAGCAGAATTTCCCCTGAGGCAACTTTTGCAAAGCACTTGGTAGCACTCCACAAGACCCATTCCTGTTTTTCAGGGTCTCCCTTGAACCGGAAAGAGCAAAACTGGACAATCTGGTCCAGCTGTGACCTAACAAGTCCTGAGTAGAGTGGAAAAATTTCTGATTCGAGAAGTCTTGTACAGATTGGATGCTCCAGGACAGCAATTATTGAATTTGATTCCAATATCTCTCATGCATGCCCTAGTTTGAGCAACTTAAAGCGATTTGGGGAAGGGAAAGGAGAGGTCATAAACAACAGTGCAAGAGGGGGATGGTGGTGACTTTTCCTTGTGCTCCCTCTTCCTGGCTCAAGTGCCACGTTTCTAAGCCGCTTGTCTCGCCGGCAGAGTGCGAGTGCAAAGGCGGCTCCTGCGACCCGCGCACGGGCGAGTGCACGTGCCCCAACGGGCTGGCGGGGAAGCAGTGCGACGTCTGCCTGCAGAAGCACGAGGTCCTCGTGGCAAACGGCGCGGACAGCATGAGGTGCGAAGGTCGGTATCCTGCTGCGACCTCTTCTCCCCGCTCCTTTCCGGCTGCCCTGGCTTCTTTCATCGTGGGATTGGGGCAGCCTGGCTGGAGCAGGAGGCTCTGTCCCTCCTGCGGGCACAGGGAGGGTGCGAGGGAAGCCGGGGAAAGGCTCTCTGCTCACTGCTCCTGTCCCCAACAGTGTGTGACAGCTGCGTGCTGCTCCTGCTCGAAGACCTGCAGAACATCGAGACGTCCTTCCCCTCCATTCGGGGCCAGCTGGTGAACCTGAACGCCAGCTCCATTGCCTGGGCTCGCCTGCACGGCTTCAACAGCACGATGGCCACCGTCACCGTACGTGCAAGGCTTTAACGCTGCCTCCTGGCCCTTTTTTCTGTGCTTGTTTTCCTGATTTCTGCTCTCTCTCACAGAGCCACCTGCGTGAGTACCAGCGAGCCCTGAGCAAGGTCAGGCAACGGGTGGACGAGCTGGAGGATGAGAACGTGGACCTCACACAGGACCTGAATGCACTGCAGCACAAAGTAGGGTGCTTCCTCATCTTCCTCCTCTTGCCAGAGTACAAATCTCTCCTTTTACCAAAAATGAGGGCTTTGAAGGCCAGGAGGAGCCTAGCTCAGACAGGCTGGACCACCTGCCCAGCCCAGCACTAAGCTGCGGGCATCAGGGCCTCTTACTCATGTGCCTGAACTAGATTATGTGGATTGGTCCCGTGGAGGGCTGCTAAGCTTACTGTGATATTTTTGGTCATTTCTTGATTTATTACTTCTTTAGGCAGCTCCAGCTTTAACTGGCTGAAAATAAATGCAATAAGACATCCTTTATAAAAGGAGAATGTAGGGAAGACACAAATGGCTAGGTCTGTCCTAGGTGCATCCAGGAGAGCCTTGGCCCTGCCCCTGCCTGAAAGATCACATTAAATATAATCTCACGCTTCAGTTAAACCAGGATTTTGTGTTGTAGATGACAATGACTCAAAGAGAAGCAAACCATTTAGAGCAGCACACAAGAGACACGTACCAGAGGGGTGAGCAGCTCCTGCTAGATATCCAAAGCATCCAGAAAAGCATCGCAGGTAGGTGCTAAAGAGGTGTCTGCGTGGTGGGTGTTTTCCTGCTGGGAACACCACAGTTGTGCTTTGCAAGAAGCACTGCTTCCCTGGGGAAAAGGAAGGGGAAGCACAAATGTAACAGAGATGCTGGATTTTCCGCAGAGCTGCTGCAGCAGATGGCCAAGTTTGGGACAGCAAACACCAGCACCACGTCCAGTGAGGAGTTCCGGCAGAAGTTGGCTGAGGTGGAGAGGATTATGAAGGAGATGAAGGAGCGGAGTTTTAGCAGCCATGAAGGGCTGGCAAGGCGCGAGCGCGAGGAGGCTCAGAAGTGTGAGTCGGGCTCTGGGATTTTTTTTTTTAAATAACTTTTGATTATAGTAGCTGGATAGTTCTGTTTAATAATGAAAAAGTAACAATGCTCAGAAATAGGAATTATTGTAATTATGTGTGTCACGTATTGATATGATGGAATCCCCTCTTGTTCCCTTGTGTCCACTGCCCCATAGAGCTGTTCAGGACAACAGCAGCCATCTCACCACCCGGCCAGCTCGGATGCCAGCCCTGCAACCCCAAGGGCAGCTCTAGCAGGAAGGAAGGGGCCAGATTCTAGTCCAAGCAAAGCCCTGCTGTGTAACTGGGTGCACCAGATGGCACAATAAAATTCAACAGCCAAAAGCTAGAAGGATAACTTAGCTTTCACTAGAAATAAGGAGTACTTTTTAATAGTGAAGAAGCACTAGAATCACCCTTAGCTAGTTGTTGTCTGTCACTTGAAGTCTTCCAGTCACAGCTGGGTGTTTTTCTGAAGGGCATGCTGTCTCTCAGACTAACGTTGTGGGTTTGGAGATGATGCTGTATAAGGTCTTGTACTGTGCAGGCTGAGGGAGGAAGAGAGGACCATCTCTTCTGAACTTAGTATCTGCAAAATGAGACCAGAATCAGGCTTTTCCACAGCACAGACACAGAGAGAGCCCTTTAGAACAAGAGAAGAGGTTAGAAACAGGTCTCATCTCCTCTGTCCTCAGTGCTGCATCGCGTGAAGAACGAGCTGTACACCCGCTGGGAGGCCAACCAGGACCTGGTGAAGAGCATCCGAGAGCGGCTGGCTCAGCACAGCTCTGAGCTCATGGACCTCCGTGATGCCCTCAACGAGGCCGTGAATAAAACCCGGCAGACAGAGGACTTGAACAGCCTCAATCGCAACAACCTCGAGGAGAGTCAGGTAGATCTTCCTTCCCCAAGTGAACCTGTACAGCCATGCGGTGCAAGTGCAGTTAGGGTGGGCCTGTCCTAGGCTCTCTGGCTCCTAACTCCACGTCTGTGTCTCTAGCAAAGGAGCCAGGAGCTCCAGAAGCAGTATGGGCTGGTGCAGGACACCCTGAGGATGGCCAAGGACTCGCTGGCGCAGGTCTCCAACTTCCTGCAGAAGATGGAGAGCGCAAAGGAGGTGAGTGGTGGTGCTCCAGCCTGGCCACAGAGTGTGGGGGCAATGGGACCCCACAGCTCCTGACCATGGGTAGGTGAAGGAGGAGAGGGGAGCATAGAGTGACCCTGGCACTGCTGGCGCGGGTGACCAGCCCCGCAGGGGTGTCCACACCTCCCTGGTGCAACAGTGGGAAGGCAGCAAGTGTCCCTCAGGAGTGACCCATGTCCTTGCAGGAGTACGAGAGGTTGGCAGCCCTGCTGGATGGGGCCAAGCTGCCTCTGACTGAGCGAGTGAAGAAGTTCTCCCCGGCCAGCAGCAAGATCCCAATTGTAGAACAGGCTGAGGAGCACGCCCGGCTCCTGGACGAGCTCGCGAGGAACCTGTCCAGGTAATGCACCCGCCTGGCTCCCTGGCAAGCACTGAGCCATCATCCAGCCCTCTGGCCTGGCACGGAGAGCCTCAGGCCAGTCACAGCTCTGCCCATGGGGCTGGCTCCCCTGAAGAGTGTGCAAATCTCCAGGGCTTTAGTGCAGAGCCTAAAAGGCTTTGACCATGGGGCAAGGGCAGGAGCTCACCTTGAGCTCTCTGCAAGGGCCTGACTGCTTCATCTTCAACCACAGCATTATCCAGGGCACGAACCAGGACGGCTTCATCCAGCGAGCGATCGACGCCTCCAACGCCTACGCCAGCATCATCGAGGCTGTGAAGAAAGCCGAGCGAGCTGCCCATGACGCCAACGAGGCGGCCAGCGAGGCTCTGAAGGTATGTGGTGTGCACAGATGAGCAAAATCCAACCCCTTTTGTCCCCTCGACAGCCGTGTGGCTTTCATACCAGCATATTGGCCTCTGTCTGCCCCTTCCTTCCAGGACTTCAGCACTTTTTGCTGGAGAACAGCATTTCTCCAGGGCCAGACTCCTGGGAGTTTGGTGTCCCATAGTCCAGGGCTGTTTACCTGTACCCACCACAGCCCAGCAGCACAGCTGGAGGACCAGGGGCTTGATTTCTCATTCCAGACTCTCAGGCCATGTCCCAGGCAGCGCATGTTTGTTTTATAGAATGTCATGTCAGAAAACCTCGGGGCCATCTCCAAAGAGCTGAAGAAGAACAGCAGCAACCTTGAAGAGGCTGTGGAGAGAGAGCAGAGAAAACTCAACGGGGGTGAGAGCAGCTCCTTGCATAGACACGAGATTGGGCAGAGAGCAGAAACTGTATCAGATCACGGGGCAAGGAGAGCAGTTTGTTAGGGCTGGCTGGGTGGTGGCTGTGGGTGCAAATAGCAGGGTGTGATGTCCTTTGGGCTGGACTGAGACCCAGCACACAGCTTATGTGTTTATACATTTAATTGCAGCTATTAGAGGCGCTCTGCAGACAGCGAAGGACAAACTGACCGACCTCCGCGTGAAGAAGGAGCAGCTCCTGAGCCAGCTGCAGTCAGTACAAGACACACTGGGCAGGGACCAAGGTTTGTCCTGGGGCAGCTGCTCCTGTTCCCCTCCATCACCTAGGCCATTGCCCACGTGCTCCTTGTAGCTCCACAGCCTGCTCTCTCGTAAATCCCTATAAATTCCTTTGCTATCTACACCTTCCCCCCTTAAGGGAGGGCAACTATGGATAGGGCTGGACTTTGAGCATGGGTTAATAGAGCGGTCAGCATCATTTCATGTGGAGCCCCATTGCTTTAGGTAAATGAGCACACGTGTTCCTGTCCCTGGGTGTGCAGAGGTCTCCCAGCACTGCTCCTGCAGCCCCTCAGCCTGGGTCTCCTCGTGAGGGCTGCCATGCAGCTAACCCCAGTTACAAGCTTCACTTCTCCTCTCACCTGTTCAACCCGGAGATTTTCCTGCTTTTCTCGCAGAGGACACCAAGGAGTCAATCCAGAATGCCAAAGCAGCAGCAGCCGAGGCCAACGCAACAGCTGCGAGAGTGGAAGATACCCTGAACACCATGAAGAAGAACCTGGATGAGTGGAAAGACCAATACGGAGACCTACGAAATGAAGACCTGAACCGGGCGGTGCAGGACGCCAGGAAGTCGGGTGAGCACCGGGCCCGCTGGGTTCCCTGGGGCCAGCTCGGCCTCCATCAGCGCGGCCCAACCTGCCCTTAGCAAGCACCTCACCTCCAGGAGCTGAGACTGGGTGCCTCAACCTTTATTTTATTTTATTTAAAACCCTTTATTTTATTTCCTCGACCTGCAGTGTCACCTCTGTGTTTACTGCAGAGCTTTCCATGCAGTGGAGCATTTTCACAATCTACCAGAGGCTGCTGGTTTTAGGGGATAATTCTGTGACTCAGATTCCAACGGCCACTGCTTGGATTTGCATATCTCAAAACTGCCCCAGCTTTGCATCCCTCTCCCTGACTAACCTTGTTAAACCTTGGCTCCTCCTCTCCGACGCAGTGTCCAGCCTGGAAAGCACCATCCCACTGCTGCTGGGGAAGCTGAGCAGCCTGGAGAACAGGAGGAACAAGAATGCTACCGTGTCGGAGAACATCGTGCGCATCCGGCAGCTCATCACGCAGGCCAGGAACGCAGCCAGCAAGGTGGGTTCGTGGGAGCAGGAGGGCTGCAGAGCCGGGTCGGGAGCTTGGCATGGATGAGGGCGAGCACAAGGGCAGGACACGAGCACAGGGAAGCTCTGGGGCTTCCAGGCAGTTTCCCTTTTTCACACACAAACTGCAGAAGCGTTTTGTGCAGAGCTGGAAGGGGAGCAGATGCACAGCAGCATTTTCAGCCCTGTGGGGTTGGTTTCTCTCCCTGCAGGTGAAAGTCCCCATGAAGTTCAACGGCAGCTCGGGCGTGCAGGTCCGCATGCCCAGCAACCTGCAGGACCTGGCAGCCTACACGTCCCTCAAGTTCTACATCCAGAACCCCGAGCTCAAGAGCCGGCAGCGGCGCCAGGACAGCGCGGAAGAGGGGCGCTTCGTGCTCTACCTGGGCAGCCGAGAGGTGAGACGGGGCCGCTCAGGCACGGCCGGCAGGAGCAGGGCAGGAGGATGCAGCAATAGGGAGGGCAGTGGGGTTTGCCCAGCCTCCCTCCCTGCACTGGACACGCAGGGGTCGGATGTGCAGCCTTCATCCCCATGTCCTGTCAGAGGAGCCATCACTGGACCCTCCTGTCCATCCTGGAGGGCTTGAACCCCGATCTTGAGCGTTCCCTTCCTTCAGGCCTCTGGAGACTACATGGGCATCGTGCTCAAGGACCGCAAAGTGCAGTGGGTCTACAAACTGGGAGATGAGGACCCAGCCTCCCTGACCGTCGATGAGGAGATCGGAGAGCAGTTTGCCACCATCAGCCTCAACAGGTAGGAGACGGAGGCAAACATTGGCCGTGGCAGGCTCTTCTGAGGGACAGTCATGCAGGAAAAACAAACGGGTGGACCACCCCCAGGGAGAAATACAGCAGTTGCCAAACCCATGTCAGGAGTTCAGGAAGGGAAGAGCAGCAGGAGAAAGGCTTTCATGGGAAAAATCCTGAAGAATTTTGTTGGAGAACTGCCCCAGTAGCTGATGTGGCTGCTGCTATATCCAAGTCCAGGCAGGCCCCCCAGCTTGTAGAGATGATGTGGAGATCTCCAAAATCCATCAGGAGATGGTGTTCCCAGGTCACAGAGAGGCTGCAAAGCACCTGTGGGAGAGGAGAGATGAAATGTCCATCAAGTCAGCAGCAGGGAGGCTTCTGTGCTTGGGGAGAGTGGACTTGGTCCTCCTCGAGGCTCTTCACTCGCCCTGACCATCCCTCCCCACCACAGGATCCTGCAGTACGGACACATGTCGGTGATCGTGGAGAGGCAAATGGTGCACGAGACCAAGGGAGACAGTGTTGCCAAGGGGGAGCAGGGGCTGCTCAACTTGGACCCACGCAACGTGGTCTTCTACGTGGGTGGCTACCCCTCGAGCTTCACGGTGAGATGGCAGCAGGGAGGGACACCCTGGGGGGAGATGCCGGGTTTCGTGGGAAAGGCGGGAGCAAACTTGCGCCAACTGGCCGGATTTGTTCCCAGCCCCCTCCCACCTTGCGCTACCCCAACTACCGCGGGTGCCTGGAGCTGGACACGCTCAACGAAGAGGTCGTGAGTCTATACAACTTCCAGCACACCTTCCACTTGGATACCGCTGCGGAGAAGCCCTGCGCAAGGTAGGATCCCCTCCCCAGGGTTAGGGCCGCTCCTACCTCCAGAAATTGGGATTATCCCGATCCTTGGTTGTCCCAGAGGGGTACAGGCAGTGATGCTTCATCCCCTCTCGTCCCATGGCTCAGGTCCAAGTCCACAGGAGACCCCTGGCTGACAGATGGCTCCTACTTTGATGGCACCGGTTACGCACAGATCAAGTTCGAGAGCCAGTTTGGCACGACCAAGCGTTTCGAGCAGGAGATCCGGGTGGTCTCCTACAACGGCATCATCTTCTTCCTGGAGAATGAGGCAGGTGCCAGCTCCCCTGTTCTGCATGGGACCTCCGGGCAGCCACAGAGCCTTGGTCCCTCACCTGGGCCTCGCCCAGCTCTCCTGAGAGCTGCATTGAGACTTTCCAGGAGAAATCTCATCCAGTTGTTTCCAGTTGAGGGAATTACATAGTGGGAAGAGTTTGTCCAGTGCTGGAGAGGCTCCCTTTTAACTCTGAGAGCATCCATGCACTTCCAGCCTCCCTTGGGCAGGCGGTACTGCAAGGGGCATTTCCCACCTGTGGTACCTGCCTTATGCCCAGCCCAAGGGCTGCCATTTCCAGGGAAACATCCCATCACGATCATCTCTGCAGCTCAGGTCAAGGCAGCAGAGCAGGACCTGCTCCTGCTCTTGCTGAAGGCACCGTGTCTCCCCAGGGGCAGTTCCTGTGTCTGGCCATCCGGGACGGGAAGCTGGTGCTTTACTACGACTTCAGCGGCGGCCTGGAGACAGCAAAACCCAGCAACAACTCCTTATCCCTCGCCATCGGCAGCACCTCGACCCAAGCGGTGAGGAGCGCGCGGGCCGGCGGGCGCGGGGAGCACCAGCCCCGCTCCCCTGGCTCCTGCCCTGTGGGGATCCGCGCGGGCTCAGCTGCTCCATCCTCCAAGGCTGCTCCTTGTCACAGCTCCCGCGCTGGCTCCTGGCTCCGTCTCTCCCAGTGTTGTTCACCCGCGGGGCACACGGGATGCTCAGAGCCGTGTTTGGAGAGGGGGTTTGCAGCCTGCAGGCCCTGGGCTTCCCTCGCGGGGTTCCTTCACCCCCAGCTGTGGGCTGGCCATGCTCTGTGGTCTTTCAAGATAAAACCCATTGCCTCAAATTTCCCCTCTGTCTCCAGATCCAGATTTTCCTCCTGAAAATGAACAATAAGAAACGCATCCTGGTGCGGCTGGAGCGACTCACCATCTTCATGGTGGAGCAGGAGAACTCGCTGGAGAACGCTGTCTCCTACTACCTGGGCGGCGTGCCGCCCGCTGCACTGCCCCCCAGGTGGGTCCAGCCCCATGTGGGCACTACGGGAATGAGCACATGGAGCAAGGCGGGGGAAATTCCAGATCCCAGGTGGCTGAGGGGTCCCTGCAGAGCTGCCAGGAGCTTTTCTCTTCCAGCCCATAGTCATGAGGGACATCCCAACATCTCCATAAGCAACAAGCTGCTCCTGGGTGCCACTGAGGCCTCCTTGGCAGGGCCAGGTGCTTTGGAGCGGCCTCATGCTCAAGGCACCAGAGATGCTCCAAGCGTTGTGGTCCCACATGGGTGTTGGATGTGAAGGGCTGGAGGGGACCATGGGGCCAGCCTGGTGACACCATCTGCTTCTCCCACAGCTTGAAGGCGCTGTTCCCCACGGGAGGGCCCATCCGGGGCTGCATGAAGGGCTTGAAGGCTCTCGGCAAGTACGTGGACTTGAAGCGCATGAGCACCGTCGGCGTGAGCTACGGCTGCACCTCCGACCTCCTGGTAGGTTGGACGCGGCAGCAGCTCCATCCCAGCTGCCCTCCCCACGTGCCGGGAACCCGCAGCACCGCGAGGTTCAGGGGCACGTCCGGGTCCGGAGCTGTGCTGGGGCTGGCAGCTCCCCTCTCACGCCCCGTCCCGTCCCACCATGTCCTC
>NW_010585020.1:38317-50258 GCF_000705375.1 Tinamus guttatus | reverse complement strand
AGCGTCAACGTCACCATGAGCTGCCCTTGGGGGGAGCGGCCGCAGCAGCTCCGTGTCCCTTCCAAGAAGGACAGGCGGAAACCCAAGGTGACCTGGGCCTGGCAACCCGCACCTGCTGGAATTACCCGTCTCCCCCACCGGTTCCCTCCCTTGCTGTCCCTGCCTGTGACACCCACGGCCCCCCTGCCCACCATGGGACGTGCCACCCATCTCTGCTTTGCCTGGCCGTCCCTGCTCCATGGACTGGCAGAGCTGTGCCCAGCCATGTCCCCCTCACTGCATTTTGGGCTCATTTCACCCAGATCCCGGGCAAAGCCGCCTCCAAGGACCGGCGCCATGACAAGGACAGCGGCTGCCGGTTGCACCTGCAGCCCCACGCGGCCAGAGGCTCCTTCCAGTTCGGGGGGTCCCCAAGCAGCCACTGGGAGGTCGAGGAGATCCCAGACTCCTTCCGAACCAGGTGAGGCTCCTCCTGGGCCAGCCCCACGTGGACTCGGGCACCTGCAGGAGGATGAGGAGCTCCAAGCCCTGCTGCTCTCCCCACAGGTCCCATTTCTCGCTGGAGGTGAAGCTCAGCTCCTCCAACGGGCTGCTCTTCTACGTGGCCGGTGAGCAGGGCGCCTTCCTGGCGCTCTTGGTCTCCAACGGACACTTCGTGCTCCTGGCGGAGCTCGGCGGGCACCGGCTGCGCATCCGCAGCAAGGACAAGTACCGGGACCGGCGGTGGCACACGGTGAGCAGCGGCCCCGCGCTCAACTCGCTCTGCATTTGGCTCCTGCTGCTCACGGGGGGGTAATTCCTGCAACTTGGCCATCACCATCGCATCAGCTCAGCCCTTCCCTGGACCTTGGTCCCAATTGCACAAGAGCTGGAGCAAAGGGAGCAGCGGCTGCACCGCTGGGGCTGGTCACACCTCCCAGCCGAGGACACCTGGGGATTTGCACCCATCTGACATCAGGGCCCATGGGGACCTCTGTGTCCCCTCAGCACTCTGTGCACTGTCCTCCTGCACCTGGTACCCTCCAGCCCTATTCTCTGGTCTCTGCAGGTCTTCTTCAGCCGCGACCAGAGCCGAGCCCAGCTGGTCATCGATGGGCTGCGAGCCCAGGAGGCCACCGTGACCAACGCGGGACCCTTCCTAGCCCAGACCCCCTTCTACATTGGGGGGCCGCCAGCCGGCACAGCCAAGGCCCACATCCCGGTAAGGGTCCCGTGGCCTCGCTGCGCCCGCGGCCTTCCCGGCCCCTCCGTGCTCACTCCTGCGCTCTCTCTCTGCAGGTTGCCTCTGCCTCCAGCTTCCACGGATGCCTGAGGAACCTGCAGCTGGACGGGAGGCCCTTGGGGCCCCCCTCGCACACCGTCGCGGTGACTCCGTGCTATGAGGGCGCCCGGGAAAGCGGCATCTTCTTCTCTGCAGAGGGTGGCTCCATTACCCTAGGTACCCGCCGCAGCCTGGGCTGCTCCCCGTGGATCCTGGTGGCTGCAACTCAAAGCCAGACACCAGCAAGGAGGGACTTGTCTCATGGAAAGCCCCTTGTCCCTGCCCTCCTCCTCACCAGTGACGTTTTCCTTACAGGCGATGCAGTGGCGACCGGGCAGGACTTGGAGGTGACACTGGAGCTCCGTCCCCGCACCGCCTCCAGCCTCGTCTTCCACATCGGCACGAGGAGCAACCCCGAGCTCCAGCTGCACATGGACGGGACAAAGGTAGCAGGAGGGTGGCCCAGGTGGCACCCAGCCACCCCCCAGCTCTACTAGCCCCTCCAGAGCTTGGAGGAGAAGGGGTGACACCAAAGCCACCCCCTGCATTAGGGCTTCCTTCCCAGGGAAAGCCTGGCTGGAGAGTCACAGGGTGGGAAGGGGGTCCCCATTCCCCAGCTGCACCTTTTCCTGCAAGATGCCATGTCCCTGTGGAGCAGCTGGGCGTTTTGCAGGGAGAGGAGCAGACCCTCATCCGCGGGCTCTGTTTTGCTGCTCTAGGTGACCGCGAGCGCTGGGGGGCTCTCGACGTGGGTGACTCGTCCAGCTCTTTGTGACGGCCGGTGGCACCAAATCACAGGTGAGGGGACAGCCCCGGCCGGGCTGGACCTTGGCTCCTGCAGCTCTGCTCCCATCTCCTGGGAAGGAGCCTAGGCCCCTTCCTGGGCTATTTAAGGCTGGCCCCAGCTCCCACCTGTAAGTAATTAACTTAGGAGATTGTAATTGCTGCTAAGTAATTTTCTAATTAACTTACCTAATATTGGTAGTACCCTGTGCCCTTTTGCAGCCCTAGTCTGAATTCCCTCTGCTATTAACACTTTCTGCTAGGAACAAGCATCCCATTGCCTCTAAATTGGCTCAACTGGTGTCCAAAGAGTTTAAATCTGACAGCTAAGATCAGTGTTTTAGCGGAAGAGTATTTTGTATCACCTGGGAGTTGCAAAACTCAGCAATTAGAGTATTTGCTAATGAGGCAGTGCTAAGGTTTTGCAGCAGTTTGGTGGGGAAGCACAAGCCCATATGGGAGCAAGGAGATGCAATTGCTCCCTGGGTGAGGACTCTGCACTGACCATTGATTCTGTTCTCAGTTATCAAAAGGAAAACCATAATCCAGATTGATGTGGACACAGAAAGAAACTACACGGTGGGTCTCAGCCATGAGTCCCAGCCTCCTGCAGCCGCTGCGAGGGTGACGTTCCACCTGGGAGGGCTGCCAGGTGAGTGTGGGAAGGGCTGGGAGCAGAGCTCCGCGCTGGAACAAAGCACCACAAGGCCTGAGGTCCCATTGCTGCTTTAGGAGCCATTCATTCCCTGCTCAGCCTCCAAGGAGGTCGTTGCACAGCATGTCCTTTTGTCCCCACCACCGCAGCGGCTGAAGGTGGGAGCCCGGGGCTGTGTGGACCTGCTGGAGGGCTCAGCAGCTGATGGTGCCACGGGGCATCGCAGGGCTGACACAGGAGCAGCGGGGCCGAGGCCTCCGTGCTCCCGTCCCCTCGCCAGGCCGGGCAGCGCCGCTCGCACCCGGCCTCACGGCAGGTTCAACCTTCTCCTTTTGCAGAGACAGCCCTGAGCAAGCCCGCGGGGCCGCAGCCTGCCCTCCCGCACTACGTGGGCTGCGTACGGAAGCTGGCGATTAACGGGAACCACGTGAACCTGCTGCAAACCGGGGCTGTCAGGGGCTCGGTTGGCCTCAGGGGTTGCCCCAAGCTCTGAGTGCACCTCGCCGAGAGGCTGGACTCGGAAAGCTGCACGGCTGGCCCCGCCGGGCACCACGTTTGGAGAGCAGCGCTCAAACACACTCCATCTGCAGAGCCTGCAGGGGCCCAAAGCAGAGAGGGGCCAGGGATCCATGGGGCAGGAGGGCAGGGGAGGAGGGGGCACTTCAGGGACGTCTTTTACAAAAATAACCAAAAAGTTTGAGCAGGAGCTAGGACTAAGCCCCCCCCCCCCCCCCTCGCCCCGAGCATCCCCAGCAGGGGCTCATCTTCTCTCCAGGGCATGGCCTTAGGCACGCGGTAGCCACGTGCTCGCATCCCAAATCCTGCTCCCTCTTCCCCCACCTCTACCTTGCACATAGATTTTAGTTCACAGAATACTTGAGATTATTACTAACAGTCACAGACTGTCTTTTGCTAAGGCTCTTGGCAGCCTTTGTTTTATAATAAATGCAATTAGGACAAACTGGATTAATTTTGTCACTTTTGTGACAAGTGCAAGGAAGTATTTAATGCCCCAAGGTCACGCTTGGCTCACGGGCCGCTGCTGTGCAAAATGCTCTGCCACAGGGTTTTTCAAGATGAAATTCTGTTTACAGAACTAGCCTCTTCTGTTCAGATTAACTCAAAACTATTTAAAAAAATAAAGATAAAATAAATAGAGACAGGCTGGAAGAACTGCTGAGGGAAAGATATCACAACTGCCACACCTCGAGTCTTAACTCTGCAGTTACACTCAGTGCCATTAGATACACTGACAAAAGTCCTGTTATATGAAGTAAGAAAGCATTGCTTGAAAGGGAAGAAATAAAGAAAAATTACCTCTAAGCCTGGCTGGGTTTGAGATATGTTATTTTCGCCCTCACCTGCCCTTCCAACAGTTACTTTCTCCTGCTGGGCTTAACTCACTCCTGCTGTAGTGCAGTTTTCACTTGAAATCAAAACCATTTTCTCCCAAGCCACCTGGTTCACTTGTGCACTTAAACATCATATATATTTGTGAGTATATATATATATATATATATCTAGACACATGAGGACAAAATCTTGCTTCTGAAATGGACTTATAACTTATATCTTTTTTTATGAGGGGTAAATATTGTAAAATGGGTTTTTAACATGTCTATCTTAAATGTAATTATGACCTGTTTTTAAGCTGTAGTATTAAAGATGGTCTTTGTAAATCACTGGTACATCCTTCGGAGTTGAATAAAGTTTTATGTTACTCTCTTTCACTTGACCAGTGAAGAGCAAGCATGAGTTTTATATAGAACTGGAAGAGAAATAATCACCATGTCAGGCAGCATCAGCACGGGAGCCTACCTTTACACCTGCTACAAGCAGTTCCCTCTCTGGCAGCGTCTCGGAGCTGCTGCCCTAATTCCTAGGCTGCTCCCTGCACCATTAGCGCTCGGGAGTTCATGCAGTTGAACCTCACGGAGTTACTGAAGGGACAGGACGCTCCACGCAGCAGCGCATGCGGGACAGCAAACTGGCAGCTTTGCAGAACATGACCTGGTGAGCAAAAAGCTGCATGTGAGTCAGCAAGACACCCTCACAGCTACAAAGGACAACCACATCGGGTTGCATGAGCAGCGGTGCGGCCGGCAGCCTGAGGGAAGTGACTGTTCTGCCTTGGCACAGTGTTAGTAGCTACTTACTCCAATACTCTTTACAGCAATGCAAAATGGCAAAACAACAAAGTAACTTCCCATTTTCCACTCAGAAATAACTGAGCATCTACCCAACTACGGAATGAAGACACTACAGTAGCACAGCAAGTGCTACCAAAGTGCATGCTAAATAGACAGAGAACCCCAGTATGGCAGATAAAGAAAATTCCTTTATTTGTAGATTTATATAAGCATAATATGAAGTTAGTAATCCTACTACAGTTGCTTAAGTTAGTATCTAGGAATATCTGCAAGGAAAAGCAAATAACTTAATCTAAACTCATATCTTCCTCTTCATCTTTCTTGTCCTTAGAGTCGCCTTCCTTTTGGTCTGACTTGACACTGTTCTGCATTGCTTTGGCAAACGCTTCTACATCTAAAAGTTAAACACATTGGTTACTTAACTCAGGGATGGGATTCAGTTTCCACAAAAGGTTAAGCTTCCTTAGTCAACAAATAAACACTTCCTTTAGAAAAGTTCTATTAATAGAGAAGACATTTTTAACATTCATTCAAATATAAAGCACATTTGGAGCCCTCTGACATCACCAGTATTTTATGGAGTTTAGCAGTGTACCGACAGCCTAAGAACAAGGTTAGTTGAATGGAAGGGATTCTAAAGGCTCATCAGGGAACACTGACACCCTCCCTTCCCTCATAGCACTTAAGGCCCCAACTGTGCACTATTTCAAATGATCCATTAAAGATCCTCACAAAAGGAAGCATTCCTAAACTATGACATGTCCAAATCTTATGTAGCTCGTTCAAGAAAACCGTCACAAAGCTACTCAGCACATCTGTTTGCAGTACCCTGAAGTCTCCAGTGTCAGTTTGACATTGATAGTTGCAGATACTGAAGAAAACCTGTGCCACGTACATTTCCATTAAAAAAAAAAGAGAAGTGGAAGAGTCAGCTTTTGAAAGCTGCTCATAATCCACATGCAACAGTTATGTAAGTGTGAAAGGGCTCCATAATCATGCTCCCAACACCAGAAGTACTTACCACCTTTATTTGCTGCATCTACTGCCTCTGCTGGTAAGCCAAACTGGCTCATTAGAGGGCCAAGCTGTCCAGAAGCCAAGGCAGCACTGAACATGCTCAACGCCTGCAGATTAAAGTCAACAGCATCAAGTTTTCACTGTGTTTCCTCAACAGCACGGGGCACCTAATGACAACAGCAGTCCCTAAATTCCATAAGCTATTGCAGGATGTTGACCTACCTGGGAGCAGCTTCCCTCCTTTACAAGAAAATGACTGCACTGTGGTCAGCCTCTGAACTGCCCCCATTCACCACAGGCCCTGGGAGCATTTTGCACTCACCAAGACCAATATTTCTTTTAACCAACTAGATGCCAAATAGCCAGGGCCACTGCTGTAGAAACACAAATTGATAAGCCCGGACAGCAGCCCAGCAAATCACAGTGACCTAACTTCCAGCTAATTTACAACATGGACAATTTAAGCTTTTCTCTACCTGCAGAATAATGCGTCAAATAGCGAGTGAACAACAGCCCTCACTTATGAAGTCTTGTCTGCACAAAAGAGTAGTCATAGTAACCTAAAGACATCCTTCTTAGCTAGTGAAATTCTGTATATTGACAAATTTCAGTCTGCATAGGTCAGGATGGCCTACAATAAAACAGATTTAATCTGACAAAATATGCCCAAACATACTTTGAAATAAGTACTAGTGTTTTAAGGGATGTAAACACCAGCGTCTCCTTCCTTGGTCACCTGTGCAGTCATTTTAGACTAGTTTTAAGTGCAGAAACCATTTTTTTAAAAACAAAATGATGAATTGGCTGCTATGTCTGCTGTAATTTGCCAGAGATGACATTTATAATACAGAGAAAGATGAAGCCCAGTGCCAAAAGAGAAAGTAAAATAGTCTAATCTGCCCTTGGGCAACCACAGAAAGCAAGGAAGAACAGTGTTTCACTGAGTCATGTCCCTTCCTGCTTCCACTTCTACAGAATAGCTTCCTACTCTGCACAGTGGCAGAAACCTGGAAAAGCAGCACACAAGTCACCTCTTGCCAGGGAGGAGGAGAGGAGAGCGGCACTGACGTGACAGCCAGGCACCCACCTGCTGAAACTGAGGAGAAGTCAGGGTATTTTGAATCTCTTCTGCTGTCTGTGGCAGAGACTCCCCTGAAGGGAGGTAAGGCATCAACCGCTCCTGAACTTCAGCATTGGCCAGGATGGGAGCCATTATCTCAGGAGTCAGCACAGTAGCCAAGTCAACTAGGAAGAAAATAAATGGTTGATTGTTAGACTATGCACAAAAAAACATGTTTTGCCACGTTAACCAAATGATTTTGTCAGTGGAGTACTGAAATGTATTGAGCATATTACTGGCATCCTTTCTCCCTCTCAATTTTGGAACAAGATTAATATTCTTGAAGCAATCAAGAACAACAGCATTTAAATCAATTTAAAAAAAATTAAGAGACCTTTCAAACCAATTTGGAACAGGATAGGACAGCAAAACAGCTCCAAGGACTCCTGGATCCAACAGCTGTCTGGTCAGAACACTGTTACCTTGTCCTCCTGCTCCAGATGGCACATTCATAGTAGCTAAAATGTTCTGAAGGTCACTCAATTGAATGGGCTGGGTTGGGCTTGTGGCTGAGCTGGTTCCATTACCCGAACTCGGTACAGGGCTCGGACTGGTCACGGAAGCGGCCGCAGGAACGGACGGGGCGGGCGTTACACGCGTGGAAGAAGTCGTGGAAGATGGTGTCACAGCAGCGGACTGGCTGCGAGAGCTGGAAGGTAAGTAGTAACAACTAATTAGTAATAACTAATAATTAGTAATAGCTAATTACCTACAAAAAGAGTTCGCTCTCCCCAACCTCTTTTCAAGCCCTTGCAATATAAAGAGCTACCACTGATATTCTAGAGAGGTAATAAGCAGTCTTAATTCCCATTTTATTTTCTGCTCAGTAGGCCACAAACTCCTCCCGCATAAGTGACGATTTTCCATTATAAATTATAACAAACCCAGAGCACACAGGTATCCTACCTTGATGATGAACTGCTGGTCGGTGGTCCCCCACTTCCAAGTAAACTAGCCAGCCCAGGACCCGTCAGTGCACCCAGCCCACCTTCCATAAAGATAAAAAAGGAACAGGTTTAGAAATTTCTATTAATTTTTCACCTCTCTGGTCCAGAGAGGTCATTCTTGTACCTGAAAGGTTTTAATGGCTAAAACAGAGGAGGAGGGGGTGAAAAAGCCTAGACCAACCCCTCCCACCTTCTGTAAATAAAGAGCTCTCATTTTATGATCTTGCATTCCTAGTAGAAAACTTCTTAAAGACAGTTATACATCTTAGACATTACTCAGTTTCTAGCTGTTCACAAAGATGAAATGATTTTGGCTTGTGCCATCTACAATCACTATCAGAGAACCCTTGTCTTCTACTAGTTTCCAAAAAAATCCAACATTTCTCTGAACTTGAGAGAGCTCCTAAGCAGAAAGACTAGAGGCAACCTTTGAGTCACCACCAATACTGCAAAGGCAGTGCAAAATAGAGAGCCCCATGCATAAGGTGCTCCCAGCAGAAGAGTGATCAGGTTAAAAAAAAAAGAAAAAAATAGGAGAAAACCAACACTTGGCCTTTGAGCCAACTGTCCTATGTAAAAGGAATTAAGAATCACAGCCTCCTTCATCCTTGCTGCTACTCACAACTGCCAAGAACATGTGACAGCAGCAAGAACACTAGCTAAAAAGAATCAGGGAATGGTCTGGCTTCCACCTTGGCTGCATTAGTTATGGGTAACTAGGATTCCTCTGAGCCATGTTGGCCAAAAGCTCCCTTGAGCACATGCTTCCTCTTCAAGGGTTTCTTACACCACTCCTAATTACACACTTTCCTACACAAGAATCTACATCCATTACCCCCTTTTGGGCACTCTCTGCAAACACAGAGGACAGAAAGACAGTGCTCCAATAGCAAACAGCTCCCTGGCTGAAACTGCAGAAATCTGCAGAGACCAGAGCAAGTACTGAGCCATCTGCCTGGCACTTGCCTCCCACCGCAGCAAACACAGCAGGGTAAAGCTAACCAGCTTATAACACGTGCTACTCTAGAGTTTGTCCTTGCTAGGAAAAGTTTACCCAGGAGCTGCAGGAAAAGCAGAGTCCTGAGAGAGATGCAAACAGGATGCAAAAGAACAAGATACTACCAGAGAGAAGGATTCACCCAGTTTCACCAAACCCAGTTTGCAGACTCAGGCAGACGGCTTTCTTTGCATTAAAATAGTTAGCTTCAGGTCAACTAGATGTAAAGGGAAAGAAAGAGCAGCTGGCAACAAGGATTGAAAGGAAGAGAAAATAAGCTCCAGAAGTCCTGTGAAGCTGCAAGAAGGAAGCGAGAGCCTCTTCCCATACACATGCTAAAAAGTCAGAATCTTCTGACATTTCCTCCACCAACATCAAACTAGCACTTAACACTACAAAGACACTAAGGTGAGATCTACCAAAAAAGAGATTGTGAAAAAGGAATTTTGAACTTACGCACCAAAGCTTTGTCACTGCCACTTACTAAACACTCCTTTGCCTATGTCAACAGCAGGGTCCGATCTCTCAGGAAATGCTCTACTGGACTTCGAGCAAGGACAGTGCTAAGAGCAGACTGCACCAGTGACCCTAACCTCTCATTTCCCTCAGAATTTCCAGCAAAGCCCAGGAGAGAAAGCCCTAAACCCTCGTGAGCTACGAACTGCAGTGGGGTAGATACAGTGAATATTTGTTTGCAAAGCAGAATGGCTTCAAAGGGAAGGCTGGAGTGTATCAGAGACAACATACACAAGACTCTGCTAACTAGAGAAGACTCTACTCCGATAACCTGTTGCTTAATCCCTGGTCCAGTGAATATTCAGGAGGAAGAAGAGGGAGGGGGAAGTGAAAGATCCAGCGGAGCAAGGAACAGAACCTACGTTCCTTGCAGACCCAGCTCTAAGGAGGGCTGCATTCTGGTTCCCTTCCTTCCCTACAACCATTTTTTGTTTCTTTTTTTGCCCCATAGCTCATCTTTGAGGTAAGGCTAAGGCCTCATTTCTCATCTCAAGGAAGTGCTATTCAAATAAATAGCACTGCTATTCAAATAAATAGCACTGCTTGAAAATATTCATTGTCAGGTAAGATTTAACCTGGCAGGAGAAAACACCATTTTGGCATAAAGATATTAAAGCATTTTACCAAGTCCTCCTAAGCCCGTTGGTCCGATCAGCTGCATGAGCTGGTTATGGCTCATGTTTCCAAGAAGGCTTTGCAAGCCACCCTCACCTAAAAACAAAAACATTCTGAAACACAACATATTCACAGAGGTTTTTCACAGCACTCCGGCTCAAACAGCAGGAGATTAATTGGCATCACATTCTGTATGGAAAAAAACAGTTTCAAGTGTTTACTGATTCATGGTGCTCATAAAAGATAAATGCAACTTGGCTTCATAAAGAGGTAAGACTCCAGAGAATCTACTGGCAACAAGAGAGATTTCTTCTGGCAGTCTTACCTTCAACCTGCACCTATTACGACAGCGTGTTTTATTCTGCTAAAAACGTGTTTACACTTCTGGTATTAACATTGTTCCCAACTCACCCTCCAAAGTCCTCAGGAATTTCTCCCTGGGAAACTACAAGGGTTTATTGTCTAACGAAGCTTCTCACATTAAAGAGCAGAGAATGGACTGTACCTCCCAACGCTGAGAGCTCGTGGCCTCCACTTGTGTTACCACCCAAAGCCCCAGGCATTGGTGGGTTGTTGAGATACTCATTCACTTTACGGCAATGTTCTTCATCCTTATCTGTCTTCGGCTCCTGTAAGAAAGGGTATATATATATATATATATGTATATATATATATACACACACACACACACATATCTTCAAGACAAACTAAAATCTTGTTTCAAGACCTAGGTTATTTACTTCTCACAAACCTGCATCCAGAAGAAAAGTCGTTTTGATCCTGCTTTGAATTTCAACACATAGACACGACCAGTCGTACACTGAGGTACCCTCTTGAATTCACAGTCATCAGGAAAAATAATCAAATCCTGGAAAATACGGCAACAGCAAAAAATGTTTTAGGAAATATCTGTTATTCCTTTTAGTCTCCCACAAAGGCCTCTGCCCCCCTGCTCCAACCCTCTTCCCCAAGGTTTCTCAGGGCATTAGGATTTAGATGTGCCCACTATGAAGCCACAGTGCCATTCTCACCCTAATTTGTCTTGAAAAACTCTTTCGCAACGCTGACAAAACAAAGACAAGACAACACTGTGACTCAACACCCTGAAACATGAACCATACTCACATCTTCAACATTGCCTGAAGTCCTGTCTTTCCAGCAAAAATGGATGAGGGAATCATCAGTTTGCTGGATGTAAACGAGGCCTTTTCTCTTGTCTGGGGTTACAGTACTGCCTTTCAGGGACATCTTCCCGGCCCGAAATTCCACCAGGTATTTGCTGGAAGAGCCACGGGAGCCTGGCACCAGGCTCGGAAACAACGCGCCTGAAGACATCCTGGAACAGAGAGAGATCAAGCAGATGTGAGCAGGAAGCTTCCCACACCCCCTCCTCTCAGCACAAGACTTCACAAAACGAGCTGCACAAAAGGAATCTGTTCCGTGGGCCCAGGAGCTGGAAGGCACTGCAAAAGCCGAGGCAGAACCTAGAGAGCAGCATGAAGAAAAGCTCGTCTGCTGCTAATGCACTGGAAAATGAATTCACTTTCTCCCTGAAACTCCCTCCTTTGGTCTCTACCGCGGTTCCTGGGATCATGGTGTTTTCACTGCATGAACCTCTCCTGCGACTCCGACCTTCAGTGACCGGTGCCCCACACGCGCTCGGTGCTTAACCCCTCCGACACCGCCTCCTCGCACGGATTACGTGTCCCGAGCGGACCGCGGCGAAGCAATAAACTGACGTTACTGCCCTAAAACAGCGACCGACGCCGGCCCGCGCCGCTTCGCGCCTTAGTTTTAAGTCGCTTCTGAACAGGAGTTCGCCGTTCTTATTAGCTGTCCCCCTCTCCCCCCGCAATTAGGACGCGCGGGGCTACCCCGAC
>NW_010585020.1:25455-36083 GCF_000705375.1 Tinamus guttatus | reverse complement strand
ATTATTATTATTATTATTTAAATCCATGAAAATGGTATAGTGCACTTTGGATTAAACATGCTGCTACTATGTTTTCATAGTTTTGCATGATTAAAAGGGGTTACATCTTCTGAATTTAAATCATGAACTGCAGAGAGTTGCTAACCTGTAAATTGCTCCAGAGTATTCCTTCAGCAATTACTATACATTTTTTCCATTCAGGTAATTACAATTTAGAAAATATTTTAACACTAATACATTGGACACACTATTTAGTTCAAGTTTTAAACTCCCATGAGATTTTAAATCAGCTTAATATATGAAATCCTCTCAAGACTCACCTACATAAATGGTTCCCTTACTCTGCCTACAGTGAGTTCAGAGAGGGAGGGGGGAAGAATACAGTGTAAAAGCCATTAAAGTTGTTGTGGGGTTTTTTTGTTTGTTTTTGTTTGTTTTTTTAAACACAAAAAGGCTGAAAGTATTATGAAGTATTATGCTGTTCCATGAGGATCAACAATGTCTTTTAAAAGCCAAGTGTCTATATACTTATTAGGAACAATATTCATTTTCATTGTATTTCAAAGTTAAGTTTTATGTTGGAAAGCTGCAACCAGCCCCCAAAGTCCTATTTCTGGCAACAGAAAGAAGGTGTAATAAATACATTTTAGATTTTGTCCTCATTTATTGCTTTGATTTTTTACAATTACTCTTGCTTACTTTTTCAATGAAGAAGGCAACTAAATCTCAACAAAATTAATCTGATCTTTAAATACATGACTTCATGTAAAAATATTTTACCAGGGTGATGTTTATGTTGTTTTTTAATTCTCTGTCTGGGAGAAGCAATTCTAAATCTAGTCTTCCAATGAAGCCACAAGTCTGCCTGGGCAATCAATCAGATCAATTCTTCCACTTCTTCAATCAGATCAGATCAATCAGATCAATTCTTCAAGTTGCTAGTGCCTAGCACTAGCAATATCTAAATTACTGTAAACTTAGCTGCAAATGCAGCCATTCTGCAGCTTTGCCTGGTTACTAAATAAAAAGCTTTCATAAAAAAAAGAAAAAAAAGTTAGCTTAAATTGTTCAACCTAGTTTTTCAAGCCTCCTTCCCCCTCTCTGAATTGTACCGCTTTGAAGGAAAATGAATGCATCAATATAGTAATTGATCTATAGTTCAAATAGTTCCAGTATTATATGGCTTTAATATTTCAATATGGTACCAAAAATATTTTTACTTATATGACCGCACGTGCTCACAGAAATTTTGAAAACTTGTAATAGGTATAACTATGCCACAGCTTTAAATTGGTTCTGCTTTTTCACAACATACAGAACAGACATGACCTAATAATGAAAAACATGCAAACAAAAACACCCCCAAAACATGAATGGGTGTGGATATGTCTACCAAGTGCTTCCAAATAAAAGTTTAGTCTAGAAGCATATATAGTGCCAAAGCTGCAAAAAGTAGTGCTGGAGATCTAAGCCTCCAAGTGGTAGCAAGCAATATATTTTACACTGTAACCACTTCAACATTCCTACAATTGTTACTGAAGTTTCTTATTTTTAAGGACAGCATTTTACATCAGAAAAAGATGACTTTTTTTTAATGCATCCTTCTCCTATGTTTTATGCAATTTTATCACAGGTACAGAGTTTAATACTCACAGTGTCCAAAGATTGCAAAGATTCTGTAACAGACCACTACAGGTTGAGAAGCTAACATTTTATGCTTTGTTCCCTCAAGTCTTTGAAGTACTGAACTGTACTGAGAGAGAGGAGGGCCAGGAGCTCCAATCCCCATGTAGTGCTACATACTGCTTAGAAATTTCACCTACATCCCTTCATGGGGAATAGCAACTCTACTAGATTTCATCATGTTTGTACCGTACTAATCTTTCATCTCTGTTCCAAATTCCTAACATCCCTTCACTGCTGTACTAAGTAACAAGGATATTATCTCTATTTATTTTATTAAAGTTACATAGTTTTCAAGGTTGTTAAAAGCTCTACCAGATACAGCATACCTTTCTGACAAGAAACTAGGGAAAAAAAAAGAACCCAAAAGGTCCCTTTAAAAAAATTAGTGAAAAACATGATGATTTTCAGCTTTATGCAAGAATGCAACAGTATTTAAATATTTGGCAATCCAAAGTTAGTGATAATTAAATCCTCGATTGTTGAGTGATAGAATTTGTTAAAATTTACCTAGAAAAGCTGGTTTTTGCTATGAACAAAACCAGAGTAACTGGCTTAGAATGAAATCTAGTAACTAGATGTCCAGATGAGATGAGCTATTGGTTCAGTGATTTCAATATATGTCTGGACAGTCCGAGAAATTTCTATCGAAATAACCACCTGAGTACAGCCAATCTGGAGTCCCAGTATATGGGTTAGTACCTTGATGAAACCATCTGTGAAGAAAAAAGAAAAACCAATGAAAATGGTAAAAAAACAGGGAGCAGTTATTAAAAGCAAGGGGGAGAATAGCCTGCTCCTATCACAAGACATTGTAAAGAGATACTGATTTTTCTAAGAAAAAGCTTATTCTCTCTAGAGGTATTCAGAACTTTTCAAGTATGGCATTAAACCTCTGATGCAATGGTAACCACTCTCTAATTCATCTTTTTATATGAAGTCAAAAAGGTTTTTGAAATGGATTTTTAAATTGCTGTCTCATTCTAAGTATAAAGACTATATTGATTTTTTGATCATTTATCACATATAATCATTTTCCTTAAAAGAATGCCAAGCCTGTTCCACGATCCTTTGTTAACCTGCCCAAACAATAAAAACGGTTTGTGCTCTAGAGCTGTGCTTTGCACAGAATGTCAACAAATGCTCTGGTTTTGGCCATATTGACTGAGATCCAGTTTATGTTATCTAGAAGAGATCTTCAAAGGCATTAATGGAAATAAGTTTGTAGCTGTCCTCTCCAGCCTCTAGAAATAAAATGCTTTCTCTTCTGAATTTCACGGGATCATGGGAACATCCAAAAGTTCTCGCATTTGAAGGAAAGACCTGCACAAATTGGCCTTGTGTGTCCACTTCACTGCATAGCACTGGCATCTAGACAACCAACCATTTCCAAAAGCAGCAGCCAAATCACATTACTCCATGACACAGTCTGAGTGAGAAGTCACTTAAACGTGCTCTCAAAAAGCAATTTCTAAAGTAACCAAGCCAAAAAATACTGACCATCTGAAAGTAAAAAGCCCTGGAGGGCCACAACATGCTATTCAGCTGCCAAAAATTGGACTTGAAGTAGTTAAAGGGGAGTTGAGACTTAACACTTTATTCACTAACATAAAAAGATAACCTCTGTAAGAGAGAAAAAAAAAAAAAACCCACACAGTAAAACCCCAGCACACACACAGACACACACAGCATTGCCACAGTAGTTAAATCTTGATACCTGTCATAATTATTGTTGAGAAAATTCTGTCCAGGAGAAATTAACAGCAATTTTGGCTTTCAGTGACAGTATGTAAAACTTTCACTGGGTCAGTGTTTAAGTGACACTAGAAACTGTGCTGTCATGCAAGAAATCAAGCACACACTGTCTTGAATAAAAACATTTC
The DNA here is from genome assembly GCF_000705375.1 of Tinamus guttatus. The sequence continues at coordinate 32,517 of NW_010585020.1, read as the reverse complement.
AGGCAGTAAAACCACACCACATTAAATACGTGTCTCATTTCTTCCCCCCTTACCTCGTGTGCCACTCCACTTCGTCTTTTGCACGCTCCTTGCGAGCAGCTCTTTGCTTCTCTTCTAGCCTCTCCTTTTCCTTACTAGCCAGATCTAACAAAACATTTCAGTAAAAAATTATCAAAATAAAAACTTTAAAAAAGGCAGAAAACAGGGAAAAGACTGCAGAGAAACAGAATAGGGTTCACTTAAACAAGAGAAGGCATTTGACAATCTCAGTTAAGAAAACTAAAGCCATGACTTCAGAAGGGTTGAGATTACAAACAGAATGTAATCAGAAACTTTGGTGTTTTATCTCTTAGAAATACTGCACAAAGTGGGAGGGAAGGCAGGCTGAGCAAAATAAACAGTGTTTTTTTCATTATTTCACGATGTGCTTTTACTGACAAACTCCAGGGCAGAACACATCTGTTCTCCACACACTTTTCCCAGACAAATTCTAGAGCAACAAAGCATGTCTGACAGTTTCCACAAGTTACCAAACATGCAACTGCACTATAATGCAGCACAGTAGTTTTTGGAATCCATCTCACACACCTCTATTCTCCCAGACTTTTCAGGGAGAAAGATTTTTATATATTGTTCACAAGTATGCTCATTAGAGCAGGATGAAAAAGATAGAGTTACAGGAACTTTGGGAATGAGAACAGAACTACAGATACAGTCATCTCTCAATCTTAATAATACAAAAATATTTCCTCCAACAAACACATACCCATGTTTCCATCTTCCATGTTTCTGATATCTGGACGCAGTCGACAGTCAGTAGGAGCTAGTATTGCTTCCATACCCTTTTCTAGCTCATTGAGACTCACAGCAAAACTGGTAAAATTGTACATCTTAAAGGGGAATTAAAGATAATATGCAAGTTATTTTGGCAAAGTAGCACTGGACTCCCTACACCAAATTGATACACCAAAATTCCCAAGAGTAACCACCTAGTCAGAACTGCTCCTCCAAGCTATCCCCAAAGTAGCATTTGGCTCATATAAAAGTCCTCACACCTACATTTTTTTAAGCAGTCTTTGCTTTAGAGGACCATGATAGATTTTTCTCCATATCTGACCATTTAATAACATGACTTTTATAAAAGAAAAGCCTAAAACTAAAGAACAAGTTCTCAAGAAAGTATGCATTCTTTGCTTTCAGAAGACAATACTCTGGAATTTTTCAAGACAATAGTTGGGTCATATTATAACTTTGCTGCTGCAGCAAAGATCGCCCAAGCAGTAGGCTTAACAGGGCTTGCCTTGAACACTACTCATGTTCGCTTGGAAGAGCCACTTGTGATGGGAATGCTCAACTTGATTGGAACAGTTACCTGTGACGAGTTTGGTGGCCTGCAATTTATTCTCCAAAGCAATTTACTGCCTGGTATGAACTGCACTGTGTCTTGAACCTCTGGCATATCATCGGCCTCATCATTATCAGATTTAATAACATCTTCACTCTGAAACAGAGATAACATTTGGCAGAGAAAACAGGGAAATCATCTAGAGTTCTACCAAGTGACTTCTTAAGAATCTGTTAAGATTCAAAAGACTCCAGTATTTCTGTCTTACCCCTTACATTTGCTTTTCCTCACTCTGTATACTGTTCCTGTCATTTTCATTTTAATATCTTGCTGCTACTATCACTGAATATTCTCTCACCATACCTATATGCAACTTCACTTTCTGTTTAAAAACAAGAGGTAGTAAATTCATGTTTTTCAGGAATCTTCTAGCTTCCCTTCTTCCCCAATCCCACAGCTTAATTTTGTGCACATAACTATTACTTCCTCAGGTTGGAAGGAGTCAGTACTTTAACACCCACAGCGGCACAGAAAAGTTAATGAATAGGACCATGTCTCCTCTTGGTTAATGCATCATCACTTGCAAAAAAAAGTTGATAATTAAAAAACATACATGCTCATGACCTTTTGCAGTCTTTGTTTTTCTATTAGCAACCATTATCACTGCCAGTTTCCTCACTGTGAAGCTTTGTACTTAAGTTTATAAATAGCATATTTCTAAGTTCCTTTGTACTCAGACCAGTGATGCACTGTTATTATATACAGAAAATCAAGAGGGGTATTCTTCAAAAGGCTGCTCTCAGCACACCAAGTCACAGCAGCCCTATTCCAGACTCTGTTTAGCTGCACATAATAAAAGGACAACAAAAGAGTTCATTTACAGCTCATCTAGGGGTGCAGGGATCTCTCATGCTCTCAAACACGGGAAGTCTTGCCTTTTTATCAGCCATCCTTCTAAATCTGTGAGGACCTTTAGGCCTGCCAATGATGTCCTTGTAACTTACATTTCTACAGTCTGCTCAGCTGCTGACATTGGAATAAAAATTTCACCGGGGCTTTCAACGATCAAGTGAATCTCTTGCAGAACCCTCTGACATTACAGCAGGGTGACATTCAGCTGCTGGTCTTACCTCTACCTTCATTATTCTTTTCTTGGAGTGAGCTGTCACCTCACACTGCTACTATTCTTAGTGCCTCCAGGGAGGCAAAATAACTATTTATTCTAGGGAATTAAATATTTAAGAACACCTGACCAATTTTATCCCTCTCTACCTAAGAAAAGCTGCCTTTCCCCTACCAGGGCTCACACCCCAGCCAGGGTTATACAGATTCACACATGCGCTGCCTGAGCTGTACTGAGAATTCCGCGACTGCTCTTAAAAGGAAGAAATATTTCCCAGGGCTCTGGCCAGCATTCCCAGGCTCAGTGCTACAAGGAAGTTGGATGAATGTCAGCAGTAGCAGTTTCACAAATCCGGACCACAGCTTAAGTTTTACATAGGAGCAGAAATGGGAAGAAGAGTTTTACTTTAGCACCTTGCTGTTTTATTTTTATTTCACTGCTTGTTCCACTGATCTCAAGCAATTCTGTGATAGTTTTTTCCATTTTAGGAAAAAATACAGTCTGGTTCTGGAACGTTTGGAGGAAAGAAAGACAGCACAGAACACAAACACAGCAGAAAATAACATCTTCCTCGTAAAGCCAAGAGGCAGGCAGGGCACGTACAAGGTCTGTCTGCACAGGAGCAGAGCAGACAACACAAGCTGCAGCACCAGATGCTTTTTGATCTGGTTGAACAGCAAAGACCACAGATCACCCGGCAGCTTCCTCAGCCTACCTGAAAACCTTTCCTGCATATTTGGTTCTTGTCATCGGCCTGATCTACAGGAGAACTTGACTGCCTCAGGACATGGACTGCTAAATTGTAGATGTTCAGAGGATTCCAGCATAAGAAACTACTAAAAGCCATGACAACCAGAAGGGAAGTTTGGGACAAATTCCTAAAGTGATGATGACAGTTTTCTTCCTTCTCCATCTCATTTGTGATATGTCATTTATTTTATCCAAAAATACCCTATTAAGCAGGCCCAGTTTTACATGCTGGAAGATGGTTCCATACAGTTCAGATTCTAATTTCAAATCATTTTTTTTGAGTATTCATTTTTTAAAAAGACCCTTTCAGACTATTTTCCACATCAAAATCTGGTTTACTGTTAGATAGTTCCCCATCTAAATATAAATTCAACAGGAAGGAAGGAAATAATTGATTTTCATAAACTGAACAGATTTTTTTTTTTAAAGTCAAAATAAATGTCTGTACCATGACAGAATCCAGAGCCAAAAAACAAGGCCTATTGTTGTTGCTCTAGTTTCTTCTCATGTAAGTGCTTCCCATTCCCACTCCAAGCTTAAGCCTCTTAAACTAAAGTTATTCATTAACTTTATACTATCATTTTCATTTTGAACAAGCAAGTGGAGTCTGCAAGAGCTCTGTTGATATCTGGAAACCCAGCAGTCCTCTGCTGAATCCTCCTACATTTTGCCTTTTTCATAAAGCACCGTATTTTAATGGTGCTTAAGTGAACTTTGCAACTTAAGTGAACAAGACAGTCCGCTTAGAAGAGAAGAAAAAAAGTTTCCAGACATTCTTGCTGTCAAGCCTACATGAGAAATTCTAAAATATGATGTCAACAAAACAGTCCTAAACAAACAACAAAAAAAAAGCAGAATTGCATTCTTGCTTTCAAACCCCAAATCCTGGAATTTTCATGTCTGGAGCTGGCAACAGAGCCACTTTCCCTATTCAAGGACAGAACAACTTCAACTTGGGAGTTGATATTTGATGACTTCTTCAACAAATCCATTAGCAAATTCTATTTCTGTGAGCTCTCTAAATACCAGCAGCTCTCCCTAAAGTCAACACCAGTTCAAAGTGCACTGCCATCTCATGAGTCTGACACTGCACCGCCTCAAATACAGCCTGGTTTAACCCTTCACTCACCACCACCTCCCTATTTTTATAAAGATGATATTGTTACAGGGAGATATTTATTTCATTTCCCCTTATGTCTTACCTGCTTTGGTTTCTTCTGCTCACCACCTCTCCTTTCATTCTTTTTGTAAGCTTCGTATGTGGTGGGATCGGTGCACCATAAGCATTCTGTCCACTTGCCATAAATCACACACAGCTTCTTTTTACTGTAATTAAATAAGTAAAGGAGAGACTCAGCTTTTGCTTTTTTACTTCTACAAAGCCTTCGAAGCTAAAGTCATGCAAATTCTCGTCCTTATTGAATACAAAGATTCCTACTTGGTTGTGTTTTATTTTTCCTTGCAGATTTTTGAGAAAATTTGACTAATACCAGGAAAAGGGTTCAACTACTTCCAGTTTTGTTGACATTCAGTCCCGCATAACATATCTTCACAAGTTAATCATACATATTTTTGTCAATTAAAATATGAGTATGGGTGCAAAGAATCCAGTAGTTTAAGACAGAGACCCAGAGCCACATGACAGGTTTTATCCTCATTAAAATTTTCTAACTTCCACATTCTCAGTATTTGCAACTAAAGACTGGAATTGTGAAGATAATAATAATGTAAATAAGTCAGTTGCAACCACTATGTATTTTTCCCTCTGTTTCAAATCACCGGACTTAAGAGTTTTCCTAATACGTGCTGAGAAGTCACTATTAAACTACTGAAAATCAAGGAATTTAATCACAGAATCACAGAGAACAGAAATGGTTACACTGCTGGGAACTTTGCATCCACACTAGTTGCAGTCACCATGCCAGTGCTAAAGAAATGTCATAGGGCTCAGAAACACAAAAGTAACGAGGCTTTTATCACTCACTTCTTGTCCTGAATGTATCCCTCTACTTTGTGGAGCTCTTTCCCAAACAGTCCACATGGTTTAAAATTAAGGACACATTTATCACCAGTACTGTAAAAGAAACAAGAAATAATTTTAAAAACAAAGACTTTGAACATAATAAAACAAAACTCCCATGCAAGCTCCTACACACACTAGTATGTTTGCCTTCTTTATCTGCACTTCATTTAGATTTTTTTCTATGGTTTCTATGGTTAACAGAGGCAGCAGAGTTATTATTATTATTAGTTATTGTCTTTTACCTACAGTTGATTATCTGGCAAGAGCATTAAAAGGCACACAAAATTCAGAGTTACACAAAACTAAAAGTGACCAGCATGAAAACAATATGGCCATAATGATATCAAAAGCCTATGATAGTCAACTAAAAATGAGATAAAACTGAATTTTGTGTATATCTAAAATTTACTGAAGACATTAGGAATAAAATGAATGCAGTCCTGCAGACTGCCTAGTCACAACAGTAACATCATACTTCAAATTAATATCTATTCACAACTTTTTTTTTTTTTTTTTTTTTAAGCAAAATACACAGAAGTTATATGAATGACCGGCATAGGAAAACTAAGCTAAGCGTATTCAAAAGTTCTCTCTAAATTGCACTTGTCAGAAATTCTGAGTTAAGATTTCACAAACATACCCCATGTTGTATTTCACTATCTTTCTCATCAATATGCATACATGTATAGATTATCTCTGTCCAAGTTTCTGCCAGGCATAGAGCATACAGAAACCCTCCGGGCTCCTTTATGGCAATATAACTGAAACACCTTTAGATCTGACCTTGTGAGAAGTATCAAAATGGCAGGCCAATTGGATTAAGGCTCCCATTTATTGACCCAAAATACAGAGGCAGAAGTAGAACAGTTTTCACAAATTTCTCTCCCTTGTCATTACAGGAGGCATTTTCTCCTTTATTTTATATAACATAAAAGCCTATATATGGGCAGTTGGCAGGGCAACTGACACTAAAAATTCACACTATTCTACTTTGCTGCCATTTTTCTGTGTTGTACCCCCTCATTTAAGACATTCTCTGTTATGAAAACTGCAAGGAACACAAAGAAGGTCCATGGCAATCCTCCAGCAATTACTCCCATTTTATTATTTTGGGATTAAATAAAGTTTAAATTCTCTGTCAATAGGGCTGAATTTGCATAGGCACTCACATAAATCTAAGTCTTTGTATTCCATATGCCATATAGGCTATTGCATTTTTTATGTCATTATAATACTATGCATATCATTATAACACTATGAAGAGTCCAATGAAGAGTAAACATTTGTCAGAATAAAGAAAAGTATCTGACAAAAATCAAAGTTTTCTGTAACAAACTTGAAAATGTCCACGCAACAGTCCCTACAAACCAATCCTCAGTTTCATGGTTAGCGTTACCTGTGATTTACAATTTCTACTGTTCCATACTGTTCTAGCCACAGTTTACCAATAATTACATTATGTACACAACACGTTGGATTTGTCCATGTGTAAGCTTCATTATGCCTGTAACGAAAGCAGAAAAACAAGTCTATTTCTGGTACTTGAGATAGAAGGTAAGCCCGTTTTCTATCGTATTTGTGGCAGGACAAAGTGTTTACCACTCCTGTGAACAGCAGGGAGTTAACTTCAAAATAGAAGAGGCAGACTTTTCTGTAGAAACCAGCAGCATGTTATATCTAAATAGAACAATATCCTCCCTTAAACTTTCCACTTCTCATAGAGCAGAAATACTAAGTTTTAGAATTGCTGGTTTTGATTATAAACTTCAGCCCAACAAAAACAGTACTACAGGAATGCACCATTTCCATTTGCACCTCTGA
>NW_010585019.1:0-15225 GCF_000705375.1 Tinamus guttatus | reverse complement strand
CACATCCGTCTGCTTACACCATAGACTAAACACTATTGGCTATTAGGGGCCCTATCTTTCCGTACAGCACGATATCTTCCGGCCGCCATTCCCTAACTATCTGCAACAGCGTGCATGCGCCCTCTGTCCTTTTGGTGGTCTCTGGTGGTCTTTTGAGACCCCTGGTGGTCATCTTTCTGTGTCCACTTGATGATGTCCCGCAACTCACTTCCATATATGGCCCCATTTTGGCTCAGAAGGCCCTGTTTTGGTCCTACTGCTCAGTTCCAGAGAATTCTTTGAAGATACAGTGGTCCTTATCTTTGTCTTCAACTGGTCTTTGCTTTTGTCCACATTCTCTCATGATGTCCCAGGAACATCTGCTCTTTTGTCTGTATTTTCCAGCAAAAATGGCGAAAATATGTCCTTGGGTGCATTTTCTTCTGGGGTTTCTCATAACATATGTGTAGGTGCCAGATGCACATCTGCTTCAGGGGCAGCAACAGCACTCGTCAACACCCCCCTGAGCAGAACATACAAGTTTGTGTCTTTACAAATAAGGGAGTTACCCCACATTTTTTGGCTGATGAGCGGGACAAAGGAGTATATGCAGGGGGGAGGGGGAGGACTTGCTTTGTGCCTATATCTCAGCGATACTGAGAAGGGTCCCGTCAAGAAAGAATGTGGGTCAGTATGGTTAAGGGCAACACCTAGAGGAATCTATGTAACAAAAGGGAGAGGAGAAAAAGGGAAGCAGGAATCTGAAGGAGGGGGAAAGAACCATCAGGAACCGCTGCTCCTGCCTCCTCTGCACCTCCTGCTTCTAGCAATAGTGAAGAGGAGGAGGAATGGGACATTTTGTCCCTTTCAAAAACAAGAAAAGGAACCCAGTATGAGGACCCAAAAGCCCTCAAAGTTCAAACAAAAATTTGGCATATGCGTCTACAGCAGGTTTCACTGAGAGGTCAGGACGGGGATTTGGATTTGTAATTGTGCCCCTGACCACCCAAGATAAAAGGGGATTAAAGAAAGAACTGCCCCCTTATTTAGATGATCCTATAGGAGTGTGGGAAAAAGATAGATGAATATCTAGGAAATGACACTTGTAAGGATTGGGATTAAAAGAGGATGATCTTGCAAAAAGCTCATCAATTATGGCATCAATTATTATCCCCATTGGGATCCAAATGTTCGAGTCAGTTTAGCCCGCCTTCAGGATTATCAAACATTAAAATGGCAGTCCCCAGAACTAATAATATGTCAAAGGCAATGTCCTTGGAACAAGAAAAGGATGAGAGCCCCTCTCATTGGTTGAGGAAACAGGGAGGATTGGACCCCGAGCGACCAGCCTTTGACACATAACCAAAAGTGCAGTTTGTCACTAAATCTTGGCCTGATATAAGAAGGAGGATGCAGAAGGATGAAGAATGGCAGGATAGACGGTTAGAGGAATTGGTAAAGAGAGCACAGCAGGTATATGTGGGAATCATCGAAAGGAGCAGGGGCTTAAGGTTTAGGGCCAGAAGCCCTTTAATTGAGCATCAGAGCAAACTTATATATTCTCCAAGTATGTGAGCATACACTGTCCATGCGCTGTCCACGCGCTCCCTCCCCCTGCCTCCAGCCAATTCCCTGACTCTATTGCTATCTGGGTCTGATTCTGCTACCGGCCAACAGGTAACCAACCAGAGATCGGTGCGTCCAACCTGTGTTTTAGGTTTCTCTATCTGCTAATCTGTTATTCCTAACTTTCAGTTTCTCACGCCTAACTTTCACTGTTCCCACAGCTTCCCACAGTTTCTCACGGTTTCTCAATTTCCCACAGGTATATGTGAGAAGGGATGAGGAAAAGGTAAAGACGAAGGCAAGGATTATGGCCCAGTGTATACAACGTGGTCACAGGGCAGCCCCCTCCGAAAACCAGTTGAAGCCGGCCGCTCGGTCGGGCTGTAGGACCCTGTGCAAAGAGGGCCATGTAAGAGGTTAATAAGGTTGAGGTGACTAGGTACCTAATTTTGCTATTTGCTTCTGTGAACATAGCTTGCTACTTATGCTGAGTCACCCTGCTCTTGCTGCAACCATGAGATAAGATATCAGCCGTGAAGAACTGGTAACTGCAAATAATGTATGAAGGAGTTGCAGCCGTCTATAAAAAAACGAACTTTTTCCTAAGACGGCGCGGATCTCAGGCACACTGTAAGAGATCCGCCGCCGGTCGGCTACTAAAAGTTTGCTTTTCAACCCACCAGGTTGAGCGTGCGGGTGGTTATTGAGAATACGGACTAACAGGGCTTGTAGCCAACTTAACTGCAGACGTCCTCCAAACTAGCTTTGGAGGCCAAACACCCGGAAATGAGGAAGAAGAGGAGAAAGGCAGGACCCTCGAATTGAAGGCTGGGACCCCCAACTGGTATGCATGCTTGCGCACCCAGAGGGGAGAGTTGCACAACTAGAGGCGGAGTTTGTCTGCCTCCCCGGCCTGCCTCCTGGGTCGGACTGACTCTACGTGCCAGGATGCACCGGGCATAGAGAAGACAGTGCGGAGAGAATGGAGGAGAGGAGAAACTCCTGACTCTGAGGCCTACGCTGTCTCCCCGGGAGCCGGTCAGCAACTCTCTCTCTCTGATCTGCCAGCTCGAGAGGATGTTTGGGTCCAGTATCCCGCCGGCAGGTATCACCTCGTGAGTAGTTATCCATACTTTGCTTCTTTTATGTTCATTCATCTGAATAAAGGCTCGATGTAGTCACCTCGTTCTGCGTGATTATTGCCGAATCCTGAGCCCATCCGGAACATAATTGGCGATGAGGATGGGATTCGGCAATTAAACAGTGGAACTCGCTAGTGGAGTGCAGAGCTAGGTGAGGCCGTGCCACTGGATAGAAATTGTTTGTGCTATTGAAACAGTGGAACTCACTAGTGGAGTGCACAGCTACGTGAGGTCGTGCCACTGGATAGAAATTGTGTTTGTGCTATTTGTGTTTGTGGTCTTTATTGCATGTGTGACATGCAATGGTTCTTTTTCGGTAGAGCTGCAGGCAGCACTAGCAATTGTAGGGAGGTTGCGCCTCCAAGGGAATGCCCTGAATGGGGGCCAGAACCATGGAATACTCTATGGGACCGATGGGAGACCATATTCATTCTATTTTCCAGAACTAATTACAATCTACCCCACCCTCATGCGCATGTGCCCTCTGTCCCTTTGGTGGTCTCTGGTGGTCTTTTGAGATCCCTGGTGGTCGTCTCGCTGTGTCCACTTGATGAGGACCTGGAACTCACTTCCATAAATGGACTCATTCTGGCTCAGAGGCCCTGTTTTGGTCCTACTGCCCAGTTCCAGACAGTTCTTTGAAGATACGGTGGTCCTTATCTTTGTCTTCAACCGGTCTTTGCTGTTTTTGTCCATATCCTCTCATGATGTCCCAGGAACATCTGCTGTTTTGTCTGTATTTTCCGGCAACAACATGTCCTTGGGTGCATTCTCTTCTAGGGGTTTCTCATAACATAAGAGTATCAGTTTATTTCAATGAGGTCAAGGCTTACTTTCAAGTATATCAAAGAATAAATAGAACAGTTACTTATTTTAATAGTCACTTATTCAACAGACCATAGGAGCCACTGTTTTCCATACTTATGTTCAAAGACCATTTAACCATAGGAGCTTCTGAGGTACTGTCCCGATCCGGTGTCGGGGGAGGTTTCAATACGATCCCAAGAGCGAGATTAAGACACAAACGGGGTCAAATGCCATACAACCTTGTTAGCTTTATTCTCATAAGCGCAAATAGGACAGAGAGAACAACAGCGGCAACAGAGAAGAAGAAGATAAAAGGGAAAGAAAGATAAGCAGGCAAGCGGGAGAGATGCAACAAGATTATAGTTACCACCACCAGCAGTCTGGCTAAGTGTCGCTGGCTCCGCTTCAGTGCAGGTCCCAGTGCAGGTGATGTTCCGCGCTGCCAGAAGGCCGTGCACGCTGGTGCAGGTGATGTTCCGTGCTGCTCGGGGAGGGGAAAATGTGCTGCTTTTATGTCCCCCTTCTCACAGGGTCCTTTCTTGAAGTTTTCCGGTAAGTGTTGTTTGTGTTGTACGTGCTGTGTGCTTTTTGTATTCTTCTTCACTTCTGATTCCTACGCAAACTGCTCTGGTGGGCACTGTCATTGTTGTCATTGTTCAGGTCTTGAGCTTGATCTTTCAACGCCAAGTAGATAGCTGCTATTACAGTCTTCCCAGAGATAAGGTGCCAGGGTTACGAGGCGCAAATGGTAAGAGACCTTCCCAGAGAATGGTGAGGGACCTTCCCAGAGATAAGATGCCAGGGCATTGTCCAGGTAAATGGTGCGTCAACGATGTCGAGACAAACACAACCCATAACAGTCTCTTACACATATCCAGAAAAAGAAGTTTCCCATATAATCTACATGCAAAAAAAAAAAAAACAAAAAAAAAAACCAAAAAACACACACACGAACAAACAAACAGACACCCCACAACATTACAGACTTCAAAACATTCTACCAGCTATCTGCTTCAAACTATAAAGATGCTGGCGTTGTTTAAGTAAGGGCCAAGTCTTCTGTTTTTATGACAAAAAGCATTAGGCACTGTTAGATCTCTACATTTAAAGAGAATGTTTCTACTAAAAATATCTGCTATCCCAGCTTTCTAATATCCTTCTTTCATAGTTGGATAAATGAAAAATAATTTATTCGAAATCACCTGGTGCAAAAATCAGGCTTTGTAGATATATACTTCCATTTTTGTGCTGCATCCAATGTACCAAGGCTGTTCTTTTTACTCAGGAGGGTGTCAAGCTCAGTCATTAAAAAAAAAAAAAAAAACACCCCTCCCCAACAAACACACAATACCCCACACACACCATCTTTTTAAAGAACAGTTTAAGTAAAGATGAGGGAATATTTTATTTATTTCAGTTCATTTGTCTAGAGACAAAATATTTTCTTGGCAAATAAGTAAGCTGCAAAATTCCACCAGGCTGAAAAACTCAGAAGAAGCATATGCCTTGTTATAGTCTACTTTGTATTTTTCTTTCTTTGAACATAATAGCATTTATGTGATGTATTTCTGTGGTATGAAAGCATTTGTATGAATTCATCTTTCTATGCCCTAAGCCATTTTTTCTGCATTGTCTTTGTTAAATAAGATGGGGGGAGGAAAAAAAAAAAACACAGGAAAAGGATTTGCTACTCAATTGAAACCCAGGAAGCTCCACCTCCATGTGAGGAAGAACTTCTTTCCTGTGAGGGCGCCAGAGCCCTGGACCAGGCTGCCCAGAGAGGCTGTGGAGGCTCCTTCTCTGGAGATCTTCCAACCCGTCTGGATGCCACCCTGTGCTACGTGCTCTGAGTGTCCCTGCTGGACCAGGGGGTTGGACTAGATGGTCTGTAGAGGTGCCTGCCAACCTCAACCGTTCTGGGATTCTGTAACAGATCTTTTCAGACTATGTTCTTCAATACAGATTAGCTTTGCCCCTCCCCCCCTTTAGTATTTCAAAATTAAACACAACAAACAGGAAGGAAAAAAAACACCACACACACAAAAGCTGATGGGGAAGTGTAATTCCTATTGTCAAAGCTAACTGCAACACAATATCTTAATTATATGCATACTTGCATACTTCATAGTCAGGACTGTGGAAAAAAATTAATCTGATAAAGCAAAATTAAGCCTTATTACATCCTTTGCCAAATACACACACACACAAAAGGAAAACTCTTAGCAGCTACATGTAGAAAAATATAAATATATAATAAAATATAAATAGTCATACCTGGAATAAAGATCATAATATGAATTTTGTAGTGGGAAACAGCCAGAAATCTCTCCTGTACTCTAGTATCCTTTCAATAATTCTGTACAAACAGCAGATGACAAATTCCAGCATAAATAACTCACTGGAAAATTTTCTGCCATCTCAGTGCAAAGAGGTAAGATTGTCTCAGTGCAAAGAGGTAAGGGTGCACCCTTGGACAAAGATCCTCTACAAACAACAGAGCAGAGGAGCAGTGGGTATGTAGTCAAGAATTTATTTTTTAGCACATGTGATTTGATTTCAGATCTGTGTTAGTGCTAATCTAGATAGCAGAGCCAAAAATAGCAGTGAAGATGAATGAAAGCAGACAGTCCTTGACCATACACTCACACACACACACTCTCTCAGTTACTTCACACCTTGGTTCCCTACATCCTGCTGGGCCCCTCTTATCTTGTCGACTATGCCAAATTTTACTGTCGTGCTGGCTGATTAAGGGAGACAATAAAATAATCCAGAGGGGCTTCAGTTGATTCTTATTCACCAGTGCAAGATCTTTGTGAAAACAACATCCGCCATGAACTGGCACAATTGTTACAGGGATGAGCAGACCAATTAGTAATTAGCAGCTGGCAAATAGCACAACTTGCTTGTCCTAGAAAAAAGCAAAGCAAAGAAAAATAAAATAAAATAAAATAAAATAAAATAAAATAAAAATAAAATAAAATAAAATAAAATAAAATAAAATAAAATAAAATGCTATAACATTATTTCACCCTGTGTGTACAGAGGACTCTCAACCTTATAAGGAGCTACCACTACTGCCCTCCCTGGGCATCCCTCTTTTTCCCCCCATTGCCCCATAGTACTCACCAGTGAGACTTCAGTGTTCCTTTCTGTTGGACTTAGCAATACCTAATGGACCTTGCCATTGGACCTAGTGCTTTCCATCGGACTTTGGCACTCCTTAGGGGTCCTTTCCATCGGACCCTAATCCTTTCCATCAGATTTTAGTGCTACCTAGGGGTCCTTTCCCCCTTTGCCCAAATGTGCTCAGATAAGCATATGAACAGTATGTGCAGCTCTTCTGTGAGCATCCATCTCTTTCCCACTGTATTTTATTGTCCAAATTATCTGGGATGGGAGTCTGACACTACATTGATCACCTAGTGGATATCTTTAACTACAAACCCTGAACATCATCTGGCATCCCTATCCCACCTCAGTAATATCCCATTTACATATTTTGATTTACCATATGCTCTAAGAGAATAAATATACTCTGCAGAAACTGCAACCTAGCACAGAACAAGTGACTTTTAAATTCCTAGTCTCCACAAGAGGCAATCTTCTTATTTCAGAATCTGATGATATTTACACCTTAGTCCATTGCAAATCCTTTTGCAGAAGCTCAAGTTCAATCCCCTGCTGCAGCTAGTATTACAGATGGCTGTGGTGGGCTTTAAACATACCCAGTCAGTCAAGATCACCACTTTTACCTTTTTGTCAACTCAGTGTTCTCTATAGTTCAAATTGTCCTTCAAGCTTTTGTCCACTGTCTCACGAGGCAAAAAATTTCAGATCAGTCATTTTAAGGTTGTAGTTAACAAAATAGCCATAGCTGAGGATTAAGACATTTCAAACATATTGCATAATTGATTTTTTTAAATTGACTATGCCCTTATGTAACCCCTGCTTCTGCCATTCACAAGGTCATAGTCAGCACTCTTCACATTCTCAAAAATACAAATTACCAATTTGTTTTGAGCCTATTCATCAGACAGAGGATCTCTTTCCTCATGCTCTCTTTCAACACTGCCAACTGTAGCACGTGTGCTGCATTTGCATAGCGCTGCTTTGCATATTTAGATTTTTCATGTGCACACAGATGAGGGGAGACCCAGTTAGAGGTTCTGCTGTTCCTGTCTGACAGATATTTTTGGATGTTTCGTTGTTTCTTTAAATAACACAACAACTTCTATCTCAAAAAACAAAGCATTGCCAAGTGACAGATAAGAACTGTGGCTGCAAACAAAAACTCAGCATTTTTTTTTAATCTCTCAAATTGCCTCCATTTTATCCAATAGTACTTGGTGTTTATCCAGAGCCTGTAAGCAGGAGGCCTGTGGCATTCCGTCTTGGTCTATGGCAACTGCAAAGCCAAACATGATGTCACTCTGAAGAGTGACACAAAGTAAGATGGTCCTCATTTAATTATAGGTATCCAAATGCTAAGTAACTCTTCCAAGTTATCTACCTAGACTTCCCCTGTAGTCAGTAGGATTGGACCAGAACTTCTATAAATGAGGTATCTAAAATAGGGGAGGTGAATCACATTCAGGAAGTACCTACCTCTCCCCACTGACTAGAGATGAAGCCCAATGATTAAGATTTACACAGGAAAAGATAGGCAAGAGAACACAGAAAATGACTCCATTGTATTTCATCAAAATCCTCTTGGGGTTCCACATTATTTACAACTGGTTCTGTAGCTACAGGGATTTAATTTGTATACTTTAAGAATTGTGGTACATTTTATTTGGGATAAAAAAAATCTTTGGCTAATCTCCTATGATTTCCCTCTGTTTTATTAGAACAGTTACTGAAACAAATTTTTATGTCTTAAGATCTTTCTCACCAAACCACAGCAGTCTTCAAATGGAAACAGATCAGTATTATCAACATAAATTGAGTATATACATACATATTTGGTACAAATAAATATGTCAAGTAAGAATCACCTAGTAACCTGCTTTGGGATCTTGTGTTGTATGACAGATCTTACAAATACTGACAGTTACAAGAAACAGTCAATTCCATATGAGATTAAAGACTCACTCTTTTTTTTTTTGCAAAAGTTTCTAAGTGCATTCAATGAAAGGATCACAATGACTTTGAGGAAATCAAAGTGGATCTTCATGGACCACCAGGTGATTTGAAAAGTGATAAGCACGTTGCCAGTGTTCAACAAATAACAATAAATGGTCATTTAAAACTGCATTTATGCAGTTTTTGATTTCTTCACATTTTAAAGCTGTAAAAGGACCGTTAAACATTAACGTAATTCTTGACCCAACTGATTTTCTGTACTGAAGTCCTGGTGCTGGACATTGCCTCATTATCACCAAAAAGAACACCAAAAAGACCAATACACCTAAAACTGGAATGAAGGAAGAGTGAAATACAAGAAGTATCTGCACTCAGTGTGTCCTATTAACACCATCTTTATTACCTTTATACAAAAGTAGAAATAACAACAAACAAAACATACTTGAAAAAAAAATCAATGTTTTTGCCTTGGTCTCATTGAAGAGCTGAGGAGGCAGAGTCCTGGCTGATACTTTTACAGTATATATCATTGAGAAAGGGAAATAAAGAAATATGACACAATATCCATGCAATAGATGAAGTACAAAATGTGTTCTGTGGCCCAACAAACATTTTGGAGGGTTGCCTGTGTCATAACAATTTTCAAACCATTACTCTTGCTCACCCATGCTTTTACACAGTACAGCTTACAAGCAAGTTAAATATACACATATATCATAAAAAAAGTTTTGTATATGGTCTAACTGCTACAAACTAAGGCATCCTAACAGTTTGCTGTTTTGCTGGTGAGGAATATGTCTAATATTAGTGTTCATCAAAAGAATATATCTTGGGCATTTCAAACACAGTGAAACATCATGAGATGTGGTTTACAGGAAGAATTCTTGCAGCCCTGGTTCTTCAGTACTTTTTTGTCTGTAAAATTTCTGACTTTTCCTATTGATGCCATCATGTCTGAAGAGAAAAGAAGAAAATTACTTATGGTACAGTAAAAATATAGAGGGAATTGTCTTGTTTTTGTTTATTCTGTTTTATTCAGTTTGCAAATTTTGAACTTTGAATTAATCTTTCTCTCTGGGCTTATTTCTCTAGGCATGTATTACACACAGTATTTCTCAATACTTTCTTTTAGCTACCATTTTGCAATGAAAACAGGAAAACAATGGAAAGACCAGGAGCTTTGTGAGTCAAATCATGAATTAGGACATTGTCAAAATGTCCCGATAATGGGCAGAATGTACAAAAACGCCTACATCCTTTAGTGAAATGGTCTTACTTTATGTGTCTGCTTAAGTAGAAGATGGTGGCATGGGCATTCAAGTCATTAAGATTTTATTAGATTCACAGATAAAAACCTTTTTTCTATAATATATCTTAATTTCCACACCATGTACATTAAACATACAAACAAAAAACTACTCTGTTTGTGACACAAATGTCAGCTTTCCAATTAAAGTAGAAAAAAACAAATCCTGATAATCTGTAACATCTAAGTTTCCTCATTTTGTTTCATAAGACCTTGTTCTAAATCCCTAACCTGTTCCCCACTCTTCCCTTCAGGTAAAGGGTTTTGGATAAAGCATCCAGGCCACAGCATCTTTCAAAAGGGTTAAGTGTCTTATTTTTAGTTATTACTGCTTAACAGCAAAACTCCTACTATACAATCATGACTAACTGGTGGTTGTTGCAAAGGACAGATCATGCAGGGAAGTTAAAAACCCACAGCAAAGGGCAAGGGAAATGTGCATAAAAACTTGCCCAAAGCTCACATATTTGTGAGTCTGATTTGTGTAAACCAGATTGCTTTAATTTATTCTAGTCTACAATCGCCACAAAGAGCTAAATGCCCGCAAAAGACTGATACTTAGTGTGCTTAAATAGACTTGTGGTTACTACAGGATTGTTAGGAGCTGACCTTCTCAGAGACTGTACTTGCAGTTCTGAATAAGTGGGCATGAGGCACCATTTAATTTTAAGTCTCCTCCACTCATCTCAATTCCTGTGGTCTGCACACCAAAAGCAAGTGCAAAAGACATAGAATCGAGTTTTATGAGGTAGAATTGGTAGAAAATAATTTGAGGAAGAAAAATAGGAACATTGAAGCTTTTGCCACAATAACTTTTTGGCACCATGCATTGCTGTTATCAACAGTATATATGTGTTAACTGTGGAGCTCTGTTAAAGGATGTTTCATAAGATTGCAACAATTCAATTAACTATCATCTTAGCTTTGCAGCACTGAAATACATTATGGGTGAGTCCCCATAGCTCCATCCATGTAGAAGCTGCACTGGCACTCCACACACCCCGTTTCTGCAGCCCTGCAGTTGCACCATGATCTTTAAGCAGGTTATTTCTAGCTAGGTGACCTATCTCTAGGTGACAACACAGAACAGACATGTCTTTTACAACTGTCTCCTCTGCCTTTTGATCTAAGGGAAATACATTAGGAATATTGTTAATTACTAACCAAAAATCTAGTATCTCCTTGTGCCTGTGTCACCAGATAAGTACTCACCATCTCCTTACACAACTGGCACTGATACGTAATCTTAAGAGTTCACAACAGGACTTTTTTCTAGCCCACAGATTTGGACCAAAGCTGTAATTTATTCAGCACTATATCAGGCAGTGGAAAATTTGTTGCACTAGACCCATTTATAATTTTAAGAGTGTCCAGTTTATTATCTGTCAGAACCCTGATGGCAGATTTTGCTGATTGACCCTGAAGCAGCTAATACAAGACTTTGTACTGATAAGGTGAGTTAGTACTCATGTTAATGTACCCCAGATCTCAAATGATTTGAAGTGTCGGAAAGAAAGAACAGTTCACTGTCCTTTCACTTTACACACAAGATGGAAATAACTATAAACATTTGCTTGGAATTGTAATACACGCACACACAAAGAGCAAATCTTTTGAAAAGGGAAAAAAATCCCAATCCATCCTCCACAGCTCTTTCTTAGGCTCCTAAGAGAAATAGGGTATATCTAATTTTAAAAGGACACTAGAAAATTTAATATAATTTTCCACTATTAAGCTGTGAACAATTTGAAGAAGTAAACTACAAGACCTTGAGGTAAGTGAGAATTTTGAATGAAAAAAAAAAAAATAAAACAAACAAAAGAGAAGCTGAACAAAAAGCATCTGTAATCTGGTAGACAAGAATGTCATTTGATTCCAGGTAGATTTCCTATAATGCTTTCAGATTTCAGAACATTCTCATAAAACCCCCTTTATAAGAGTTTGTGTTAAAATGGGTTTGGGACTGTGTCCAGTAATATAACTCATCAATATAATCATCTACAAAGGTTTGAAACTGTAAAGACTGCACCATTTTGCACAAAGGTTCTTCTTTGAGTAGCTCTGAAATTATAATGACACAGTCTCCCGAGACCATCCAGTGAAAAGTTCAGACTGTGTCCAGGGATATGCAGTGCACATGATGGCAATGTTCTTCAAAAATTAATTTTCACAGTCTACAGTATGCAGTGGAGAAAGGGCAGCCACCCATTTTGCTCATCCAAAAACCACGAAACAGACTAAACAAATATCTCAAAAGGTGGCTTGGAAGTTCTGAGCACTTTCAGGTAGGCATTCTGACTTCTGACAAGCACAGGACGTTTTCCATTTTTATGTGAATTTTGGAAATTTCACACAACACAGTGTTGCATGCAATTAGCCCACTTTTGTCCTAGTAAATGGGTATGAAGAGAACCTCTTCAAGCTGTGCTTTCACTGTATCCAGCTGCTTGTTTCCTGTCCCTTTCAGAGCCCCAGACAGTCCTGCTCAACCCCTTTCCCCCTCCCTTAAACAAGAAAGAAGGAATAGATCAGGCATACACTTGCTCTCGAGATGCTTTCTCTGCCACCACCTACACCAGTCCTTTTACTTTGGGGGTGGCTGGAAATTTGCTTTAAATTGACTCTTTGATTTGATTGCCAGGGGAGCACCATAAAGGGGAGTAGACTGGGGACATGGTGGCTCAGCTGTGCCTGCCAGGATGGTTAGAAACACAGGCCCAACCCTGACCCTTGTTTTCCCAGCAAGACTCTCAAAGCTGCAGCCAGACCTCTAGTATCTCTTACAATGAAAAGAGCAAATGCCATGCTCCCAGGGACTTCTCACAAAGGAGCATTTACATGGGGCAACACCCTATTGCAAGAACCGGCTACATCCGTGTGAATGCTCTAACATACAGTTCAGATCAATGAACTTGCATCTCCCCACTGTCTGGATGGAGAACTGGGACTTTGACTGGAGCCTGCTCACAGATGCTACATGGAACTGCTACAGTACAGGCAGTTTTCTGCACTGGGATTTCCCTATATTTTCAGGAGTGAATGGAAACTCTGGAAACTTTACAGTTGTGTTTCTGGTTTCACATACACTATGTCAATGATTTCAGAACAAGACTCATTTTTGAATTATGAAAATGGTGGTTTTAAATATGGGAAGTTCCTGGCATTAGAAAACAATGGAGAAAAGAATTCTCTTAGACATTTAGAAATCAATGGCTTGAAAGTAAATCAAGCTCCTGAACTAGAGAATGATTAATTTATACTTTTTCACAGAAGTACCTTTGAATGTATAATTTTGGTATGAACAACAATTGTTTTCAAGCTTCATGAAAGGATTTACATCTCAGTTTAAAAGAAAGAAAAAAAACTATCATTGCATTAGTTCTGGAACTGTTACAGTAGCACAAAAGTGACAGAGAAATCTTATAAAGTATTTGCTTATAAAACAAACATATGCTTGTCAAATAAATATATTTTTTTTCCAATGTGTCTTTTTAGATCTTGAAAGATTGGCATCTATTTGCATTATACTCCTGACAGCATATATCTAAACTCAGGAGATTAAATACAGTCAAAGTTATCAGACTTTTAAAAAATAGATTTAACTTCAAAAGTCTGAGGGAGAGTAAGAAAAAGGAGCAAAAATAGGAGAGCACTGCACTTCAGCATTCTGTCTCATGTTCTTTTCTGTACTCTATAGCTAGAGAAGATCTGTGGTGTTTTTTACTCTCTTCATGAGAGTAAATTTAATTTCCATTTTCATCTGGTACATGACTTCTATTCAGCAGATGCTGAATGCTCAGCCAAAGTAAGCTAAACTCCCCAGTGGATTTATGACTATGATTAGTTTTTATACATTCTTAGAATTGAAATCTTGTAGCCAGTTCACTGGTGACATCATCAAAAATCTATCATAAATTTATATTTTTCCTAGGATTTTAAATATCTATTAATCTATTCATTCCCCTCTTGCGCACCAATCAACCAATCATGTCAGGTATTAATACTTTTAGCAAATATGCAATTAGAGAAAACAAGTGACAGAGAGGCTGAACTTCTGCATGCATAAGCATATATCAAGCATAGTTACACAGATGTTCCTCATTCAACATGCTAGAGGAAAGACTGGTGTAGCGGAAGTAAGGCCCCCAAGGAAGTACAACATACAAATCAGTTGAAAACATGCAATGAGCTAATCGCATACATAATATGGAAGTCTATCAAAACATGCAGTCAAATAGCCACAGTAACTTTTTAACATTTTTTTTCCTTTGTTTTGTTTTTTAAGCTATAAAACAAGACTAAACCTGTTACCTCTTTAAGGTATGTGCCAGGATTCTTTGAGCTGGTATGAAAGTTTATTTTTTCTGTAACTTGTTTGACAACAGCAACATGCAAATGTGGCCCTTTCACAGGTAACATGCATTTTACAGTGCAAGTATTCCTCTTCCTCCTTACTTTGGCCTGTTTTATCTTCTTTTTTTTTTTTTTCATCTTGAAACTATTCTTTTACATTAGGTCTTTCCATCCATCCCTTCTCTCCACCCTCACTTTCACAGAGGATTAAGTGATGCACCACTCCCTCTCACTCAATTCTTTATTCTATCTCCAGACATCCATGCTTCTTTGCCATACACACACTGTGCTCACAGTATTTCCCACCTCTGTTTTCATTCAACACCTCTTCCTTTTTCTTGCAAGAGATATTTGTTCAGAGTATTATTTTTCCCCGGGACACAGAGCCAGCTTTCTGACCAGAACAATCCCTCTTTCTATTGTGAATGCAGAAACAGCACTCTCTTGTCTGTGGTAAGGGGATGACCTGAACTCAGCACATGTTACTATAGACCATCCATATGCTCTGCCAAGAGCAGACTGTGTACTGTGAGGAGCGGGTGAGCAAAAGAGATTGAGCACTGATAGCTGAAGCACCTAGTGGATGGTTATACCACCCATAGAAGCAGGAAGGACCTCCTTCTGCTATTTTTCCTATTTCTGACATCTATTTTTATCGTATAGCCCTCTGGTCTAGTCCTTCAGTTAATTACTACTTAGAAATCCCATGGATTCAAGTTTGACATTCTCACAACACCAAACATCCATTCCCGGTGAAACACATCTTTGTGGAGAGCTTTTGATAGAGAGCAAATGCGCTGCATGTGCTAGAGTACAGACTCTACATACAAGCAATATCTTCCACTCCTTGAAAAAGCCTTCCAAAATTAAGACAGTGGACTGGCCTTCTACTGGTCAAATACAGTAGAGCATTTATGTGTATCCTTTTGCTATAGTAAGGCAGAAATAAGCCACTCTCAAAACTATTCATAGAATCATAGAATCATA
>NW_010585018.1:466358-493764 GCF_000705375.1 Tinamus guttatus | reverse complement strand
TCCCTCCTCCGCCTCCCTCCCCGGCCCCGCCGGCTGCGCGCGCGGCGCCGTGAGAAACACCTCCCAGGTGCAGCATCTGTCAGCTCACTAGACAAGTCCTTTTCAATTCAAAGACTGACAGGGAGCAAGACATCACCCTCAGTATTTCCTGGGAGTTAACATGTGATGTGCTGCCATACAGCTTGGCTTCTTTCCTAAGAATATAAAAGGATATATATTATTGTAACTGCAACAACCATGGGGGCAGCACAGCTTGTTTGTACCAATATTAATGCTGAAGTGGTTCTGTATTAATTATTCAGGTCCAGTATTGAGTATTGTATCTGAAAACCCAAGGACAGAATAACAGTACCTGTATTTAGTTATTCTCATCCTGTAGTATGATTAAACTGTTTTTGAGAGCCGAGACTCATTTTTCAGACAAACCAGGATGTGGAAATACTGCTTACTTGTAAAGCAGCAGAAAGCGCTCCATTGGCAACCTAATAAAATACCTTTTAAGAGGCGTGTTTTTACACCGAGCGGTAGCTGCAGTCGGTATTCTGAAGCGAAAGGACGACACCAAGCCAGACAGATCTGTCATCCTGCGACGCGCTGCAGGCTTGATGGGGATCCATATCCGTGTGAAATATGTAATGTGCATTGTCCATTTCCCTCCTCCTCTCCACAGGAGCACAGATGGTCAAACTTTACAGCTAACCCTGAGCAATGGATAATGAGGTAATAACTCTGCCCAGCCTACAGCCTCTGTGGTTACTTCCAAATTAACATCCAAACTGCATTATCAGATGCACAACGCCAGAAATGCGAGTCGAGTTCACCAGCCAGACCATCTTGTTAGTCAGGAAATGGTTATAGCAGCTACATTTCTGCACTTTTTTTCCTTTCATTCTTTAAAGTTGTGTACAGCTACTGTAAACATATATATCCGGCCATATCTTCCTGCTTTGAGAGAAAGAATTTAAAAAAAAAAAAACACCAAAAACAACACCCCCCCAGACTTTTCCTGAATACTAATGCTAAAACTATTACAAATGCTAATTTGCTACCAGCAACCTATGATTAAAAAAACAATGAAGCACCTCGAGTACATGAATTAAGGCATCATCTTAAAACACGCTCTTTTCTTCCTAACCATGAAAATCCTCACATATACACATCTGGGGCTTTTTTGCTCTTGATGATCTTGAAAGTATAGTAAAGATGAAGTCTTTATACAAGTTAATCTAAAGCACTTTCAATATGAATAAAAACTAAAGACATCACAGTACTTTTGAAGAGAATTAGAGATTAAGCCAAAATCTCTGTCAATTTTTCCTCTACCAGTACCCGCACCCTGAAGGTGTTCTCAGGGATTAGGGGGAGGCCTAGCAAGTTACTCCAGTGCCACTACCCAACATTTAGCACTTGCTCAAGAACATCACTACTTCTTTACAGAGACTTTCAGTACCTGAAGTAATCACGGCAGCGGAGAGGATGCACTTTCATAACACTTCTCAAAGCAAGATCTCCAAGTTTTAGCAACACTAATTCGCCTGTACAGCCCTTGTTTCATTCCAGTTCTCCAGAACAGGGAGCCGAAGCTCAGAGGGCCCATTTCATTCTCAGTGTTGCACACACACTTCATCAATGGCAAAACTCAAAATAGAAACCCCGGAGCTCAATTCCTTCTCATGTGCTCTAGCCATCAGCCAGTATTCCCTCAGCTTCACATTGAGCTTTTCTATTCTGGTCCTGTATTTGTGCATAATGTCTAGCCCACAGAGTGTCTTCCATCAATAGAGTGAAAGAGCAAGGCAAAACACTCTTGGGAAGATACTGGCCAAGATCGTAGAGGAGAAACCACACTGCTCACCCTCAGCCAGTATCACACTGGAGGGCCTTCCTTTGGCACCCCTCCTTTCTCTTCTACCTACAACATTCAAACCCTTAGAATAAGGGCAAAAGTCTCTTGTTGGTCGAACATCTGTGGCCAAAAACAGCAGTTACCAGAAAGGGAAAGAATCCGGTCTCATCCAGGTTGGGAGCATCCGTTATACCCTTTCTTCCTGCTAGATCTTATTTTAATTTTGCAAAGTCATAATTGGTAAGTATTAAATACACCCCTGCATCAACAGTATCACAGTATCAGGGTTTAAGTCCTTGTTTGATTCTAGCTAAACCCTCTGCAGGGGAAGGAGGGGAAAACTGTAAACAAACAGAAAAACCTCTTCCTGATATCAATAAAAAATAGTTGTATGGTCTAAAAAGTGATACAGCAAATCAAAGCATGTAACTCCAACTTCCGGAGCATGGAGAAGCTGAATAGTAAATCAGAAAGTGTCAAAACAAGAGTCAAGAATAATCTTTTTTCATTTGAAAATCATAGCACATCAGATTGATTATGTTTTTCAATTGATTTTTAAAAAAGTGCTCTTCTGCTTATATTATTGCAAATATGTGCTATTCTAAAGCTTATGATACAAAACACAGTGCTCCATCAAGAGCAAAGTTATAAGAATTCTTTCAAATGCTTTTCTAGGGGATTTAGTTTTTCATGCTCACCGTATCACAGAGCTTTTCCCCCCACCCCCTTCTTGTAAACGATTCTCGTGCCTCCCTCCGCATTTGAGATAGCGAGACCTGCCTTGTGAGGACCGGACGGAGCAGATGACAGCGGGGCTTGCCCAGCACTGCGCTAGGTGTGTGAAACAGTCACCTTCTCTCTCACTGTGCGCCCAGGTGCTGACTAGCAGCCTAGCAAATTAAATCTAGGTTAACGTACACACCGGGAAGCAATGCTGAACTTTTTAACAAAAGGAGATTCTTGGGGGATGACACACAAGGACACATTGGGCAGTGCACCAGTGGCACACCTGAGCTAATATTTGGCATATCTCAATAAACAGGGGAAAGACGTGGACACTTCTGTCTCTCACTATAGGAGAGAGAAGTATTTAAACTGTAGATGAGAGTAACCCACTAAGGCCAAAGTCACTCCCCAAAATCACCCATCTAAATTCCCACAGGCGAAGTATTGAAGGAAACAAATACTTCACACTTGACCGGGAGCAGAAATTTATTTTTTGTACCAGTTTCACTCTCCTTATTCTTACAACTGCTTGCAATCTCTTTGCAAAGAGTTTGTCTCCATCCAAAATTAAGGTAGGCCAACAGCTATTACAAGGCAGCGATTCTTAGCAAAATTACACAGATATGCTAGTTCCTGACATTAAAATTAGTCAGTTTCAGCAGTTGCAAAGGTGCTGAGGTGCTGTCAGCTAGCAAGAGAAAGGGATAAGAATCAGAATTTATTTGCAACTTCAGAGAATAGACTACAAACTCATTAAAAAGGGAATTGCTCTGGAAAAAAAAAAAAAAAAAAAAAAAAAAAAAAAAAACTTTGTAGTAATTCTAAAACATTTCCTATAAGATATATTGACTTTAAGATGCTCAAAATTTAAGTTTTGGTATCCCCCTAACATCTCTACCTCTGATTAACTTCCCAAGCAATTGCTTCCTGAGATACAGTACTGACTACATCAGATTTTCTACAGCCAGTACTGAAGTTCTAGGTCTGACCTAGCTGTCAGCTAAAAGGTATTTGTCTTTTCCCCCACCCCATTTCTCTTCTATTTCAGCATAAGACTATCATCATCTTGACTTGGAGAAAAAGGCAAGAGGTAATTATACAGACACGTACTTGTATATTTTTCCCCCTTCCTTGGAAATTGTTTTTGCTTATACGAGGGCATCAACATTCCAGAGAACCACCCGTGAGACAGGCAGCTTTCACAAAAAGCTGCTCTTGGAAGTGGCTAGCTCCTCCACCTGATCCTATAAACACTGCTGGCGATTCCCCCCCACCCCAGCCGATGCCGGCGACATATTTTCACTTAGCCCCGGTTTGATGTATAAGATCTGACAGGCAGGCAGTTATAGGCCACCTGCATCACTGTCGCCATGACAACAGTGAAAGACAATCCATGATCCCATGCCCTGGTCACACGTTTCAATACGGCTTATCTGTCCGGAGCCACTGAGTCTAATGGAAGAGAGTAATTATAATCTTCCACTCATTGTCAGAATTCCCACCGTATAATGCTCCTTCAAAATTATTTTATTCCTCTCACATGGCTGCTTCGCAAAAAAAAAGAAAAAGAAAAAGAAATCTTAATGTGGAAGCGAGGGGTGGAAGAGGAAAGGGAGGAAACTGATGCAAAAACGTAGCAGTGGGAGCACTGTCTCTTTGCAGTTTTATAGGACTAATCAGAAGCAGGGGAATGTACCAACCACTAAGAGGGATAAATGAGAATTTCTCTCCTATTCGTAGAGCTTCACTTAAGATCCGTCTGGCTTTGCACAGAAGAGCGGCGAAGGGAAGATACCAGCTGTCCTCTTTCCCCTCCCCTTCCTGCAAAACTTATTCCCATCAAAACCAAACGAGCCCCACAGAGCACCAGCAGCTCCGCTGAGCAGCGTGGCTCTTCAGAGGATGAAGTCACTCCAAACGGGATAGGGAAACCTGTGAGTGGCAACTCCTTTCCATTTCACACTCGGAAAAGTTCCTGGCTTGTTCCCTACATCCCTGCTCTAGAAACCTGAAGCAGCTGTCTTCAGGAACACATCCTTTCAGATCACTGTCTCTAAGACATCACCACGTTCTTTCTAGCATGTTCTTCTGGAAGAAGGTGCCACGTATTATTCCTTTGGCCACGTCTATCGTTACGACTGGATGACCAAGAGCATCCCTCGGTACAGCGGCTTGGGGGAAACTGGGCTCAGTTTGCACCCTACTTGCCTGCCTCGCATGGAGGGAGAAGATAACCACGTTAACGGCTGCAGCGCAATGACGCAGCCCAGCAGGACCCCTTTGAGCTATGGCACAGGGAGGACAGCAAAGGCCCCAGCCCTGATCCCACGGTGGGCAGGAACACAGTACCTCTGGCATGGGATTTATTCCTGCAGGGTCAGGTCATAACCATAATAAATGAGAGGTTTGCCTTGTGCTTGGAACTCCCTGCCCCAAGTCCTCCTCCTCCTCCAAGCACCTTGGCACACATCAGTCAATATGCCAAAGCCCTAACTCACTGGGCACGCAATTCCTCTTGCATTGGGCAAAGCCTAAAAGTTAGAAACAGACCAAAAGATACAGTCATTTATTAAAACGTTTAATGCAACGGTCTAGTTGCAAACCACACTAGTTTAAAAAAAAAAAAAAAAAGTCAGATGACTGTGCCACTTTTAGAGGTGTATTTTTAGCAGGACACTTTAGGCCACAGTGACGGCACTGGGCACCAAGTGCTTCATTCACAGCAGCACTGCGTGCTTGCCACACACGGCTGACCCACAGTAACTGCCTGCACGCTGGGGCCCAGGGCCCGGGCTCTCCGCTCGCCAGGCACAAGGGAAGGGGGCTTGTTTGGCCTGCACTTGGGAGGGCACAAATAGGGCCAAGGGCTCTCCGCCCTAGCGTGTTCAGACGCAAGCTTGAGCTATGTGTACTGCTTCCAGCATTCACAGCAAAGCTACTCTGAAGAGAAGTGATGCTGTGGCTTAACAGCTCTCTCAAACATACGAGCTAAAAACAGTGTTTATACCTAATGAATGCCATAGTCTCTCTACACGTCTGCCAAGCTGCTTCTACCTCCCAAAGCATGACATGACCTTACTGCCTGCACACATTATACCACTATCCACCACAGAAACGCAGTCATCCCGGTGGCTGAGCACAAGAGATGGCCGATCCTTCAATGTCGTCTACTTAAAACATAAAGATGCTTTTGAAGGAGTAGCACATGCAGACGGGTACAAAGCTCAACCTACGCAAGAGACCCCATACAAGATGTGTTGTGGCATCTTTACAAGTCACCAAAGAGTCACTTGGACCTCTTAAGAGAGGAGAGCAGATGTTTCCGCTGGCGTAAATCGGGCACCTCAGCACCCGCCGCGATGCTGTCTGGGGCTGCCATCAGCCGAGTGCCCCCTACCCCTTCCTTCTGGCACTGGTTCAGCACTATCTCAAAGGGAAGGGTGCCACCTACAGCACTACGAACAACTCTTCCTGTAGCACCATGGCTTTCCTTGGACATGTCCCAAGGAGGAATTAATCAGGCCCAGCTACCTTAGCTGGAAACTCCTCAGTTCTTCCATGACAAAGAGGTATACTATGTCTTCAGCTGATTTTTTTTTAAACTTTACAATTAAAGGCCCAGCCTCTCCAACAGATTTGCTGCCTTTACTTCCTTTGTGTCTGACTGCTGCAGATTGAATTATTTTCCCCTACTAATGTATCTGCATGTCAGGAGCACTATCAATTACACTGCATTAGGTTAAATATATATAAAGTGGTTATCTTAGATATGGCACCAAGCTAGAATTTCTTCAACTGAGATTTGGTCCCTGTCCCTTAGACTTGTGCAGTCCCTTCCTTCCTTACTTTTTTCATCCCTTTTCCAAGAGGGAGATCGATTTGAACAACATGTTTCACTCTTGTGTGAGCTGCAAACCTGTGTCATTTTGCTTTCCTGTGTGTGCACAGTCTGACCTCTGCGAAAGTATTAAAAGAGGGACACAGCTTCCTGTTTTTCATCTTACTAAACCACTAATAATTCATACAGGAGATGCATAACCAATACGTAGAGCCTGAAAAACCAATTCTCTCTCCTACAGGAGCATTCCAACTCTATCCGTCAATACTAATCTGCAATAAATATCCCTGTGCAGAATACAAAACACACACACACACACATTCTCTGAAAGGAAGAGAACAACATTGAATTTAGCCTCACAGAACCCTCTTGCCTTGGTTGCTGAAACCATTGGCAAATTTACAGGCATCCATAAGCGCTGTAGAAACAAAACGAATAACCCAGGGTACTAGAAGTACAGTACAGTTCAGCTGCTAAATGCGAAGATGAGGTTCTTCCCCCTGCCATTTTTTATAATTATTAATTCAAGCACTATTCAATCATTTCAAATTTGCAAGCTTTGGTCACAATGCTAAAGAATCTACTGTCAGAAAATGGGGGGGGGAGAAAAAATCACAATTAATGCCCCTTTTTTTTTTTTTTTTAAAAAAAGCAAAGGATAAGACATTTAGGACTAAAATGTGTGAGTGCTGTCCCTGCTTGGGGTGACTTTATGAATAACCCCCATAAGCCAAGGGTCACAACAGCACGTTCCACTGAAGCTTGATGTGACCGGAACGCTCCCTATCTGGCAAAGCCCGGGCGCTGTGCAGTAAAATTCGCTGCAGATGCCCCAGGCAGCTGCTCGTCCCACCTGGAGGCTTGCACTGATAAGCAGGCTAGGAAACAGCAGGATGGATCCAGACAGCATCTGTGCCAGCACTGCGTGCAAGAAACCTGGGCTGAGGGGCTGCACTGGGACGTGGCCAGGGAAAGGTCACAGCTCTAACTTTGTATGGATTCATCCGTCTTGGAGCTCCATGCATGTGCCAGGAGGAGGAGCAGGCAGGGAGCCCCTTCCCCAACTTTCCTGACATACCCAGCTCCTCCATGGCCGCTGTGGCTCCCGCTGCCCCAGCCTCACTCCCCTGCTACGGCTGCAATTGCCACAGGATCTAATTCCACAAGGATCTAATTCCGCACGGAGCACGGCGTGGGGGAGGGGAGGAGCCAGCCAGCAGGATGGATTGCTTTTCCTGGGATCTGCTGCACGTGCAGCATTGTTGGAGGTTTTACACTACAGCTTACTGGCAAGGTGCCCACTGGAAAGGACCAGCTGGAGAAGCAAGTCTGGAGGCCCAAGAGCAGAAATGCAACAGGAAAAAAACATATGAGGGCAGAAAAACAAATGCCTCCTATCAGGACTCTGCTGTTCCCGCTCCTGTCATGCTGCTCCAAGGCATTTGGGCTGTTAATGCTCCTACTCCTCTTGCTAAGAGCCATCAAAGATTTTAAACCTCTGAGGAAACCACCAGGGCCAAAGAGCCTCCAGCCTTCACCAGGGCAAAATCCTACTGCTGCAAGCAAGCAGGGGAGCACACTGGCAAGAAAATCTAATATCAGGAATCATCCA
The DNA here is from genome assembly GCF_000705375.1 of Tinamus guttatus. Next base: position 485,742 of record NW_010585018.1, on the reverse strand, counting down.
TCTAGAGGGAATTAAATATAAAGACTGTGCTGGAAGCCGAAATGCGATGATCACAGTAGGGAAGAGAAAAGAAAAACGTGAATCACATTCAGAAGCGAGGGACAAGAAGCACCCGAAGCAGTGACCAGAAAGCGAGCCCCCGCGCGTCACGCACCTCAGCGTCTGTCGCGCACATCCACGCGGGCACACGTGTCTCCAGCGGGCACCTCACGGCGCCAGGGCCGCACGCCGGCGTCGCGGGGCTCCAGCGGCCTGCCAGGGAGGCGCCTAGTGCCCTCGTGGCCACCGAGGTGCTTCCAGAAGAGCACACTGCACGCAGGTGTACCCCTGTATTTAATGCTTGCATATCATGACTGCTCCTGTCCTAATGAGCCAGCACGTTTACAAACAGCTAGTCAGAAGTTCAACGGGACGTTCATGTTTGACTGGACGTGTCAGCTAGGCAGGCTTCATCATCACCGCACGGGTTAATAAGCACCTCACTGCACCCTTGCTCGCTGCAGGGAGACATGCGCCTGCGCTTGAGCTCCTATCCTGCAGGCACCAGCTCTACGGCGGCTGGGACAGATCCCACCGTGGCTTTCCCAGGCCACTTCAGCACAGCCTGAACCTTTCATAGCACCAGTGTCCTCCTGAAATTAAGAAATTTAGCTACTTTGCTAAGAATTGCTGCAATACAACTTCTTCTGTGATATGACTGATAACAAGGATTCACAAGAGTGAGATACCTCTGTGCTTCTTACTTTGCAAATGTTTTAAGGGGAAGGATGGACTTGCTAATAACAAGAGAAAAAAATGTATTCATTAAACCACTGTTTTAAAATCCAGTATTTGTACACAGTCTGCTGAGCCCCTGACCCATGTAACTTTAAATCATGTTCAACCTTTCCAGAGAAATAAACAAAAGAAATCCCCTAGCAGATCTTCACCTTACAAAAATGCAAGGCACAGCATTCCTTTCCCTGTGCTGCTTCATTCCTTTCCCAGTGCTGCCTCCCTCTCTCCCTTCAGCAGACATCAAACTAATCCTAGAAAACACATGCAGAAGGGAACAATTAATACAGACAGTTTCAGGTCTAAGAGACAGGGATTGACAGTTGAAAACAGAAACTCCTTCACAATCTCAAAGTCTCAGCGATGACCAGTTCTGCACGTCAACAAGTCAGCATGAGTGGAAAGAAAGCCACAAGTCTCGACCAACTGCTGCTTCTGAGGTCTAACCAAAGGGAAACACCTACGGGGTGAACCTGGGCGTCGCTGCTAATGAGTAACAAGGAGTATTGAATTACAGGCTGCCACACACGCCTCCCCCGAGAGAGCCCGGCTGTTACCTTACGTAAGGGGAATGCTTATGCAACAAGCTACGGGCTATGAAGAAACCAAAGTCTTCGCTGTCAATCAGCAGTATTCCACACTCGCCTGGAAGTGCATGCTGTGTTATTCCACCTTCACCTAAAAGTACATGTTGCAGTTTTATTCTTACTTAGCAGGATCTTAGCTTTACAAATTATGTCTCACTAAGTTTTGACAAATATGTCTGTATGTTTAATTTTCTCTCTACTCTGGCTTAAGGAACAGTTAGACACTATTAACATAGGAGCCATTACCTTCCTCTTCTCTTCCCCTTTTCATAATGGATGTTTCGGTGATTTTCATATTTCTCATTAACACTGACTACATTAAACCAAATCCTGCCTAGAGGTGTGAGAGTACAGCATCTAATCTCTGTCTGGAACGCAAGTTAGCGGCCCATACAACCTGTTCCAGATCTCTGCAGGATCAGGTCCTTTGACCAGATTAACTGCTACTGATCAAAGTGAGTCTCAGATATTCATCAAGCAACCCAACCTTTAACTGAAGTCTCAAGCTGGGGGGGAGAGGAGGGGAAGTAGAATCTGGCAAATTTGGCAATAATTTGGCAAAAAGGAGGAAGAGCTTTTTCCAGTATTATGTTCCACAGCTACAGCAATTACATAAAAATAATCAAGACTAGATAATTAAAATAGATAATGCATCTATTTTAAATCATATGTGTGGATATATATATTTACTTCAGTGTAACAGAGAAGAGTATCTGGTCCAAACTGCATAGAAAGGAAGGATATTTGAGCCAGCTGTGACTACAAGTCTGATTCAGCCCATTGGAAGGCTGCAAACATCCTATATGTGGTCCAAAGCAAAAATAAATTTTGCCGGTATTTCTTAATAACTGTGATGAGTGGCAGACGATTCCTACTCTCATGCTACTCCGTTAGACGAATATTTTTATTTCTACAGAACAACCAGTAATGACTCACTTTTCTCGACTTCATTTCATGCATAAGATTTGTGCCAAGTGAGTCTACAAAGACACAGCCTAGATGCATCTGTCTACACTCTAACGCACAAGCAACGGAGAGAAGGAGACCAAGCCACATAAATGCTTCTACATTAATCTGCTGCATTTCATCATTTTCCCATTTTCCCACAGCCCAATTTTAGAAATACTATTTTTAGTCTATCAGAGTTTGATTTTTTTTACTATGGTCAGAAAGGAAAGGTTGGTTGCAGCTGAGACTTGCTAATTTTTCCCTGATCACAGCATCTGGGGAAAAAAAAATTATATATATATATATATATATATAAAAGTATGCACATGTACAGCTTACTGTTCTATTTAACTCTAAAGAGCAAAATAGAAAAATGTTGCCTTTTACATAAATGTCTACAAATTAAATATGATCATTGTATTCCAGCAACCTCCAGCTAAGCGCTTTCCAATGTGGCCCATAATGTTGCATTTAGCAAACCACACTTAAACTATGCTGAAGATACAAAGGTTGGTTGTGTCTCCTGAAAGCAGTGTTTACTGGAGATCTCTACAGAGTGCTGAGTTGGCAAAGTAGTGATTACATTTTCATAAGTTAGAGACAGACTTACATTAGCATTTTTGGCAAAACTACATGTCACACAATACATCATTACTTAATCCTTAAACTGCTCATTTCAGCTAGATCACTGGACCCTGGACGTTTCTGGGTTTCTTGCTTTTGTCAGTGTGCAATGGGCACTGCAATGAGACAAGTTTTTCATCAAAACCACAACAAAACGTGCTTCGTACTCACTGATCAGTTTTGCATTCCCAGCGTACAAGGTACATCCCAAACATGGCCACAGACCCCTTGTACAAAGAACCATTAAAACAGGTTAAAACCTCTTCATTTCCTTTTGGCTTTCTACTCCATCAGGAACTATACAATCAGAAAAGTAAAACAGCTGCCAGACATCCTGTCTTTCTTTTAATCCCCAAATATACCTACTTCCTCAAGGAATTTTACTATCAAACACTCTCATATTCCCTTATCCATGTCTTGCTAAAGATAAAGGGCTATCAGAATTAGATCTCCAGCAAATCCACAAGAGACTTGAAGCTCACTAGTGATGGAAACAAGGCTTAGTCAGTACTGATAGAATATATACATACATATAATAATCATTAAATAGGTGTAATTATGATTGGACTAAACAAGATGATGAACTCCCACAAAACAGGCTCATTGAAACTGGAGGGTTGCTATAACTTGGATCCTTAAATTCATCTTGCCATTAATACTTTAAGTTCTCTTGATTACATTCTATTTTATGTCCTCCTGAGGAAAAAAAAAAAAAAGAGAGAGAGAGAGAAAACTAGTCATTTAACAGTCTAGGCACTGAAACTAAGATTCTGAAGACAGTATCAGCATTATGCAACCTTCAAATCCATCTGCTAATGAACTCTACATTAAACATTATGGAATGAAATCTGGCACATTATTCTAGAATGTGAACACAAACACTTTCTTTGTCTCAACGCCTGTGTGCTAGGTATTCACCAGGAAAAAAAGGGCACTCAGGAGAAACCCCCACCAGAACAATTTTGCATTTCTAACTAAAACAGAACACCATCAGTTAACAAATCAGATTTCAATTTATGTGTTTTACTCAAACAATATGTCTTTCTTCCTTGTTTTTAACACTTGAAATGACGAATGATACTGAAGAGACAGTAGGCAAGCAAGAAAACTTCTCACTACAGTACCTCAGGAAACCCAGTTACCTTGGGTAAATAAAAGCAATCAATTGAGGCTGGTTAGCAGGGCAGTGCCCTCGTTAGCTGTGTTTGCCCTAGCGCCCACCCCGCACACTTCCACCACCTGGCACCCAAGGCAGGACAAAGCCTGGCTCATCTGCAGCGAAATGCAGCTTTCAAAAAGGAAATGCGACAGCGAGGGCTGGATCTATGGGTCCTTAATTAGGAAAAGTTCTCAGTGACTTTTAATAAAAAAAAAAAATTAGGTGAACTGAAAAGGCCAAAACTTACAAAATAATCAACTGTCCACAAACAATTTTCATCATAATATTTACTGGCCAGGAACAGCCGTGGAAATACACATTTGTGCTGCATTACCATCTAAATTACTTTGTTAGAACTCCTCAGCCCTTTCCTCTATTTCTGATGTAAGATTCATGTTAAAAAGAAACAGAAGATGCTCCAGCTGATGAGCACAGCAAAGGAAGCCCAGACAGACAGCAGACCGCGTAAACAAATCAGAATAGGAGAATGGAAATATTGTAGCACTAAATGGCAGCGGTTGTAAAGCCCCATCCTATTCCCACTTAGTTTGAGGGCAGAATGGCTGATATAAATCAAAGTTATTTAAATTGCTGGTTTTAATCAGGATTTAAATCATCAGGCAGGAAATCCCAATCTAAACAGATCATTTTTTTCTGCATCTATATTTTTGTACTTATTTTTTCTAGGAAAAGGTCCATACTTGCTAGCTGGTAACTATTTAAAAAAAATAATGCAAGAGACAAGCTGAGTTGTAAAGCTACATTCCATCGACACTTTCTCGTATGTAGAAGGACTACAAATATACATACAGTTCTACAAATATATGTACAGTTCTACAAATGATATATTCCTCGAAAAAACAAACAAACAAAAAAACACCTTGCTGTTCAGGAATGCTACAAAGCTACACTTAGATACAAAGCGAAATTTATCAAGACACAGTGAAATACTATTTTATTTTTTCATTAATTAAAAGAATACCAGTGTACCCATTGGTTAAGAAGAAATGTCCATCAAACCAGGGTTTCTTTGTATTTAAAGCAAAACTGGAGAAGTTGCAGTGTGTACAAGTGAACAAATTACTGCTGCTCAGCACATTCAAAATTTTAGAACGAGTAGATGCATTACGTTTAGCCCCATTTCTGTTCATAAGTGGCAAATAGAAACCTTCTCCTGCTCTCTCAATCTGTTTTCAGTCCTAGATGAACTAATCATTAAATTGAACTGAGTAAACTGCAGGTGATAACACACCAGCAACTGCACAGAAAGTTTCTATTATCCTATCTCGAATTTTAGAATGCTCTTCCAGATTTTTTTTTTCCTAACAAGGCTAATCCTTACTGGTCTGACTTCCTTTAAAACGTTCCTATACACATGATGCACATGAGCTTTTAATAGCTCAATTATTTTAAACAAGCAACAGAAAGCCTAAGCATAAGCTGTCACTCATGCACATCTCCATCAAGTTCTATTTTGCTTTTTTAAAAAATAAAATTTAAAGTTTATTCATTGCACATGCTAATCTAAGTTTCTAAAAACTAAGATCTAAAAACAAATGCTTCAGCTTACTGACTCTTATCCATCCTCATCTGCAGGAGAATCGAAAAAGCCAGACTAGGGTTCAAGCAAAGAAATGGAAATCAATCCTTTACTAATATCCCTTAGGACGAAACATTTTAAGTCCCAAGATTTTGTTTCAAAGTTTCTGGTCTTACTGTTCTCCTGTCTTCAAAGTAGGAGGGTTACATGACAACTGGGCAGAAATTGCACAAGTTGCTGCTCTTGCTGTGCCTTCACAGTGGTGGGGCCTATGGTGCCGAGGATGCAAGAGAAACAAAACACTCCAGACAACTCTGCGGTGGGCAACAGATTCATTCAACTTGAGTCTCCCTCTATCATTCTCCAGCGCTCTCTCTCTCTCTCACACACACACACACACACACACACAAAAAAAAAAAAAAGAGATCATTCACATCTGAAGGAGAAAGGCATCAGGATTTTTCTTTATCAGGTCCAATTTATTTTGCTAAGTACCGCAGCAGCTCTTCAAAAGAGGACAGCGTAATTGCTACTATTATCAGCATATTCAGACTAGTGCTTCTTTCCTGCATCTTAGATAGCGAATGCTCCACTCCTCCTCTCTGCTTTTGGGACAAAAGCCAAATGAACACGGACATAGTACCCTGTGGTTGGTAATATACACATGTGCTCAAAGTCTGAAGTGTCCAGTGAGTCTGCAAACCTTAGTCACAAGTTTGCCAAAATAGAGAAACCAAAACCAAATATTCTGTATTATTGTGCTGTCTGGTGTAAAGCGGTTGTTCAATCTCTGAAGAGTGCATTACATGTCTCCTTCCGATAGTTTTAAAGAAATCATCTCTGAAAACTAAGGTAAATAAAACCAGCACACGCAAGGTGGAACGCGAAGTGGAAAGGCATGGTGTACAGTATCTTTGTGAAACATCTGCTGCTCTGCCAGGAAAGCTCACTGAGCAGTTGCATATTAGGCCAAGAAGAAACTACTGGTAATCTGACCATTACTTTCATTTAACAAACCACATTAACACATGGAACAGATTTAATTCGGTGGTCACCAGCAGCATATATTATTTTAGGAAAGAAATAAAAAAAAATTACAAGTGTTAAACGATTTCTAATGTGGACTTGAGGTTAAGAAAAGCTCGGCAGAAACGCACAAGAACAAGGAGAGCCGCAGGGAAATCGCTGCTCTCTTCACATGGAACGGGGAGCCGCGGGAGGGCCCGGCCCCGGCGCGGGCGAAGGGAAGCGGATGCGCCCGGCAGCCCCGGCCTGGCGGCGCTCACAGCCCTGCGCGTTCCCTCACAGGCCGCCCTCGAGCTGGAGGGCAGCCAGAGCGGCCTCTAAACTATTTCCTACTTTCCTCAGCCTTCAGAGAAGTTTGTTAGTCTTTATCTTCCCTGACTGCATTTCTAGCAGCAGATAAAGACTAAAATACTAAATGAATACCCAAGCTATGGAGCAGCAAGAGTTAATATAAAACCTTGCCTCAAATTAAAATGACTTCCTTTTACATAAAGCCCACGTCTTGCTTGTGGTCTGCTGGCCAGCACATCAAGCAATGACCAACACGGCAAGCGCATCACTTACCACCTCCCAAGCCTCCTGCAGCCTCCCGTGGCCCGGACAGCAGCTATTTTTACATCCAGGATGGTGTGTGAGTTCAAGGCTTACTAACAAGGTTTTCCCCTGCACATAGCAGTAATCTCAGATAATTTTTTTAAAAAGAGAATAGGCTCCAAAAATCACCCAAACATAGCATTTTCTACTTTGCAACAGGAGAACGGAGTAACTTATTTCCCTGAAGTTTTATAACAGCAATAATATTTTAGGAATAGCTTTTAAATTCAATCTTTTTGTTGTTGTTAAAACCTACTTTAAAAAAAATGTATTCCTCTTTTATTAGTTCTCCAGGGAAAGAAAGAGGGGAAAAAAAAAAAAAGAGAGAGAGAGAGAAAAAAAAGAGCCTGAAGTCACACAAACGAAAGGGATCACTCTAGAGCTCAGCACACCCAGGCCAGCAAAGCCCACATGAACTGGACTCCCTGCGTCACGTTTCTTCAGCTTGTTCAGCAAACTTCAGCATTCAGATGGGTTTGACAGGACAGGTTCATATCCATGTAGAACAACAAGCCAATAAAACACATTTCTCTCTCTCCCTTTTTGAGGAAACTACCTGCTCCAATAGCACAAAGGAGGTGGGTCGAAACTCACTAAAAAGAAGAGTTTCCTCAGTATCTCCTTGAGCCCTTCAGCCAACCGTTCTCATAAAGTAACTTCCCTGGACTTGCCTCCAAGTGAAAAAGGAACTGAATTATGTGATGAACTACAAACTTTGTGGAAACTATTCCAAAGTTAGCCAAGGGAAAAAAAAAATCCCCTCAGATGTTCTGGTTCAGGTATATCAACCATGATAGGATAAATTCACTTTACAGAAGACAATGTTTTCTCCTCTATTAACGGTCAAGATTCAGTGCTTTTCCAGCAAGATGTCCTCGCCTAGTGGATTTTTTTGTTGTCTTAGAAATCTCAGAATATAGGTCAGAACATACTCCTAACATCACACCAAATTAAAGTAATTCACCTACCACCACTGAAGAGATGACCATTCTTCCATTCCCACACATTCTGCACAATGAGAGATGACTAGATTACAATTCCCCATTCACAAGAGGGCCACTCTACCTCACCGAAGCACAAATCATAGAGAATAAAACAAGATTTAAGGTATTTTAAAATACAATCTACTTTTCTGAAGCTTCACCTCCTCTGCATGTTTCTGTTTTCATTGAGATCGAGCTGAAAAAGACACTAAAACTCTGTTACAGATTGAGGATTGTGAGGTTTTGTTTCCTACTCATCTTAGAGAAACTGAATTAACTTAGTTGTGCCAGAATGAAAGGCCTTTGCAGAAAACTTATTTTTGGAGGAAATGAAAACTTTTTCCAATCACACAATTTTCTTGAAGTGTCAAGGGCCCTCTAATTTCTCAAATTTTCACCCAACAAATGGAAATTAAAAGCACAGTCCCAGTTGTCAAAACATGCATTTACCAAAAATAAACCCATTAGTCACTGCAAGGTTCTCTCCATATGAATTACACTGCCCCCATGAGCCCTTTGGACCCAAGGCTGTCGAGCCATAAAGAGCAGCCGAACATTTATTCCCTGATACTTAAAATACGAATGCAGCATCCCAAGCTACCAAGAACAACAATATCAGAGTAATATGACATTATTATAAAGCACTTGTGAAAGGTTCTTCTTAATAAAACCTGAACCATTATCTGCCCTGAATAAAACCCATCAAATAGTAACCGTACATAAATATATACATACACACAAATATGAAAATATGTGAAAAAATATATAAAACATAGAAACATCAAGTTCTACTGCAAAAAGTCAGGAACACAGAATTTGTATGTTTGCATGTCATAAATGATATCACCCAAACAAATAACATTAAAAAACAAGTATGGAGAGCTCTGAAGATTTGGGTGTTTTCCCCGTGTAAGGACAGACACAAGCCTCTGCCGCTGAGGCAGACAGGTCTCCCAGTCTGCAGTCATAAATCCTTCATCCCCATCAGTCAGGGCCTAGCTGACACACTACAACAAACATCTGCATCTAATCTTCCCTAGACTTGCAATAATATCTTGTGTCAGACCCGAGAGTTTTAACATATATATCAGTCATTTTTATTGGCTTAAAATTTGTGGATCCTTAACTTGCAGAGAGGAGAGGGGGATTCCCAGCAAAGATGCAGATACTTTGAGAATTTCTCAGACAATTTATTTTTATTAACTACTATCCATTCATGGAGTATTTCACTATCCCAGAAGTATGCAGACCGTATGTTAGAAATGACAGCTCTGCATTTCTAAGCTAAAGGTAAGAACTACATATATAGAGCACTGAAACACAGAGCCAGGAAGCCTGGACATTTGACAAGGAAAGAAAAAGTAATGACACTAAGTAACCTTTATAAATATTTCAAAATTAGGTAATGAACCTGTTTTTTGCAGTTTTTCAACTGTACCTCTCAATAAGAAACTTCCAAAAATATCTTTAAAGAGTTGTTTTAAATATTATCAACAACACTATCACCACTTTTGTAGTCTTCTCCATGCAGAGCACCCAATAGGTACTGCTTACTCTGTTTATTTTCTTTTGTCTTCTGTGTCTTGGAGATGAGCCACACCAAGTTAAATCTTTAATATTATCATTATACAAACAATTTGGTCACCATATAGCAAAGAATAAGAGATTGATTCGTATTGATATTTACAGAACAATGAAAGGAACAGAAACAAAATATATGAATGGAACTGTCGATAGCAATTGAGGAAAATCAGCACACTACTACTAAACATTACAAAAATATGAGAACCTCCACATGGAACTTCAGATGCAGGAGAGACAAAAAGGTCTTGTGTGTTCTGGATCATCCTACATCCCAGACACGAAACTCAGTATTCCCTGTTTCTGTGCTCCTGCAAATTTGGCATGCACAGCAATTACAGGATCCACAGCTCATCAGAAGCACTCCCCGGGTTTACCTCATGGCCAAACTAAAGCTTCTTGCAGCCAAAGCAAAACAAATTTGCATGAACTAAATATATAGACTTCTTAGACAGGTAGCACATTGAGCTGGAAATACACAGCGAGCTACACATGTGCCCCTGCCACCCGTCCAGATGAAAGAAGATAGTCACATAACATAAGGTCCCTGACTGAGCTTTCAGAGTTACGGCTGTTCTGCTAACTAAGGAGCACGGTTAAGAGTAGGCACCTAAATTAACCACCCCAGGGGTCTGAAGTGTTAACCACCTGCTCCACACACTTGGCATAGACTGGATTGCCCAGCCAAGAGATGAACATGATTGTAGCCATTACTTATTGCATTGCCAAATCCATAACAATCTTTCTCAAAGTCTTGCTTGTACTTTGGCCCCAGGGACAGACCCTCATTCCTTCCCTTTAAAAAATAAGATACCATCACCCAAGGGAAGGGAAATCTCTCATAGCTGCTCGGTGATATAAGGTCTGTGGTGCTCTCCTCAGCATTTCTCTCTAGATCCATCAGAAAACAGGAATACAGCCAGGCATGAAGCCATTGTAAAGCACGTAAAGTACTTCCCACTTGCTTAACTGACTTGAGAAATACAGAATCTGCAATATGTATCACCTGTTACCTCTCCTCACAATCAAGTTGGTAAATTTGTATATATTAGCAGTGAACGTATGCAGGGAGGGGAAATAGTATTGCAATGCAGCAAGGCAACAGCTAACTCATGAAGAAAAAAAAAATATATTGTTCAACAACTTTCAATGTATGTAAACAAGATCCTCTCTGGGCAGGCTGTTCCAGTGCTCTGTCACCCTCACTGTTAAGAACTTTTTCCTTAAGTTCCTATGGAATTTTTGATGTTTCAGTTTCCGGCCATTTCCTCTAGTCCTATCAGTGGCCACCACTGAAAAGAGACCATGACCGTCCTCTGCACTCCCTCCCTTGAGGTATTTATATACACTGATTAGATCCCCTCTCAGCCTTCTCTTCTCCAGGCTGAACAAACTTAAGAAAAACAAGCTTGTTTAGCAAATTTAAGCTTGCTAACAACAATTCTGCCATCTAAATTCAATACCTGCACCACTAGAAACGTTCAAAATTCCTTAAGTCAAGAAAAAAAGAAATCCTCGTCACCTGATTTAACAACAGTGCACAATAAATAAATAAACAGATGTATAACATCCTGTAGGGTTTTTATGGACTTAAGATCCAGAAAAGCAAGCTCCTCCCCTAAAAGCAAAAATAACAACACCAAACCCAACCCCAAAACAACTCGTTTGCCAGGCATTCGCAGACGAGAGGTATGGCTTTACTAAGCCCAGCAGCAAGCTCTGGCCACTCAAGCTATAACTACGTGCAAAAGTCTTTACCTCGGACTCATCAGCTCACTCCAGCATTACCTTATGCCTAATAGGTAAGTCAAGGTATTGCAAAAGGTATTGCTGCTCCTGAATGCATGGACCTTTCATTAGCATTTTACCTAGCTTATTAGTACGTGAATTAAGAGTGGTATTCACATCTGAGCGACCTGAAATTCATTTCCCATAGAGTATAAATAAGCTAAATCATTTTTTGTTTGTTTTACAGAAACAAATTTTATCAATTTTACACAAGAACATCAGGAAATAAAAAATAAAAACTCATCTACTTTTATCTCAAAGGAAAGACAGGAATGGCCTACCTGGCACAAGTCCACACTACGGCCAGCAAAAGGCTTCTCTGGAGCACGCTCTCCCTGAGATGAGCTGCTCTCCTCACACACTGTTACACAGGGGCTCCTTCACAACTGTTAAATGGCCTCAGCCACCCCCGTAGGGTGCTGCCCTTCGGAGAGACCAGAAAAAGCCCTACAACAAGGCAATAAAGCCTGTCAGCTGCGTGCTAGGGGAGCACAGCTGTTCCATGTAGCAACCTACGCAAAGGGGAGGCGAGCGCACACCTTCCTGCAACCAGCTCCAAACGCACAAAGAGCCTCGCAAGAAAGAAGGGAGAAAGAAAAACATTTGCTGCTCCTGGGGAATCACATTCTCAAAAAATTTACTGTTCTGGAATAAAAATAAATAAATAACCAAGATAACTTGTGTCTCATGTTCAAATATCCAAAGCGGCTTTAAAAAAGGATAGTCTACACCAACTTCTTAGAATCTGTCTCTGGCAGTACCTAGATGCCCACGCGCTTCCCCCGCTGCTGGGGAGAGGAAGCGGAGGGTGAAGCTTTCAGCAACACCCGTCCAAATCTGTTTTGCTTTGCTTTTCCACTTTCGCCTTTGTCCGTTATCACCATCCACTGCAGGCATTTCCCACAACAAAAACACCACTGACAGGAAAAATAACAGTAAAATCCTGGTATAAATATAAAAGTATGTTTTTTTTTCAATTATGTGGTAGAAGGAAAATAAGTGAGTCTTTTGTTTTACATTAAGTGTAATATGTACTAAAACATACCAGAACAAAATGGAGCATTAGATCAGAGGCAACCCCTCAGCCCTCCCAATGCTGCACTCCAGGTAAGCACATTCAAACCTCCAGCAGGCAACTCTGCCAGGGTGGAAACATGGAAAGCCAGCTGAATCTTCAAAACTGCGGTCACCCAGACTTTAAGTAAACTAGTTAACACAAATTATTTCTCTATTCAAAAAGGGAAAAAAAAAAAAAAAAAAAAGGACTGCCTTGCTAGCAGCATGCTATCTATACACATCTACTGAAATGCAAAGCCTGCAAGCGCAGTCCACAAGTGGATATGGATAATTTTGCACCATTACCTCAAACCCTATCACAGATTTCATGCCACAACTCCTCAGCCAATTTGGTGCTCAAATAATGTGGTCCTCATTTAGCTGCACAAGTCAACAGTCAGAAGCACGAGTCTGCAGTCTTCAGAGCTATATTACCTGCTTCAATGAAAACTAAAAATCTATGTTATGAATACAGATACTGCTTGCCAAAAAAGATCAATAAAAATGGGTTATTTAATGTTTGTAACAGTTTTTCCTGTGCTGCCTCAATTATGCACTAGAATTCAACCCAGAGAAATCGGAACAACAGCCACCAGCTTCGGACAGAAAAAATGAACTACAACAAAAATCACAGCTGAACTCTAACATTTTAGCAGTCCAAAGACAACTACATTCGCCAGCCAAGGCAGCTAGGTTTTAAAGGCCTTTTCTTAAATACTAGCGAGTCTGAAAACACAATATTCTGCATATACAGAAGTGCTGGAAAATGCTAAAATTCCTCTTCTGCCTAAGTGCTGGTCTATCTTCCTTAATTATAAGAAAACACCTTACATGATTAAAAAAGCCTAATACCTCCCATGCCTCCTCCAGCATCTCCTCTGCCACAACTAACTCCCTTCCTCCCTTAGATTAAACACAGGGAGAAATTGCCGAAATACCACAATGGATTACAGATATGAACAAAAGAAAAGAGACAGATATGAACAATAGAAAAGAGAAAAGAAGGTCAAAATCTAGAAAACAGATGTTTATCAGTAGTTCCTTAACTTACTGGACTAGTACATCCCTTTCCACCCTCAAAATTAATCACTGATCACCATCCATCCTTACTAATCCTTGCATCATAAATCCTTTTTCTGTGCTTTTAACACATGGTTTAAAAATTGCTATATATACATATATTGGTTTATATAAATATATACATATAGACATATTGGTTCCTTGCTCTGATAATGCTCTGGGTCAGAGTAACGTTAAGGGGCCAACTCTCTGCTATTTATCTCAGTGCACAACAACCAAGGACTTACTGAACAGGCCTGGGATTTTCTCAAATTGCATAAAGACAACATAAAAAAAGCTACACCTTCACAGCAATACTTTAGGATGATTGTCTCAATTCAAAGGGCAGAGAAAAACAAAGCTGTAATTGTTTTATTGAGCCTGAAACACTCCTGCATATCACCTAGTTTGAAAAAAAAAAAAAAGCACAGAGAGGAGACTAAAGTGTGGAGTAAGAGTGGAGTAAGCACAACCCAACAGCCCCACCTGAAACAACTCCACCAAGCTTGGATTGCTGACACCTGGAAGCCTTGCAGAAAACTTCATGGAATGCTGCATGAAAATGTTACAGAAGGGGGCCTTTATTAAACATATATGTAAATATGTAATATATTGAGTTATTGCTCTTTCTATTTATTAGCTTAATTATCCTGAAAAAGTCAGAAAGGTAGCCCTCTTTCATATTCCTTTTATTTTACATTTGTGCAAAACTGACCACAAGCAAACAGCAATAAACCATCTATGCTACTGCCAGCCCTTCCCCATTAGCCTTACCAGTCATGGAAACCTACAGAAAATGCAAAGTTCCCATAGGTGAACACATTTCTCTCTTCCCATGTCAAGTACATCCAAGCATTTGTATTTCCCTGCCATTCTGCACTGCACGTGTTGGCAAACAAAATCAGTAAGAAAGGGAGGAAGTCTGAAAAGGAGAGGGCTAAGTCTGTCCTGTAAGCACAAAGTCTCAGCAGCTGCTGTCTTCTCAGCCACTGTGAGCTTAAAATGATGTTTTCTCTTAACTCCTGCAAAGCCGAGTTTCACCTATTCAGCAAGCAAACCGGAGCAGATTATGACAACTTCTGTGCTACAGACACCACGGAACTGAAGTATGTGAGGTAGAGGCAAAGCAGTAATCAGAATTATATGATTTTATGACTCACTGTCTCAGGCAAACCGGGAAAATAAATACCTCAAATTGCTAAGACTCCCAAATTCCCACTGACTGTACAAGCACTCTGTTTATCTGAAAACCTGTGAGGTCCTGGGCTGGGAACCCGGTGCAGGTTCATAACCTCAGCCTGAGATTGTGCTGCACATTTCAGCTCACCAAACAGCACACTGAAGGATGAGGGATTCCAGTCAGCAGTTCCTCACTGTCAGACCTGTCCTTAAACTCCTGCTAATCCAAGCACATCTCTCACATGAATTATACGTGCTGGAGTAATATGCAACCAAATGTCAAATACATGCAAGTGTTTAGGAGAAAACGAAGTCTGACACCTTTGCTACTTCCCAGAGCCCTTTCCGTTCCAGTGTGCGTGTTGAGGAGCAGAGACATGTGCATCTGCACCAGCTTTTACCTAGCTCAGCTGAAATGTATGCTGCTAGGTAAGCATGTGTTAACTACCACGGCCCACATGTTTATCCCGGGGGTCAGGGTGAAGTCTCACAGGAGGACTAAGGTGTTATAAAACTGTGCTGCTATAGAAGGAACAGCCAAAAAAATCACCCATCTGACCGAGCTGAAAGCTCACCCAAAAGAAAAAAAAAAAAAGTCTACCTCCCTTATACTCTTAGTGAAGCAGCTGACAGTGGAGCTACATGTCTGGGGGCTGGCACGGCCAAAGGGAGGCAGCAAGAAAACACGGCTAGAGACAGGAGCACAAAGAGCGACACTTCCCCAGTGCTTGGCAGATCAGATTGACACTGGCTTAAGCCACTTGTGAAACCTTAAGCTCCAGGTCAAGTCATCATAAATTTAGGTCAACCTAAATGCAACACATTCTTCTAAAACCACCACGTGTTAATATTTTGCCTCCCAGTCAGCACGCTGAGGCTTGGACATGTTCCCACCAGCATCATTCTTCCTAAACTTGACAGAGCCTGAAACTTCTGTGCAGGCTGTTTAACGCGTGCCGCTTGGCCAAGAGGAAGCTCAGACCTCACTATGACGGGCTACTTGAAGGCAGTGCTTGAAGGGAGGTCTCTCCACTCCTTTATGATTGCTAAGCTGAAATCTGTTGTGCCGACTGCCTGCAAAAGCAGGTCAGCACAAAAACTCCTTGTCCTGAAGGAGTAATCGCCCAGGAACACCAAGCCTGAGCCGGTATGAAAAGAAGAAGTGGGAGAGGCTGTGGCATAGGGGAGACACAAAGATCCACCCTTACAGGAAGGGCAAAATAAAAAGGACTACATGTTGAGTCCTCCTACAATGCACATGAAAGAGAAGGCGCGTTGCTGGCCTGGGATTTAACTCTGGTATCAGCCCACTTCTGCACTCACTGACTCGACTCCAGTGTGCGCAGGATCAGACACATCCTATAAACTGGAGAGATGCTTAATCCTACTTAGTCATCAGACGTGAGTAAGGACTGTAGTACCTGACTTACTCTGGAAAGTAAAAGGAAACAGCCCCCAGATTGTCTTTGCTTTTCATCTCTGTGATGCTAGAGAAATAGACATTTCCTGCACTGTAACTGAGCTCCTGAAAGTTAAAGAGCAATATTTGGAGAAAAATAAGCAAGCTGCATAAGAGACATGCACAGGTTCATGAACACACACACCCATACATGTCAAATACGGCAGTTGCAACCATTAAAAAAATGTTTACAAGACTGATGGCATTTTTGGCACTCCATAACATTAACAGAAGTAGCTCTGAACCACAAGTGTTTCACGGGGACACCTATTTCTACAAAAAAGAGACACAGGGAGGGAAGAGGGGAGAAACAGCTCTCCTGCAGTGGACTCCCTGCCAGGATGGGGGAGACATCACCGTATTCCTGTGATTTTCGGTGTTTCACTCTGTCCCAAAGCCACCAGTCGGCTCACGTCCCTCCCCGGGCAGAAGGGGAACACGTTACCACTGCCTTCCATGAGGCAGAGCATGAACCCAGGGTGGATAAAACGCAGCGTTGGAAAATGCTGCATTTGTCAGCCGTGTTTTCTCTAACTTTAACTCTGAACTGGCATAGCCTGCCTTGGCTGGGGAATAGAAAGGATGATCTAATAGGTCATTTGACTTCCGTCACTAATTGCTATGGTCTAAATAACATTTTGTGTTGACAGTGTTTAAAACTCTATTTCCTAGGAGCTGGTTTTAAGGTTAAAAATGATCAGTATGACAATAGCTATCAAACCTGTAATAACAATGGTAAGAAAGAAAAGTCTTGAGGACTTTTAAAAAAGGGAAAACCAGCTACAACACCTTTACACTTTATAGTAGGGCTCAGGTGTCACCAAATGTGCATCGGAAGCTCAATGTGGTAATAGTAGGTGTTTCGCTGGCCAAAAAATGTCAGAAGCAATATGAGAGACACAGGTGATTTAATCTGGCAAAATACACACACACATGTAGATATAGTTTTTAAAAAAGTTTTTCAGCTCTGACCCACGCTCGTTCAGCAACGTGGATGCAGAGGCAGAAGCAAAGCGTGTTGCACTCCCAAGTGGGAAAGGAGGAGCAAGATTAGCTCACAACAAACCAAAGAAATGGAATAATGTGTTGATGTTTCCGGGCACCAGGCCGAAGATGAACAGCAGAGTTTTGGATGGGCTGCAAATTTTCCCAGTATTTCCTTTGAAAACCTATCCGGTACAGCGCTCTAATGATCCAACCCAAAGGCCGGGAAAACACACGGTGACCTTCACCAGCTTAAACTGGGGGGGAAAAAAGAGTTTTCCAAGTCACTTATAAACAATTTTATCCTCTCTCTTCTCCGTATGTCCCCGTAAACACTCATAGGGGAGCCATATAAGCTCCAAACCTCACTGTTTTCCTCAAAAATAGGTTAAAACAGTTACAAATTTATGTATAAATAATTTTGGCTTATAAGCTGAAACTCAGCAAATGACAATTTGGTCTTTAAAGACACAGATCGAAAGCAAATCAGCAGCCCACGACATCCAGCAGAGCCTGTGCTCCCGCATCCCCTTTCCTAAAAGGACTTCCATTGATAACTGCTTGTCACACGGTCCTGGGCGGTGGAAACTGCCCAATCCTGTTTGCGAGCTCGGAAAGCGAGCGTGTCAACTGCAGCGGCGCCGAGCGCTACGTGCCGCGCAGTTTGCGCTCTGAACATCGCTGGGTCTGGAAAGGAAGGCAAACACACCCCAGCGACACTTCCCTTTGGTTCGCCTCACTCTCTCAATGAAAAAAGAGTTATAAATTCCTTTCTGTCCTGGTTGCATTTCTTGCCACTTAAGCCTAACTGACTGCTTCACTTCCAGAAGTTGCAGTTTAATAATCTTATAGGTTAATTTAATAATGGTATTGTGTAAAGAATAAAAGAGCAGCAGATCTGTAGGATTGCTTGCCTGTAAAGCCCCTCAGCTGGAGTTTGCCAAAGAATAAAGGAGATGCAAAAAAGCCAAATGCAGTTTACACTTTTCTCATGGCCTCTCCCCTAAAAAGATTGTTAAATAAAGCTGAATTGTTTTGGTAAATAAAAAGCATGATGCATACAAAATATGAAACTTGGCAAATTGCTATAATTGCAAGAACTGAGGAGGTATTCCTTTTTTTTTCTCTTTTTTTTCCCACCACTAGAGAAGCATAAATACCTCAAAGGCAATACTTATAAATTGCTTTGAAAGGAGCAATTTCTCAGGTCTAAAGTATAACTTTCACTTGCACATCATGTGTATTACTGACATTCTTAGACATTAGGCAAGAAAATCACCATTAACATTCTGCAAGTGAAACAAAGCAGATTATGCCTCTACATTTTTCTACAACAGTCCCTGGTTCCTGCACACATTCACCAAAAAAAATACATATACATATATATATTTGATGAAACTGTGCCAGTTTTTGATAAAGTATTAGAAATTCTCTTTTTAAAATGAAAAGGATAGTGTACATAGAGTCTACTTAAATGGCACAAAGATTATAACGCACACAAAGTTTCTATGGATTTCTGAGCAAACTATGGTTACATTAGGCTACTCTTTGCTCTTCAAGTTTCCCAACATGAAACCAACTAGCAGCAGTGACAGCCGTAACTGAGGTCCCTGTTGCCCCAGCTCTCCCGTTGTGGCACCGCTCTGAACAGCCGCCCCAGCGCTTCCGTGCAAGGCCACCAAACCAGGGAGCAGCACGGCCTGTGTCCCCGCGTTCAGCACTGCGAGGGGCGCGGGCCTGGGCCCAGCACGGGCACGGGCACCGTGCCTGCAGGCCCTGCGAGCGGGGAGCTGTGCTGGGGGAGGTAAGTGCCGAAACGATGCTCTGGAGGGGACCAGTGCGAGGTGTCCTGCCCCGGGACCTCGGCTGCCCTCCTGCAGCTCGTGGAAACGGCACGGGGTTCAAGAACGGACCTGGGAGCAGCTTGGCTGAGGAAGGACTCTCCCCGCCCGGAGACAGGCCCGGAGACTCGGCTACGGCGCTGGGAGCGGACGCGAGCCGAGGAGGAGCCCCGCGGGCCACGGCGCCTTGAAACACGGCCAT
>NW_010585018.1:448470-463081 GCF_000705375.1 Tinamus guttatus | reverse complement strand
GTGGGCTCCGCCGCAGCGCCCCCTGCAGGCGGCCGGGCGCGCAGCCGCTCCCGCGCGGCCCCAGCACCGCCTCGCGCCTCGCTCCGGGATCCCGGTGCGGGGAGCAGGAACGGGCCGTAGCTTCCAGGGTGCTTCTTCGGTACCACGTTATTTTTAGCCGCACGCTGGATTGTTACAGAATTATATCCCAGCATGTACTACAGTCCGGGCAGTTTCTTCAGTCTCTCAGCTTTTGTACGTTGGCTACGCTCGGCTGCACCACATAAGGGATGGGGAGCTGAGTAACATGCAGCCTTACAGTAACTAGTGTTCAGTCATAAAAGTTTTGCAAACAGATCAGTCGTCAGTTTTGTGAAGAACATCTGAACGAATGCTATGGGGGTAGCTCCTGATCAAAAGATATTTGAGTGGGTTGTGGTTAAAATAATATATATCCCTCTATCAAAATAATATATATCCCTCTATCTTCCCATTCATTTCAATAACAAGAGTGGTCACACCTGCATTATTCTGTACAACCTTTTGTAAGATAGAACACAATCCAAAACATCTAAAACACATTCAGCAAAATCAACATTAAAAAAAAAAGTCCACAAGTGTACCATGCTATTTTACAGTTGCTTTTCAATACTTAAAGTTAAAACTAAAAATTTCCATCTGACAGGAGAAATCACTTTTAAAACAAAGTATTGAATGGCAATTGTGAAACAGTGTGAGAGAGATGGGAGTTCACTTTTTTTTTTCATCTTTTTATTTTAAAGATATTTACATGAACAATTCTCTGCTTCTGGGTAGCTAGCACCAAAATCTGCTATTTAGGGAGCTATTTAAATTCATTTTTTGCTAAGGATAATACTTGGGCTAAGAAAGTGAATCTGAACAAATAAAAAACGAAAAAAAGATCCCGGAGCCCGGGCAATGAAAAAAAATAGAGAGATGTCAGCTGTCCTACTGACTAGTGTCATTAAAACAGATGTTCTTGGCAACCTTGGTGGAAAAACTCTGTTCTTTAATGAGACAGAAGCACAGACTGACTGGTGATAGATGTGTGCTCTTGTATCTGTGACCATGGACTTGGGCACATTCACCTTTCCAGATAGCAATTTACCTTGCATGCACAAGTGCGTGTGTTGTGGCTGCTTTTCCCTGAGCATCAGCTTAGAAAGCTACCTTCATAACCGGAATTTCAAAAGAAATACACATACCAGAATTTGAAGTGATGTAAGATGAACTTGCTGATGCCAGCAGTTAAACACTAATGCCTGCTGGTATCAGCTGACAGGACACTAATTACGGGTTACAGGAGATGATTGCTTGGTAAAGGATCTATTCAGTGAGTTACGATTTTGAGAAATTATAAAGTGCAGGCCCGATCTCTGAAAAGATACGCAGTATGAAAATACAGAGTACGTTCTCGAGATGATTATCATGACAGAGATCTGTCTAATTAGGAAGAATCTATTTTAATACTAAGATATGAAAGAGCCCAGCTGGGAGAGGAATTTAGAGGAAGACACAGAAACATGACTGTGAAGCTGACAGCAAGTGCAGCCTAAGCATGTTCCGATGACAGCTCCTAAAAAAATAACTCATCTCAGCATTTAATCAATAGAGGCTTCAGAACAAGTACAGGCTATGGATGATCTAGCTAGTCATATTAGTGGGAGGAGCTCCATAAATATATCAAAAAACGTGTCTTTGTAGAGCAACATCCTGAAACCTCTTCCCTGGTGTCAGCTGACCTAGGGCTCATGCAGTAGGTGGGCAACATTAAAAACACCATCACGGGCACAAGCGCGAATCCCCTTGTGCCAGAGAGCACAGTTTACTCCCCGGTGCTGCCAGGCAGCTTGGAAGCTGCAACTGCTGTGGCAGTAAATTTGAAACCAGATTAGGCAACAGATTAACCTTCAGAGTGCTGCCCGGGTAGAAACCTTTCTGAAGGCTCCTGCTAAAATTAAATGGTTTGTGTCTAAACTGATGGATGACATAGTGACGCAGTGCTATGCCTGCTGGAAGGCAAACCTAGCATCAACCACTCAGTGTGTTTACTGAATACAACTTTGAAAACCAGCTAACAGGCAGATTTTGGACCTGGGGAAAAAAAAAATCCAAACTTTCTAATACAAATAAATGGGTTTCCAAAGACTTCTGCAGAAACTTCTCTACTGTGCTGTGTAACTGAGCAAATCAGATGTACATCAGTTACTACTATCAGATGCTTAAGTGCATGCTCCTCAATATATCTGTAGTGAAAAAGAATAATGGCCTGAGGAGAGCAGGTAAAGCACAGTTGTGCAGTTGAGAATTGATTTAAAAAGCAAGCAACCAACCAAGAAGTGTGTGAAATGTAACTACAGTATGGCGGTGTGACTAAAAGTCTCATGAGACCTGAAGTGGCAATGAGCTATAGCCTTCAGAGCATCCAGAGCTGTAGGAATTCTTGAGGTGACCAGCCAAGCCTAGACCAAAAGAAGTGCTCTAAATGAGTACAGGAAAGGTTACCAAGGCTGAAAAGCAGCAGAACAACAAAATGATGTAAGGAGGAAAAGTAAGCAAGCAAGCGAGCTAGTTAAAATTGTCAACATTGGACCTTTAAGACCAGTTGTAGGAAATAGTGATTGCTGTGTGTAAATACAAACAAAACATAAATACTCTCAAAACTGTGTGCTTGCCAGTCTGTGCGTTTCAAGTGGAAGCACTTGGAGAATGCAAGCCAGAATCTTTACAGCATCCAGTTGTGAAAACACTGAAAACTCCAAAGCAGCAAGGTATTATAGCAGGACAGTCCCACGGAGCAAGACACATGCGTAAGTACTCAGCTGCATCAGGCCTAAAAACACAAGGGGATAAGATGCAAAATATGTGTTCACTCTCTTCTGCTCACAGGTAAGTCACAATGAGAACGCCAAATAAAAGTTTAAAAATACATATTTCTGATTAAACACCATGTTTTGCTTCAAGTCTCTCACCTGAATTTTGATCTGCTTTGTATTATGTACAACTCTCAGATGGAAAGCCTCCTAAAAGAAAAATGCGCTTTTTCTAAAAGTTTGCCTTCAATAAGGTTGTTTCCCAAGGATATTGGAATTTGACCCTTTATGATATGAACCTAGCCCTAGTCTTTTGAGAAACTACTATTAGATACATAACGCATGTACGTAACACATGATTACATGATCATAAATATGTATGCACAATTTAGCAAAGCAAGTTGTTTTGTGATTCACTGCTTGCAAGTTATCATGAGTTACATGAAAAAACCCATATACTCAGGTTTCCAGGAGCTGAGGAAGAAAAGGAATAAGCAAGTAAACAAAATACTGTTCACAGCATAGAGTAAAACCACTATTTAACATGGGTGATGTGAAGTGTAAAAAAAACTTTTTTGAGACTAGGATCTTCAGTTGAAAATGCAGATAAAATTGACGGTGTTTTGAGAAGCATATGTATTTTTAATCACTTACCTCAGGTAGCTTCCTCTATACTTTCTCTTCAGTACTGGCCTCAGATAGCAGTATACAGACAAAACTTTCCTAGTTTAAAATATAAAATAAATAGCAACTGCTGTTATGGTGCATTACTTTATAAGGCATGGAGAATGCTGATTAGCCACACAAGTTTTTGATCATTAAGCATTGTTTTTTAAAGTTTCTGATGCAAAGACAACAACCCCCAGGTGTTATGCTATACTTTGGACATCTTTAGATATCTGCTCTAGACAGGGGAAAAGATCCATCATAGATAAACTTTTGTATGTGCTGGATGAGTTGAGTTCTCTGAAGGAGGTTCCAGACTGCAAACTCCTCTAAGGCCACAAGTTTAATCAGTACTTACAGATCTCCCAAAAGTACTAAGATTTTCCCTTAATAAAACTCAGTAAGCTTGTACCTGAAGGCTCAGCATAAAGCATTACACAATATACATCAAGATAGAATTTTACTTTCAACCTTGCAACATAAGTTCTGAAGCTACTTTTTATTTTATACCCACGGTGGGTAATATTTATGTTTCATAAAGAACAAACTATAGGTCTGTGCTTAACATGCGACATGAATAGAAACACCAGGCATCAGGTTCTGTTTCTTCATTTGTTTTTACACAGTGGCCAGCACACAAGCTTTTGTTCACCATGAAGCACACAGGTAAGCACATGGGTTCACAGTTTTGAGGAACAGTTCATCCCTTCTGCATCTAATTCTCCTCCCAGCTGCATGACAGTTGCCTACATGCAATCGCTGCAGAAATGGGAAACAATGGTGAAATGACACAAGTTCAAACGATGCTGCATTGCTATCCACTCACTCTCCTGTCAGAGAAACGTTATTGAAACACATCCTGATTTAGAAAGCAGAATTGAGATAACTAGTTCTAATACACTGCTTCTCAGTAAAGATTGCCCATTTCTACTTAGCTTGGATAAACACGGCAACAAACAAAAAATCTCTTATCAGTGAAAAGGAAGGCCAACTTGTGTGATGAGGAAGCAGCTGGGAGAGCTTCAGTTTTACTGTCCTTTGAGGCAATTGCTTCTAAGCATCGGCCATGTCCAAGAAATTCAGAATGATCACAATCACTTCCAATGCTCTCAGCCAGAAGAGACCGAACTTGTTGAAATCTCGTGTTCATTCTTCTTCATGTGGGAGAGCAACGACTGGTCTGTGATCCTTGGCATAGCTGAGCAACCAGTATCCGAGCAAGAAAGTTTTTGTAAGTTCTTAAATTACAGGGAAACAGAAATAAAGAGCTATTTTCCACAGTGGTAATTCTTTGGAAGATACGTATATGCCCGATCGCCAAGAAAGAGGAGTACTCTATTTTCTTTCCCATGTCAATGTGCTGAGAATATCATTGTTTCATTCACAGCTATAGTTTAAATCTATAAATATACATATACATAACTTAAATCCAAAATATATATATTAGAAGCATACTGCTAAGGTTGCCAAATCAAGCAGTCAATGAGTTCTAAAATGCTCAAAATCAAAGCACTTGTGCAATCCTTGTTTGGCTTCCTTGCACAATCCACTGTATGGTAAAGTAGACGGTATTTCAAGTCTTCAAATTCACCCTTACTTGCTATTTTTCCCCAGGATGTTTGTTTCATTCTGTACACAGAATTGACAGTGCTCACTGCTAAAGAGATAAGACATCAAAATAACATGAAAATCCCTAGAAGGATACAAAAATGATCCCCTTTCACGCTTGTTCAGATTAACCAAAACACAGTAAACCAGCAACAACTAGCTACATTAAAAACCAAAGCTGCTTTCAGGCTATTTCCAAAGTCGCTGAAGTCACTAGACAACATTCATCGGCTGTCTATGACGCTTCCCATCTTAGCTCAGGCTTTCAGTTAACTAATGGCTTACAACAGCTGATGAGATTCCAGTTAGACAGGAACAAAAAATCCTTCTCATAGTATGAATAGTGAGACTTTAAATAGATCACTTATGGAGGCTGTTAAGACTGCACACAGTATTCAAGGGTGCAAACCTTGGATTTTTATAGTAGCACATGGATTTGTACCATAAAATAATGACCCCTTCTGTTTTGTTCTCCATTTGCTACCAAGTAATTCTTGATGTATGATTTGTTTCTTCAGCTACTGCTATTTTCATGAATTCATCTATCATAGCCTCAAATTCTTGTTCCTGAAGACCTCTGGATCAGCTTAGAGCCGATCCAAGATGTAAAGATAGAATTAGCTATTCTTCCCCAACTGTATCATTTAACATTCATCCACACTGAATTGCACCTGCCATTTTATGGTCCAGGCACTCTTCTAAAATCTTCCTGCGCTCTTTGCAGTCTGTCTTGTTAGTTGTTACTACCTCACATAACCTCTTATCATCAGCAAAGCTTTGTCAACTCAAACACTCTTCTTCTCAAGGTCAGATAAGAGTATGTTGGATGGTACAGACACCATATAAAGCTTTACTGGTGATCTCCCCCCTTTGCAGGAAGTGACTATTTACCTCTACCATGTTTCTTATATTTTAAACCATATTCTCATCCATTCCTTGATCTTCCTTCTTTTGCCACAGTTGCACAGCTTTCCTGAAAGACTTCAGTAAGTTTTGCCAAAAGTTTTTCCAAATTGACTGCATCAGTATGATGGTCTACATATCAGCAACTCCTTCAAAGAACCCCAAGAGCTTTGTTAACTCTTTTTGATACGATTATACTTATTCACGTAGGTATTAATTCTATCCCTTACGACAATATCTACCTATTCACCTGGAAGAGACATCAGGTTTTAGCTTGGAATACCTTTGGAACCCTTTGTAATGGCCAACTTCACATGACACCTTCTGATTTCCACATACCAAGGAATACTGAAGAATGTCTACTAGTAGATAGTTTGTCCTTGAGTTCTCTTAGAATTCTTGAGTGAGCCCTTCATATCCTGGAGATTTGTCTGTATTCATCCATCTTTGTATCATTACCTCTTTCACAGATATTTCAGTTTCAGAGAAATTCTCTGTCAAGTTCCTTGAATGCCCCAAAAGAGCTCTAGCAGGAGAATTTCCCCAATTTCTTCTAGAGTGAACAAAGATGCAAACAGTTCAGCTCTTCTCCAGTAATTCTGAGCTCCGTGAGAGTTCATTTTAAACCCTTATCATATTCAGATTCACTGACATTTCTTTCCCCACTCTGAAATGTGCTGGAAAAAGGATAAAAAACTATTTTTGATTCTCTTAGCTAGTTAGTCCTTGAATTTTTCTTTGATCTGCCTATTAGTTTTGATACTAAAACTGTCAGTTTTTATCGTCCTTTTCTTTTTTGTTTGATGCCCCTTTAGCTTTTGAAGGACATCATCCTCTTTCTAACAGCCTCTCTTTGCTTTGCTGTTTGGCCACAACCACTTTTGTTTACTCTCTTTCAAGCATGGCCACTTAGTGGTATACATTGTCACTATGCTTCTTGCTCAATATCCTGTAGTCTTCATGCGTTTTCTAAGGATTTAATTGTCTCAGGTATCACTTTTTGTGTATTCTCTATAAGTTTTCTTATTCCTATTTATTCTCAAATCTCATTTATTCCAATAATCTATGCTACCCAGCCAAAACTTACTAAAAATACTGAAGTTTTAGTTTTGTATGTTTTCATGTCTTCTTCATGGGGAGATAACCTGTTATCATGACCGTTTTGCTCACTGTTCTATGCTAAGCTAGGATCTTCACCCTTTTATTTATTTATTTATTTACTTTTAAAGTAACTTGTAATTGACATTTTAAGTCCTAGGACCGCAGTTTAATTTTTTGGGTAGAGTTACTTGCTTCATTGGTCGAGCAATTTGTCTTGTCAAGGCTTGCTAATGTAGGAGGGCAGTATCTTTCCATTACAGATTTTGGGCTTTTGTTTGATTTGGTTTTTGATCTACATGTCCTCTTCAGAAAAGGAAACATGCTGCCTCAGCGAGTGTGGCACCAAAGGCTTGATGCTCTTCTCTGAATTGATGGGCATTGGCTATTGTTAATTATCAGTTAAAGCAGGGTCACAGACCTTACTCTCCTTTAGAAGAAAAAGTTGAATTGTATAATACGCAGTGCATCTTATTTACCAGATGTTCCCATACTTTTGCACGCTAACTTAGTTTTATGTAGTATTGCTTTAATACTAAATCAGAGTCCCTTATGTATGTCATCTGAAGCCTAAACATCCAAAAATGACTTCCTTTAACTCAATCTTGGGTGTTTTGTACCAACTTTATCTATGCACATTACCAGTTTCAATAGTTATTTGGTGAGGTTTCTTTGCTGTTTAAAGTTATGCGCTATCTCAGCTTCTATTTAGGTATTACATTTCAGCTTCATTTTAGGTATTACATGTTTCATTCCTGAACAGAGTATGTATCTCCATGTGCAGAAGGGCATCATATGATCTGTGAAAATTAATCAAGTTGAATATCAGATTTGCAAAAGCATCTAACTCTGTGCAGTCAGGAAAAAGACAAGAAGAGACAAGGATAAAAAAGACAAGGGAGAAAAGGAGAGCATCATTCCATAAATAGCAAAGATACTGAACTGGCAAAGTTAATTACTCCTTAGGAGTCTGCAGCATTTTGTTAATAAATGAACAGTTCATTAGAATATATAGATTTATTAATTCTTTCACAGTCATCATTTTATATCAGTGACATTGAGAGCCCCGAAGTTGGATGCACTATTTCCCCATTTTTCTGTCTCATGATTCAGAAAGAGGACTGTCATCTCTCCAACATTGCCTGGTACAGTAACTTAATTGGAAATTCATCTCCAAGGCTCGGTAACAATAGAAGTTTGGTACTCCACCAATATCTAAAATTCCCTTGCAGTCATTGCTAATTTACCAATTCTTAGCTCTGCTGAGTCAGCAGCACTGAAAGCAACATCTCCCCTTAATCACTGACAGGGAGCAGTGCCTCCACAAGGGTGCATCCAACAAAGAGCAGGATTAGTGTAGACTGACAGCAGCTGCATCAACTCCCATGCAATCGTTTTAAAATCATCTAAAATCACTAACCTTTCGCTTCTGGAGCACAAGGTTCAATTCTGGGTTTAGTCATGCATGGAAATGAGTCCAGCAATCTTGTTTTAGCCTCCACAGAATCATTCATGTAATTTGCTGTGATTGGCAGATTTTGCTGTGGAGAAAAAGTGGATATGAATTAGAGAATAGAAGCGAATTTTAGACAAGTAGGCAAAAAAAAAAATCAACCATCAATAAACCTGACCATTGGAATCACAGAAAGTAAATTCAACTTTGAAAGTGTGGACTTTTGCACAAGGCTTATACGGGCAGAATCGAAACTGGAACAGAAGGCAAGAAGGACTGTAGGACGAAGCAGGTGAGCACAGCACCAGCGGAGCCTCCCCCCAACAGCACTGTGAGCACTGAGCACTCCTGCACCCTAGCTCTTAAGAGGCATGGTGTGACTACAGGGCATCCCAGACATGCTCTACACTTTGGGAGGGTCGGAGTCACTTATTGCCAGGAATTCTGGAGCACTGATCAGTCTCAAAGTTAACTGGCTGCTTTTGAACAGTGAGAACGACTCCAGCTCTTGTGCCACAAGTTCCTCTTCTCTATGAAGCAGCAGCTCCTGAGCAGTAAGGAAGTGCAAATACATTATAATACACATGACATAAATACATAGGGAAGAGAAAAAAAATAGAAAAATCAGTAAAAAAGGATTAAAATGAGAGTGAAAAAAAGCAAAGAATAGCAAATCCTCATCTGTCATAATTTTCTCATTTGCTTTTGCTGACTGCTTCTAGATCCAAACCTGAGCATCTCATGAACTGAGTCCATCTGAAATGCACTGAGCTTCTTACAGTAAGGACAGCAGATTGTCTTTTAGATTAGGCTGTACATTTATCTACTCTGTCATTACCCTTTTCACCTTGTACATCATTTTCTTTTTCCTTTGACAAATTCTAAACTTGGCATAGTTCATAACATTTTGGAAAGCAACCACATAGCAATGCACTGTCATCTCAACTTGTAAATAGAACTGGAATAGACAGCATCTTTTCTCTCTTGCAACCCAAAAGAAGGCACATTTCTGATGATAATGCTTCCTGTATTGTGCGTACTTCCAAGAAGAAACCATGTCTTTATAGATGTTTGCACAGCATCTATCACAAAGGCGTATGGATCCTGTATCACTGTAATACAAATATGGTAAAACTTACACCTGTCACTCACTCTTCTGTCTATAATGAACAGCCAAAGTGAAGAAAAAGAGAAACACAGGGGGTTGTTTGATTTAATATAGATATTAACTACAGCCCTATCTAAAAGATAAAAGATTTAACTGAATTACTTCAGTAAAAGCAAGAGCAGCATGTGTATAGCAAACATTAAACAGGGGGTGTCTAAAAAAAGCTATCGCCTCTACACCTCCTCAGATTATATTTCTCCATAATCATGATGTTATGCTGGAAATCCTGCAGATCAAACTCTAGTGAAGGCAACCATCTTTGTTACTCAGCAAGGAAACTGCTTCTGTTTTCACTTAAAACAGTAGCAAAACCTGACATGAAATCCAGTCAGATTCACAGCCTGAATCAACACGTTGTACACTAAATTTAACATACAATTTTCTACCTTGCATTAGCAGTACTCTGTATTGAAATCTGTAACAAAGAACCTTGGAGCTGCAACTTATATTCAGCTGTATACAGTTTTTAATTACTCTTTTCCCTTCTCTAGAAAGTGTTTTCTACATCCAAGCCTAAAACCAGCTAGGCCAGTGTTAGTGAATTTTTCCTCTCTGGGTTCCTGGTAAATATTCTGCTTATGAAGAAAGAGAGGCAATACCACTGTCACCATGAGCGATTTGCCCTGTCGTACCCCTACTATGTGGTAAATAGAGAGTCTTTTAGCCTACATCCCTCTTTTTCTCAATACTACTTTTCAAACTGTAATTTATCAACAAAAATAAGCAAAGCAAGACAACAAAGCAAAAGGCTGACAGCAAAACCTGATTTTACTATTCTTTGGCTAGGACAGTAATCTACCACTCACATTAGAACCTAATGCACCAAAGTCTTATTTAAAAATGGGTGGCTGAAAGGTGCCATAGGATTTATAAAAAGAAAACAGATTGTCTCCGAGGCTGATGCCAAATAACTCATCGCCCGAGTTATCACTCTTCAATCAAAAAGTATATGAAAAACACACATAAGTCATTTAGACAGCAATCACCATGGAGTTATGCTGGTCTCCCGTGCTGGTGATGAAACAGCCAAATTCCCTGGCAGTGGTGAGTTATTCCTTTTATCACTGGCAGGGCTGCCAAAAGAATCATCAAGGCCACAGGCATGGAAAACACAAGGCTCCTCCAAATTCAAGTGATAAAAATGCACCATGTTTTATTACCTTATTTTAATCTTTATAGTTTAAGTCTTAAAATTAATTGCAACCATGTTAAACATAGCTAGGGAAAAGGGCAATTAATTTAAGTCTGGTATTTAATTTCTGTAAGTAGGCTTCCTTCCAGATCCTGGACTTGGGGCTTCTGTCCCAACCTCCATCTCTCTCATAACGAAACACATACTCTGCAGTCCTGACATAGCCGTATAAAATATTGGGTGTTTTATTACAATTTATAATTCAGTCATTTTGCAGGTGGATTATCTTTCTTTCTCCAGTTACAGCAACAGCTTAGGCTAGGAAATAAGTAATTTTTTGTTACACTTCCACATTGCTAGAGAGAGGTTATATTTTATAAGCAAGAGTACAGGTGTTTAGAACCCTATCTTTACCTAGTGTGATTCCCTTAAAAAATCTCAAATAATGTAAGACTATACTAATTCTCTTCAATAGTTTTCAATAATTGTTTTAGAAATCTAGACCATAGTGAGAGAAAGTAAAGTTTGTGGCCTGATTTCAATTTGAGCAGAATTTCAGTTAATAATGGTGCTCACATAAACCCTCTCTTAACAGTATATAATGTTAAACTGAAGGCAGGATTGCTAAAGAACTTAGTTATTTTTTCTCTCTATTAAAATAGCATTACAGACTTTCAACAGATGTCTTTAATAGACATTGCTATTGGAAAGAGAATATTACATTAAATAAATTCAGACCATTCCTCCAGTATTGCTACACCCCTCCTTTAGGAGCAAACCTTCTCTTGTGTCTTTACACTTATCCCTAATGCAAACAAACAAAAACTCATCCCTGGACATTACAAACCTCCATCAGAATCCACACTATTACTATAGTTAAAGATCTACTACTGCTTCCTTTTACAATAAAACTCTATTTTGGGTAGGAAAGCTTCAGCTCATGAACAAGGGCTGGGAAAAAAAAATCATCTGCTTTTTAAACTCTTGGGTGCCAAAGAGGTTTCATAGTTTTGGGGTTTTTTTCTGAGTTTTCATAGTAAAACCATTGCAAGTTCTGAGTTAAATTTTTGCAGCCTGTCAGCTAATGTAACATACCTTTGCTTTTTACTGTTTGAGAAGCTTTATTAAAAATCATCATTTTCTCATGACCTGCCTTCCCCAAAAGGTGATGTCTCTGGGCTGAGCTGTCAACGATACTAAACGCCCAAGCTAAGTACCTACAGCCAACTTAGCTCCTGTAAAAAAAAACCTACTGAGTTTCAAAGAGGGCTCTGAAAGCCTTTGTTGCTCTGATTTTAAGATACAGTATTTTATCCTCAACAATTAAGACTATTTACTCAGCTAAGTAAATACAGATTTACAAGCTACAGGTCTCCACTCTTTCTATATATAAACTGGGAGATGTTGAAGCACTTTGGACTTCCTAGGCCTGACTGTCTTGGCCAAATCTCAACTCCACCTTGATGCTGACTTTCTCTCCCCATACCCCGGTTTCCACCGAAACCTAATGCGTGGTCCCACAGGCACAGGACCAATTTCTCGCTCTGGATGACTAGGAGACAGGATCTGGGACAACCTCATAAAATGCCTGGGGACACAATGGACTTTGGAACTGGGCTTCTCCAGAGTATTTCTACTGAGAGCACTGATATCATTCCAGAGTTAACTAAGTAAAAACGGATTTTGGTCCATCAGTATAACTCTTATTCTCACATATTTGATGTATGACAGGGGAAAAAAAAAAAAAGATAAATGAAGCTTAATAATTAGATGCTACTTTGGCTCAATCCCACTCCACTATTATAGACCCAAAGATTCTCAGCTCCTGACTCTATATTCGTCCCAACAAGAATGCTGTCAGACTAAATGCATGAAGCAGCAGAAGGCATCATGTCAAGTCTAGTTCTT
Organism: Tinamus guttatus; assembly: GCF_000705375.1. The sequence goes on along the minus strand of NW_010585018.1, from coordinate 450,332 downwards.
TAAACTAGAAGTATCACCGAGGCATAGGTTTGTTTACTTCATTGATCATGAAATACAAAAAGATGCTCCAAAATCACCCAAAAACTTTTAAGAGTTTGCCTTCAAGATCTGAAGGCATCCAGACTATGAATCTCTCCCAAGTGCTGTGTGAATTGTTCATGCAGTACAAGCACCATAAAAGGTTGGTCACTATCCGTTTGCTGTACAAATCTTTACAAGGGATGTTCACAATATCTTTATTGACATAACGCTTTCTCCAGCAATGGGCCCTTTTATAGCCATGGAAAAGAATGGTTTAAGGCAATCATTAATGGTTGTAGGATGAAACTGGTTCAGTTGAAGTCTCAAAGTTAAAGCTACACTGCAGCGACTATTTTTGGGTTAAGCTACTAGAATATCACGCTTCCAAAGAATACTCTTTTTACAGTAATCATTATGTTATAATTTCAAACCTTTTAAAAATTGGCAAGAAAAGTTAAAATTGCTTTTGCAATTTTCTTTATCCTCCTAATTCTATTTGGATAAAATATATGTAAGAATTTATAAGTAATTCTGGGATAGAAAAAAAAAAAAGCTACCCAAAAGCAATGCACACCACTGAGGCAAGCTCCAATTCATATTACAAATTCTGGTACTCTGTGACAGTCAGATGTTGTTGAAGAAAGAAATCTCATCTTCTACACAGGAAAGTATATGAGAACTGTGTTCAAAGCATCAGGTCACTGATAATTTGTTTATTCAAGACATCTATATGAGGTGGAGAAAAAAAAGGCAAAACACATCCAAAATAGCCCTTGAAGTGAGTAAAGTAACTGACGAAGGAAACTACTGCTTCACCATAGATCCTGGCATTTAGGCATCTCTCTCCTGACTAGATTAGGATTGCTAATTTGGGTTTTTAATCATCCCCAGTCATATAGGCAAGAAGATCTAAAATTCAGTTATCAACAGCAAAGGCAAGCTAAAATTATCTAGTTCATGCTAACCCAAACTCAGACACTCTTGCCCTTGCCTCTAACTGCTGATCTGACTTGAAGCCATCCCTTCCTTGCCACATTTCAGCCAAGTTTGGAATCTACTTTCACTACAATCCGTACTGTACTGTATTTTCTGCATCTTGCTTTTCTGGGGCCTTCAAAAGCACATTATGCACAGTGAGCTGAGACGGAAACACTGCTCCTCCTCTACCATCAACTCACTTCTCTCCATCTTTTTCTCCCCATAGGCTGAATTTTGCCTATGAATTTTGTGTATTGTTTCTTTCATCAACTTGTTATCTGACCTTTTTGCAACATGAACAGAGGAAACTGGTACAGGAAAGTCAGAGCCATTTACTGCACCAAACCACAGCGATGGACATGCAACATCTGCAAGCAGTATATTCATGGGGATCATTTCATTGCAGTCCTGTCTTGTGATGCCCAGAATGAATTAGTTTTGCTGTTTTGAGACTGTGTCCCCAAACCTGAAGATTTTTTTTTTTAATTTCCAGATAAAAATATAATTCATGTATTCTTGTAGGGACCAAAGATTAGACTTGTGCAGGTGTGCCTGTGCTAGGGAATAATGTGTGCAAAATGCAAGTCTGCCCTCAGAAAACCCTGAGGCAAAATGTGGCAATCCTGAGATGTGACTGCAGATTACTCAGCTAATGTCCCCTACCAGTAGCAGGGCCACCATAACAACGTTAAATTATCCCTGACACTCAGGCCAGCTGCAGCTGCCTGCGTACGTGCAGTCCCTATGCAGCACTCTCGGATGTGCAGTGTGCCAAGCAGCACAAACTCATCATGGAAGCTGACTGATAGAACTGCCGAGGTGATTAGACCTGAATCAACACCTGAATTAATCAGATACCTCAT
>NW_010585018.1:425164-448454 GCF_000705375.1 Tinamus guttatus | reverse complement strand
CAAGACAGGACAACATCTGAAAAAGAGAAAAAGATTATTGGTCTGAGTCACAGTTCTGATGTAACCTCAGATGTTTATCTGCACAGCAGACAGTCTTGTCCACCTTTACCTCTTTGCTCTATGCATCTTGCTTCATCTGCAGCAGATATAAATCACGGTTGCCTAGAGGGGCCAAAATCTAGATGGATGCAACCACAGGCCAGGGAGCCGATGACTGATTCTGACATCTGAGAATAGCTCCAAGTAAGATGCTGCCTTTCCATCAAGAGTGGGATCAGTTTTTTCCCCTCTGGGTATACACTTTTCATAGCAACACATTCTGCTGCTATTTAGGATTCACTGGCCACTTTCATTACAAATGCTCTTTTCCTGAGATTTGTAACTGGAGTTTTTGTTACCAAGCCCAATGCCAGAAAAAAATGTGTCTCTTTTGGGGTTTCAAAACCAGAATTATAGCCACCCTCACAGAAATGTTTGTAATTCTTTTGGTGAGCTCGAGACAATTACTAGGTAATGTTGGAACGATAGGTAGCTTAAGGTCAAGAGTCAGGAAAACCTCTTTGACTCCAGATGAATTTGGCTGTTTAAAAAATTTAAAATCCTAAATCCTGCACACTCAAAGCAAAATCAGCATTCGAGTGGAAGGCTGAATCCAAAGACTGAAACCAAAGAAAATGTTTGTGTGAATCCCAGTGAGAATCAAAATAGCTGCATTTTGCACAGCTCTATTTATAACTCCGCAATTTTAAATGGCAAGACCAAAAATAGTAATTGCAATATGTCAGTTCAATATATTTTTTCTTTCCAAAAGATATAAATCAGTCTAAACTTTTTTTTTGGTACACAGTAGTAAAATAAATAACAAAGAGTTTTCCAGATAGTTTTAGAGGCATTTTTGTTATTAAAGTTTTAGTCCTTTATGGCAGAAGTTCCTGGCATTCGAGCATGGCTCTTCCCTCATCTGACTTCATTTAGAGCATACATCTGTCAAGGGACTTTCACAAACATCTAACGACTCAACAAGACTGCTAGTTCAAGTGGGGGATAATTAAGCTTTCGCCCTCCCCTCCACTCTGCGCCACTGTTTTTACTCTCTCCACCTCCATTGTGCCCTGAGAAGCAGCAGATCAGCAGCCAAGCTCCGCACACTCCCCACAGCCAGCGACTTCCTCTGAAGCTGCAGGGCGTAATTGCAACCAGCTGCTAAGGGCTGCTCAGAGCAGCACAAGCAGCACCCTCCTGCCCAGCCAGTAACGGCAATCAGACTTGAGATAGAGCAACATTCCCCTCCCTTTCCTGTAACAGCAGAGGTGCTAAAAGGCCAGGGTACTTTGGCCTCCCTCCGCTTCCCTTCCTCATGGAAAAGCAAACCTGCTTCCACGGCCCCTGCTGCTACGCTGGCGGCGCCGGTGCTGCGCGGAGGCTGCCGGAGCTCCCGTGCAGCTTCTCCCTGCGCCGCAGGGCAGGCGCTGCGCACCGGAGCGGAGGCACCGCGCCGCAGCTGCCTTGAGCAACAGCAACAGCAGCCAGGGATTGGCATCCCTCCTGAAGCGTGCCCAGGAGGTCCTGCGAGTTATCCTAAAAACAGAATCCACGTAGCCAGCCTGCACATCCCTGGAGGGATCGGAGGGGATTGAGACCCACAGAGATTCACACACACTCGTGCAGTGCAAAGCTCCATCCAAACCCTGCTTTGCCTTGTGCAGCACCCAGATCACAAAACATTTATGCACGAGTGATCTCTGTCTCTTCGCACCAAATGAAACATCAAAATTAGGTTAATATCCAAGTTAATTTAATACCCTTAAGTTACACCCAAAGAAAGCAATAGCAGAAGCATTAAACAATTTGCTCAAAAACTAGAAAAATCCATAACAGAGCTGGCAACAATAAAACCCATATTTTCACATTTACCTTATGGTAGGGTTAAACATCAACAGCTTTCAGTCAGTAAAACAGTGTTACATATGACACTGTAGGATCGATCCTTAGGAAAGGGGAGAACAGCGAGTAAAATCCTCACTTCAAAGTCATGGCAGTAACTTGTTCTATACTGGAGTTACCCAGCAGTATGGGAATCCTATCACCTTCTCCCTCTGCACTTTTTCCCTCTGGGTGTAAACACACCTCAAGCACTCCAGCTTTCATGCTATATGTGTGTGTGTATGTTTGTTTTCTGTTTTTCTTTTTTGTTTTGTTTTTTTTCCCCGCCAACATCCACTACACCATGCACAAATCGGTCTATTCCTGCCCCCCCCTCCTTTTTTTTTGGTATCAGCAGGCAAGGCATTAACAGCTACGCATCCTTCCCACTCCTCAGATCACAGCTTTGCACGATGTGGGCTTTGGCAGTGAAAGAGGATTAAGAAGTTGCCCTCTGTTGTTTGTCCTGTCCTTGCATTTATGGTTGTAAAATTGCTGATCTGGAGAAATGGATTTTTAAAAAGTGCACTTAACCTAGCTCATTTCACTGATCCCATTCCAGAGAAGCAAAGGGTGGTAAACTGAGGTAAAAGGGGGGATGAATGAGCAGAAAAGAGTAGCTGATGGAGAAGAGAGCGGGAAACATGAAATCATCTTTGCTATTGGAGAATATGGAAGGAGCAGTGCTCTCAAGGAGCTCTGATTTCAGGAATCAGCTTTTCTCTTTGCATGCTTCTCTCAGCCACACATATTCTGCTTTGCACGACTTCAGGGTAGCAACCAGAACACGTGGAGCTGTGTCTCTGAGCCAATGCTTTTCTAGGCGTGAGGGTCTTTCACGGAATGCAAGACACACACTAAAAAGAAGCCTTACCAAGTATCAGCCACTGTAAAGAGAGAGCCAGGGAGTTGCCTGGAGCACCACAGAGATGTTCCAATGGGAGGCCAGCAGCATCGCTCAGGCTTCGAGTGTGAGCTCCCCTCCTTATCAGCAGTGACAAAAGATATTTAGAAAGCTGTAATACAGGCCGAGACTCAGTCAAGAAATATTTGGCCAGAAACTGCTGCAATTTTTCAGCAGTGGAAGCCAGTCATTCTCAGCCAGGAAGACAAAATTTTCCACAAAATGTGGAAAGTCCAAGCTTGGGGGCAAAAGAGTGATGAATCTGAGGATTTTTCTGAGAAGAAATTCTGTAACAGCTATAGGATCAAACTGAGATGAACCACAAGGAGACCTTTTTAATAAAAACAAAGAAAAGATTTGTGGGAAAAGAGGGCAAAGATCTGTTATCAGTGTCCCATACAGCTTCCTCTTATTTATTTTTTTTTTCCTTAACTGAGAAATAGGCAGTTAGGACCCAAGACTCTAGCAACCTGAGCTTCAGCGTTAAAATCTATAGCATGAGGCTCAGGGAGCCCAAGAATGAGAACGAGCTAAAATGAGGATAGTCTTGTCGCTCCGCTCCACCTCAGGGTGGGAAGCCCCATGGGACAGAAATCTCAGGTCTGCCCCCTGGCAGCAGAGATTTGTAGTACTAAAAATAAGGAGAGAATTCACTCAATCTAGGTAACTCAGTGCCCAAATACATCCTGTCCTCAAAAATATCAGGCCACTATTAAAAATATATGGGAGATAAGCATCCAAGGTCTAGATTATACTCCCTCTTTGACTGAGAAAGTTGAAAGTTTAAAAGTGACATGCCTTTCTGGGGACATAAAATTAACTGCGGAGGTACTTAGCATGTCTGCTTGTCCCATCAAAAGACACTCACGGATCCAATCCCAACAGCTGGGAGAGAAACCCATTGAGGGAGCTGGGAGGCAGGAGAACCAGAACGTTACTTGTCAACAGTGCACATGCAATTTAGGACAGACACCCTCAGGTCTCATTGAAGAAAAAGCACAAAATAACTGCACTAGAAAGATGAAGACAGGTGCGTGCTCATGTTTGTAGGATCAATACCCTGAAATAGGGAGGAAATAAAATTGAAGGAAAATGGTCTCTGAAAGCTGCTGCAGTCCAGGCCAGACTGCAGAAATTCTGCTTTCAACCGAGGTACCTGGGGGAGTAAAGGGGAGCAGGGGAGCAAGAAGCGCATAGGGCAGCAGAGCACCAGTGCCAGCAGGGCACGCACACATTGTACAGCGGCGGGAAAAGCCTTCCAAGCCAAGTGCTTGAGGCACCTGCCTGCACAAAGATGACCTACACGGATGGGCACTTGAAGAAGACTTGCTGTGCCCAGTACGAGACCCTAATCCGCGCCTGTTGCCAAGCTTGCTGTGATTTACAGAAGTCCCAGGAGTATCAGGGGAAAAGAGCGCGTGCAAGTGACAGCCCTTCCGCAGCAGCAGCTCATGCTCGCTGCACATGGGCGCCAGCAACGAGTCAGCCAAACAGCAAAGTGGCCGACCGGGCTGCACGGGCACAAGCATCACGGGGCCCGAGTGCCCTCCTCCTCATGCTGCCTTTCCAGTTTCTGACACCTCACAAAGCCTACCTCCTCATCAAAGTTCCTTAAGATTAACTCTCATTTCCAGCTATTTCACCTTCAAGGCTGGCCTCACGCACCTCCAGGGATGTTCAAACCCTGATTTTTCATTCGCAGTGTTGTCTCGGGCATGAGCTCAGCTGACCTTCTGGCTGTGGGCAATCTGTAGCTCCCAGGGACGTGGCTATGCAGTTTACTCTGTGAATATTTTCAGGCTCTTGACTACGAACAAGCTTAACATGCGAACCTCAACGTTTCCCCCCCACCCAACAAGGCGCTAACAAGGAGCACACAGGCACAGAGAGTCTCCTGTCCACATCCTGGCAGTACCTATTTTTTCTAGCAGATCACAGCAAGGCTGAAGCTAGAAGGCCCCTCTCGTGCTCGTTCAGCACCTCCGCGCACGAGCTGGGTCAGCTGCAGCAGGCAGCCATGGCCCTCGTCCCGTCAGGTTCTGAACAACTCCAAGGACGGAGCGATCTCTTTCCAGGTCCAATCACCCTCGCAGAGAAAAGGCTTTTTCTTACGTTTAAATGGATTTTTTTGTGCTTCAATATGTGCCCACTGCCTCTTGTGGTCAAAACTGAGAAGAGTCTGGCTCCATCCTCCTTGCACCACTTGCATTGAATAGTTAAGCAATTTAATAGTGCAGAAAAAAGTATGACTACACAATCGAAACACAAAAGGTCTTCACTTTAGTCTTTCACACTTAAAAATATGCCCCATTCACATCTTGCTATTAATATGAAGTTGCAAATTCATTACCTGCCATTTCTGCCAGGATTCAGTTCTATGTTTTACTCGTAGATTCTCTATGTTCCTCTGCCTGCTCAATAGTCAATGGGATAATTCAATAGCAATCTTGTCATGTTCTAGCAACAAATATAGCAGCAAATACAGTCCAGTTAAAACTTGTTTGCATATTTTATTGCAGTGCATGAAACAAGAGTCTCCAGTCCCAACTAATGTCAAATTATACAACTCTAAGACCAGCAAGCAGGGAGCAAGCTTCCTTTTGAGCACCCGATGAGAGCAGCAAAATTATTTAGCCTTATTTTTTAAGTGTGATAGGGCCTTAAAATTTTTCACTTCAAGGAAGGAAATAAAAGGTAGTTTTTTTATCAAGACTTCCAGCTACATGTATCAGCAAGTATCTCCAGACAGTCTAGCAAAAACTGACAAGTGTTTTCAGACTTCAGGAAAGTAACGAGTATCTTATTTCAAAAAACATGATCTGATCACTAAATACAATTCTCATGAAAGACAGATGCAACAGCAGGTGTGGGGACTTTTACCCTTTCCTCCAGAAAGCTGCCTATGAAAACCTTTTGAAAACTGATGGCCGTTTAAAAGCAAAAACTCAGCAACTTTCAAGACTTCTGCCTCCCCCTCTCTCCCAACACTACCACCCCATCCATCATAGACATCCATCTTCTCCCCACACATGCGTCCTTTCTGGACGAAGTGTCCCCAGAGTGACCATGACAGGGAGTTATATTTGAAAACACACTCGCCACCTTCAGAGTCCGCAGAACTGCTTTCCGTACATTCACTGAAAATTTTGTCCGGGCTATATTCCTCTGTTAGTTTTTATTCTTTTTTGCACAGCTGTCACCGTTTTGGCAAAACAAAGGAGGATTTTTTTTTTTAATACTCATTTTGCATCAAGAGCAGTTACTAATTTAGTTACCCTAGAATCAGAATATATTAGCATGAGGTAGGAGCCAGTTTCTGGATAAATTTGCAGGCCTGGTAATGGGAGATTATCTTTTATTTCAATCTGTACATCTTTGAAAGACAATAACCATAGTGCTCAACATCACCATTTTTACAATCTTCTTTCAGAGCAAAACTAAAATTTGAGGCAGACAAATCACAAAAAAAGTCACTTATGAAAGTCATTCAAGGAAATCAACATAAAATTGGAACAGAAAGAATATAGGATAAAAACACACACACATGTATACACACAGACACGATTAGCCTATAGACCAAAGTAGAGGTATGGTAGGACCATAAATGCAGAGGCTCAACATGGAGAGCTGTTCTGGCTAAGACATTAAAAGAGAAAAGAGCTTATTGGGGATCCAAATACCAGAGAGCAACTGGAATTATTTAGAAAGGTTCAAGGTAATAAATCTTCAGCAGATGGAATGTAGCTAAAAGAGAATTTTAGGTCGAATATCAGGAAAATATTTCTAATGGTGAAGGGCAGAAGGTTATGGAATATTTGCCTGAAGGAAGAAGAGACACAAAGCACATCTCCGGAGACTCTTTAAAACTGCACTGGAAAAAACACTGATATCTAGTACGCATTGATCCTATTCTAGGAAGAAGGGATAGATGATCTAATTAGGCTTTTCCATCTCTACTTTCTGTGATTCAAAGGTAATTCCATTGACCAAATCTAGTTCCAAACACTCAAGTCCAACATCAGCAGCAAGCATCCCTCTTGAATGCAAGTGTTGTAGAATAAATTACCTCTGCACTCCAGGACAGAATGTAAATGCTCTTCAAAAATCAAAACAGGTCCCACATTTTAAATTCTTTTTATTTGTTTACCCGATCATGGGAAGAAAACACAGCAAATAGGCAAACTACGATCTGTGTGTGCACTCTTAGCAGTTACCTGCCCTTCTGAAATCCACAAACATACGTGTTCTTCCTGTCCTATCACCCCCAATCACAGGTGTGACAGCAGGGCACCACGACTTCATGCCATAGGTGGATCACATGAACGCTATTAAAAGCGAGCAAGGACTGGAGGATCCGGTGAGGGGGCATTCAGAAAACCAGTCATAGGGTGCATCTGCAGAACCATTTTAGTTCACACCGGGATTCTCCTGATTACTTTGCCTTGTCCTGCTTTGGTCTATGCACGGAGCAGTCTGAAGCACATGAGCTGGATTACTTTTGCCTAAAGCTAAACTGAGAGATGTTTTCCAACCCCTAAAGGACAGTCAGAGCTGTCTGAAAGCAAAGCATGCTGAGATGTACGGGGCATGGCTCTCCCCTCCAGCGGGATTCACTCTACAGAGCTGTTCCCTGAGGCAGCATTGCCTTCTTGCAGAGGTAGCCATAACCCCACCACAAGCCCCCCAGAACACTGGTGAGTTTACTAAGAGCTAGCTTAAAATAACAGGAACCTAGACCTTGCACTTGCTAGAATTTGGCTCATCAATGACTTAATTTTTATTTTCTTTAATCTCCCTAGGGAAGGATGCGCAGTCCACCCTCAGGTGCCCCTTGCTGCTGCCAACAACAGCCCCCCCCCCCATCGCCTGAGCGCTGCTCAAGAAACCTTTTACCCTGCTCCCCAGGACCCGAGCATCACCCCAACATGGCACACGCACCACTTACAAATGGAGAGAATGCCTTGAAACACTTTAAAATCCAAAAGCACCAGAGGGAATAAAACTTCAGAGAGCACAAGCCTGCTACAGGGCGCACCTAAGCTGCGGCACGGACTCTCAGGATCTGGATTCCCGCCATATGTTCAATCTGTTTCAGCACCAGAAACTGTCTAGACTAATTCATGGGGAGATAAAACTGTTTTATTGTTTAATCTAACAATCAGTGCCACAGGCCTAGTGCTGTAGTGGATTTTAAGAGAAAGATGTCTGTAAAGATGTCTACATTTCACATCCCAGCTCTGAAAAGTTATAAGCTCACACTTAAATCAGCCAGCTACAGATCACTTGGTCACAGCTGTCACCTGCGTACTACAAACGCAGGGTGGGAACTCGCTCCTCTTTCCACAGCAAGCCCTTGCTGCCGGCAGTCACCGCATCACAGCCCCACTCCTCCGAGCGAGCGGCGCGCTCGTGACGTTCAGCAGCCAAGTTACGTGCCACACAGGACATCTTCCCTGCAGCGCCACAGCAGAGCCTGGAAGCCCAAGCATCAGATGTGGACAGCCATCACCTACGGCTTCCTGAAGCCTCAACTTGCGAGATACTCGCAGGGCTTGAAACATTGGCGAAGAGGAGCAATTCATACGCGGCACAACCCTGCTCATTGCCTGCCACCGCTTCTGTGAGCCCCCCGCACAGCTGCAGCCTGGGCAGAACACCCCGTGTGCTCACAAGAGCCTCAGCTGAGACCCGGCAGAGGCCTCGTGGGGCAAAGCGCGCGTTTGAGGGGACACGTGGAAAAGACGCAGACAAACGGGACGACGCGGCATGTTTACCAAGGCCAGGCACCACACAACTACAGCCCTTGTGATGAGTCAGTCTAGAGAAGGGAGGCCTGAAGCGGCAAAAGCACTGCCATTTTTTTTTTTTTAAGCAAAACTGTTTTACTTAAAACACGAGGAATCAGAATAGCTGGATACTATTTCCAGGGTTGCTACTTACTGCATGAATTTAGAAACAATGAGTATTTCTTCATCGCATTTCCCCGTGAATAAAATGCATGTAGTAATACACAATTTATGATTAATATAATTATATAATTATATTAATATATTAATATAATTATGATAAATACACAATTTATGAGTAATACACAAATTATGATTAAAGACTGTAAGTCTTTAATGCATTAGGGTAACTTTGTGGATGCTGGGAAAAAAAAGAGTGGTATAGAAATGCAAAATATATCCAGACTCTCAGTTTTTTTTTTCCATGCTTGGGCTCCTTTAAGCACTGTAATTTCTTCTCCATTCTCAAAGGGTATTTTGTAGACTAAATGCAGTGATCTTTAGTTGCAACAGAAGTACCACTCTTCCCAAAGAGCATAACAGTTGTAGCTTAATAGAATGCAGGTTGAGATGCCTTTTTTTTTAATATAGTCATTATGTTCCAATCTATTATATTTTTTTTTGTCTTGTAAAGTTTATCAGAAGAAGATTCTACTTCAGAAACAGCGAGCCTTCCCTCTCTCTAATATACATTGAAAGGTCTCCCTGAAAACCCCCAAACTGCTCTCCAAACAGTTAGTGAACACATACAGCCAACACTAGCAGTCAAGGCTTCTGAGAGCAGAGTTGATCTTCCCTTTCAAAACGTAACAATGACTGGTATTTTCTAGGACTGTAAATCATTCTTTGATGGCAAAATGGCTTATATTTAAGAAAACAACTCAGGTAAGCATTTGGGTAAACTACAATTCAGAGAGATTACTGCAACCTGTATCCACTAAAATGTTGATCCCAGACTGAAGTCATTAAAACACCTTATCAGATACTTCTTCCAAATCATCTTATCATCTTACCACAAACACACCCTTTCTACAGGTTTCAGCAATCGTGCCTCTTCTCACCAGGTCAGTGCTCTCCTGTCTGCAGGACCGCTGTTCCTCTTCAGCGAGCAGTGCAGCTTTCCCCAGCTCCTGGGCTCCTTTGTGGGAAAGGGGTGGCAGCTGGCGATGGTCTAGTGTGGCAGCATCCAGCACAGAGGCTCTGCATGGGGAAGGAACAAGGTGGGCGGCGCTGCTGACAGAGGAGCGACCACAGCAGGTCATGGGAAAGCCTGCTGGAAATACTTAGAAAGTCCTCCTTGCTCCTGTGCAATGGAAAGGCGCCTTACTCCTGCTGTTTGCACTATAAAATAGCATTTTCAAGTCCACTTCCTAGATGGACTTATCCCGAGCATATGTGTACATTAGTCTCTTTATATATATCTTGTTTCTCATGTGTGTTTCTACATTTAAATGTTTAAGAACACAATCCTGGGAAAGTAATTTGAAAAATAATTTCATTTTAGCACACCAGCTGCTGAGATGATTTAGTCACTAATACTTAGTGAGTTCCTTAGCTCTCAAGAGACCTCTTGTATTTGATATTATTTGTTGGAAAAGCAAAATCCTTAATTTCCATCTAGCTAAGTCAAAACCCATTGCAATCAACTCCATCTCTCCAAAAGGCTATCATTACAAAGCTTTGGCATCACTACTGCTGCCACATTCCATCGTCTTTTTTTAAACACTGCTTTTAAGCTGATTAGTTCACTTATTAATATTAAGGAAAAATATTACAAACTTAATGTTTGAAAGCATGTTTAAAAGCATGTTTATACTATTTTAACATCTAGAGATGTGCACAGTTGGAATTCCTTCCTCCACATGCTGTACTAAGATACTTGAAGATGTGGGGAAAAGTTTTGCAAAGATGTGATCAGCAATCAAATATTTATACCACAGTGGAAATTGAGGAAAGCCAAATACTTTATTTTTACTTGGGCTTTCCAAACCCTTCCCTGTCAGCTGTGTCCTGTATTAACAGAAGTTGAAAAGAGAGAGAGAGAGAGAGACGGGGGCAGGGTGGAGAGAGAGAGAATCAAATACATTACAGCCAGGACACTCAACACATGCTCCTTTCTTGTTTTGTTTTGAAACTCTTTAGCAAATTTCCTTAGTTCATTTCTTTACATCTTTTTATGGTGCTATAAAAATTACTTTTATTTTGAATAACAATATTTGTTAGTGACAGCTGTTTGCTAAATACTCATTATTCTCAAATCTGAAAATGATTCACAAGAACAAACAATTGTTTTATTTGTCAGTGACATCTATTAGGGCAACAAGTGTCTCCTTCAAACAGATTCTTAATCCTCATTAAGCTGAAGAACTGCCAGTAAATATGATGCAAGAGACAAGGCTATTGATATTAGAATATATAACAGAGGTTCAAATCCTGATGTCCCAGACTTGGACATGAGAGAAAATATTCGGTCCAATTACTGAAAGACAAAGACTCCTGGAAACATCAGGAGGTAATGACAGAAACACTTTTAGGGGGTGCAGATCTGTCCTGAAGGATATAGCATAAGGATGCAAAATAAGCTACACACAGGTTCCATGCCAAGTTTCAAGACTTGTTGCTCAGCAGAACAGATCAACTTCCGGAGCAGAATTAGAAAAACTGCTTCATTAAGTGAATTCGGTTTCCTCAGGAAGAGCTATTACAGCTGATTTGCCAATTCCACTGTTGACGTGAAACTGCATGCCTACTGCTACCACTGTAGGCCTGGTTGCTCAGTTTTGAGTTGCAGAACAAAACAACTAGATTTTTTTTTGTCTCCTGAGATAAGAGAAAGATCCACCTATGGTTAGTAAATTATGATTACTTTCAGCAAGTGATGCAAAGGTCAATAAGGTAAGTAAATATTTCTAAGATAAATTACAAAACAACTTCCTCAGAGAACACAAATTGTTTTATATAAGAGTTCTATTGCAAAAGCTGTATGGCAATTTCTGGTTCACTTACATTAACATGCAAACATACATTCGTGTGACTTCTTTGGCAAACTGTCTCCTCAGTATCCTCCAAGTAGTTTTCTCCAGAGAAACAGGCTCACAAAATTTCTGCTGCTTTTAGCTGCTGAAAATTCTGAGCATGGAATATGTTTAGTAATTAAAGGAATAATGCAAGAATCCCACTGCTGCTGAATCTCTCTAGATACCAGTTCCACAAAGGTTATTCTACATTAAAGACATGGCTCCAGATATTTCAAGCCAAGCACATATGCAGTGCTATGGCTGAGCAGAGTGCCAATGGCTCCAAAGAAGCTTTTGGTTTGGGACACATATATTAGTTTTATTATCCAATTAACAGAGCTCCATGAGCAATTTGGTCCCTGTAGACAGCACTGGCTCAAGGATCCAAGTGGTTATCGTTAAAAAAGAGAGGGGGGAAGTCAGTTATTGAATACGCATACTCCAGAAAATAAGAAGTTTTGAGATTGGCACATCTGGAGAAGTTCAAGAGCTGCCATCACACAGTATATTCAGAACATGAGTCACTTAAAAGTATAGTACTGTTTCTAGTAAATCTCCAAGTTAATTCTTTACATGCCCAGAAGGACTCCATCTGCTGGGGAAGGAAGAGAAAGACAGGAAGCAAGCATCCGCAGATAGCTTTAGGACAAGATACAGCCCACCTGAAGATAGGGAAACACGACTCACTGTGAGAGTGATTGAACACTGGAACAGGCTGCCCAGACAGGCTGCAGCACCTCGTCCTTGCAGACATTCACATGGCTTTAGTTGGCTCACTAGCTGGCAGGGGCCTTGAACACTAATAGACCCAACAGTGCCACCCAACCCCAACTGCTCTGTGACTCTGAGGGGCATAAAGACAGCAGAGTCTTCCAGGTCAGATCAAAATATCTGCTGTAACACATCATGTTAGACAGCAAAATAAAAAGAATGGAAAGATTAACTTCTCTAAAAAGATGCAGTTCATTTCAAATGAATGAATTTATGGGCATGTAGTACGACAAGGCACTAACAAAGACACAGGCTGCAGCGAACTGTCAAGGTGAGTCTTTGGAAAGAGAGAGGGAGAGGGACAGGAAAGAAATTATACATTAAACAAGTTTAAAATGCCTAAAAAAGGCACAGAGGAACAAGTAAAGCAATTAGTTTACTAGAGAAAAGATTCTGAATTAAAGAACCATCAGTACAGCATTCGATCACAACCCTAATGTTTTCTTCCACAATCTAAATATTCAAGGTCTTTAAAGAAATATGGAAAAGCTCCAAATAACAGTGAGGGTGTGAAATGATCAATAATTAGAAAACTGTCTTGATATCCCCAAAATGACTTTAATTGTTGAAGACTAATCAAACTGTAAAAATAGAATTTATTAGCTCAAGAAACTCTACAAAGATGATGTAAGAAGAATTCATGAATACGTTTTGAAAGACGTTCCTTCTATCTGTTTTTGACCTTCTATCTTGATCAACATGTTACACGACTGGGGAAACACACACTGTAAAAATCCCCCATTACATATTAAATTGTTAACAACGGGTTTCAGCTACTTGTGAAGGATGTAAAGTCAGGAGAGACCTTTTCACCCAAGAAAAGGCAGGCAATCAAATTTAACTTACGTAGATAGGGAAGAAGTCAGAAGGAAGAGTCAAACTTCGACTCTTTTAGTTGTCCTGGGATAAATCCTAAAGCAATCTTACTTTGCAACATTGCGCTAGCTTGTGCTGATAAGTGAGGATGTTAGTAAAACAAATTTGAGACTACTGCAATTTCACATGAATGAACCAGAGGAGGCTGGCTGAATAAACATGGCACAAAATGCCATGGCACAAAGAGCTTTCCAAGGTCACTGCAAGAGCAGCACAATGATATGAGCTGACTATGTCTTTGACATGACAGAAGCTACAAAGGTCTGTAAAAATATGGATCTCTGAGGACAACAGGGACAAATGACAAGAAGCACTTTTTTTTCTGTTCAGAAATCCTAACCTGCCTTTCTAACATATCCTGTGCTCTAATGACCTCTCTATTACCTCTCACAAATAACTACACTCCATTGGCTTTCTCACTTTCTGCTTCTGAAACAGTCACTCACATCTCTACCTTGGACTCCACTTGAATTCCTTGGACTCCACATTCGTAATCCACAAGGGAAATCTCTCATCTCATGCAGTGCCTTTTCCACTGGTCTTCTCCAGGAAGATCATGCTGCCTTGGGCAGCAGCTTCAATTATTTCAATTCTCTTGCTGCTAAAAGGAACTTACAGAATATGGCCCAAGCAAAAGGTAGTTTTACATGTCCAGTAATTTCATCTGTGACTGGCATATCAGACACACTCCCTGGCTGCCATCAACACCTATTATCTCACTTTGGCCCAGAACGACATTTTGGAGAGTCTCCCCAGCAAGAAAAGAAAATAAGAAATTCAACAATGACAGTATTAATAACCTACAGAATTTTTGTCAGAACATTTTCATGACATCAACACGAGCAGAATTTTCATCTCATCCAAGTCATTCTAGAGCTTTTTTCCCTCCCTGCCTGATTTTAGAGATGATACAGGGATGAAGCATGCTCTACAGAGAGGATGCTTCTAGTTCACCCCGATAAGGGTTGCTGCCTAAGAACATGAAGACTGTTCCAAATCATTTCTAGAAACTAAGTTTTCAAATTGCGTATTATTCTTTCTTCATGAAACCTTTTAACTGCACTAGAGACTAATTCTGCTATCCACATTCCTCCTACTAGGAGATAGGGTAGGATATTTGCATTTCTGTCAAGCAAGAAAGAAAACAATACTTTATTAGCAGCTCCACTGAACACCCACTCCCTGCTCTCCTACATGGACAGCTTACAAGGCCCTTGCGATAGTATCTACAGAAGCTATTAGCATTGTTTTGCTTATACCTACCACCTATGTGCAGCAGCAACATTAAAATTTTCGTTTTCTAGCCTCTTGACAGCATACTCCAAGAATTCCTGAATCCAAAGAGCCCACACCACAAGGAGGCCATTACCTCCTGCCTACAAATCTTTTCTCATACCACTACTGGTGGAAAAGTTTTACGGATTTAATCATTGCTGTGTCAGCTAATGCAGCCAGTGTCTGCATGGAGAGTTTTGACCTATAGCAAGCCAGCAACGTCACTTGTGTCCTGTGTGAGGCAAAGTTCTAAAAGCTGAGCCCAATATCAAGTGTCCTGAAACATATTGCTGAAAGAGTCACAAGGTCCTTTTTCAAATCTGAAAAATATAAAATTATGTTGTTGACTCTGAATGGTTTCCTTTTTCTTTCAGGTTAAGGAATAGTTTTGAAACATGGGTAAGCTTACAAATAAACCTTCTTGCAATGGGAATGGAGCCCTCAAAAATCTGCAGATCTGTGAGTTTTGGAGGAGTTAGCGTTACGGAACTTCGATTTCTTTCTGCTTTTTCCTCTTCCAGTTCTCACCAATCATGCTCAAGGTATCCTCTCTTTACAAAAGAGCTGCCATTTCTTCTGCTTTAATTTCATATTATTAGCCTTCATGTTGTCTTAAATCATCCATGAGTACTGACTCCTGTGGTATGTGCAGAGACCTCCTAACAAGTCTCTATAAACCTCTGAAGCTTGGCCAAACCATTATTCTATAGGCCAAAAAACATTAATAATGCCACAGGCCATATCCTGCTATGAAAGAATCTATTTCCTTATCCTTTACGATGATCTGATTTGCTATGGCCCACAGAGATTCTAATGCTGACAATTTTTTCCTACACATGTGCAAGCCCCAGGCAATAGCTAACAGTGCAGTTGGGTAATTCTGATAGGTTTTCTCAACGTGGAAAGCTTCTGTTCTTTTAGCACCTGTTTAATCAGCCAGGCCCTACTCCATGTTCCTAATCCTTGCAGGACTAGTATAGCACAGCATATATTTTTACTATGTTGGGGGAAAACGTTCCGATTTTGAGGCAGAAGGTCTCAGACCACCCTGTTCCACCTCACTGGAGCACTTGGCGTGGTGCTGAAATATACTGAGCAGAGTCTTGGGTGTCCTCACACAGTGATATTTTCTGCATCAGCTGCTACTATGGTAGCTTGCGCTTCATAAAGTCAACTGTCACTGCTAGCATTTATTGCAGGGTAGGAGCACCCAGCTAACGACACAGGATTCTGTTCTTGTTCAGATGTCCACAAGCTTCAGCAAAAGCAATCTTTTGGGGATTTTTCTCTTTAAATATTTCTCACTCAGAAACTACTGAAAGCATCTAAGATTGAGGTTCATCTGTCAGATCAGTACCCCAGCTTTCACCCTCCCCTTCCAGCAATCAAAACATCTTCCCTGGGTGACTATGTTTACGAATTCTTTCTTTTCTCCATCCTCCAGTTATCAACATTTTATCTTTCTGCTTCATTCTATTCTGCGCATTACCACAATTTTCCTTTTTAAAGAACAAACTCTCTAGTTTTTCCTATTGGAAATTTTGCAAGTTTGCCCTGAATCAAACAGAAGCATTTCCACCTTCCTACACACGTGCTCTATCGTGGTTAGAGCGGCCTAGCCCCATCTTCCTCCTCCGTACCTCCTGCTTCCAAGGGCACGGTGAGCTTCCGGCCCCTCTAAGGTGCTGGCGCTTTCTCTCCGGGACATCAGCCCACGTAGCTGCGCACAGCCAAGTCCAGCACGCCCCCCGCTCCTGCGGGAAGGAGGAGACGCGTTCCAAAGGAGAGGCACTGGCTGCAGGGGACACCGAGCTGACCCTCCAGGCGCTCAGCCCCAGGAAACTCGGTGCTTTGTTAAATTAGACCCAGAGTAATAAAACACTTATTCTAAGTGCATTTTTCATACAAAAATACATGGTGCCATCTTCATCAGCCTCATAGTCTGAGATTTCTCTAATACAGGGTTTTAGCCCTCATTTTCTGTTCTCAAATACCATTTTCCCTAAGTTCACTATAAACATAGGGAGAATCCTTCTTTAGTTTTAGAAAAGGTATTACATAATTAATTCAAATTTAAAGAACTACACTGTTAAGTAAATTTAGCCCTTCACATTCCAAAATTGCAAGAATAAATGAAATTACACCATGTGAATTATGAAGTGTTAATATCTTTAGTTCTGTCCCAATCAGAAGGGTAACTGTTTAAGTCTTGTAATAATCATGCTCAAACATATTCAGATTATAATTACTTTTCTTCTGATAATGATAGCCCCTCTGATTGGATGATTACCTGTTTGACTTTGATAAGTCTCGAAGGTCAAAAAAGATAATTACAGACATCTGTTTTCTAGGAAAAATAAACCCATGGAAAATAATATTTAAAGTGACATCTACAAATATCCTTTTTAGAAAGAAATATGTTGCTCAGGTGAAAGTCACAGGAAGGCAAACAAAATAACAAAAGCAAACTATAAAGATACCAAGTTATCATACTTTCTGCATAAATACTGTGCAATTCTCTATTCACATAAGCATAAATAATTCAGTCAAATCAAAATATATTCTGTAGCAGAAGCCAAGAAAAAAAATAAATGAAAAAATGGATGTTCTGTGTGTTCTAAGTATAATTGTTTGAAAAGAAAATTGCTTAATGAAAGAGGGCAGCAGATTATGTATTCCACCTCTTGTTATCTTGTTATCTTACAAAGGAAAAAAGCCAAAGCATTTCAATGTCCTGGCATACAACGGTAACTCACTGCTTTGATTCACCATGTTATTATGCTCTCCTGGTCAAAGGGTGTATTGACCAAGTTAGTACCAAGGCAACTGACTACTGAAGCATTAGTAATTACTACCCTCCAAAACAAAAACCCCCACAAAACCCCAAAAATCAAAACAACCCCCCCCCAAACAGTTCACAAAAACAAACAAAAGCCTAGTACAAGAGTTGCACACATCTGTCTCTCTCCTGTTCTCTCTTGTTCTAGAAAGATGTTCATCACTGCTCCTTCACCCTGTACCCTCTACAATTCTGCTCAGCAAGCACTCATATAGACACCTGCAGAAAATTGTGCAGTGCTCTCCTCACTTAGATGTTTCTCAAGGATGTAGATTTTTTTAAGCTCCTCAGTTATCTGTAAGCTGGAAGCTCCCCAGTGATGGAGAGCTGTTTTATTCTGTGTAAGAAATAACAAAAGTCACCTTACCCTATTGCAGTCATCAGTGAACAAAGACCCCTCCTTCTCCTGTTCAGTGTAATAAAGACCAAACCAAAAGGAGATCAGCTTAATCATTATTTTAACTATCCTATTAGACTGATGCATATCATCACCCATTTATGTCAGTCTGTACCCTTCACGCTTTGTGAAACGTTACCTTAAGATGAAATTCCCAAATTTTTAAGATACGAGCAGTGGAGAGAGACCAAGAGACATTACCACAACCTAACTTCTAAAGTAGTCTCTAGAGAAGGGCTGACACCAACTAAGAATCACTGTATTCTGGGTGGCAGAGCCAGCTGGGTCACATGATGGCAATGACATTTGTACCTCCTACACCAGAAACACCCATTCTAAAATGGATCCTTCTGAAAAAGAGACTGTGAAGCAGAATGAGGAAGAACGCCACATCTTGGACTGTGCCTTTGTGAGGAGGAAAGGCACAAGACAAGGAAAGCCACTAGCACCATGAGACTCCCAGAGCAGGTAGCAGGCTTGCAAAGGCACGCATCTGTGGAAAAGCTGATGGATGAGTTTCTACACACCGAGAAACAATCCTGAGCCTTAGAGGCATTGACGGTACCACACAAGAACACACCAAGTACAGCAAGCTGGCGTGCATGCAGCAAAGCGGGTCCTCTTGAGTTTGCTGTATGGTGCCAGGTGTGAGATCCCTGCACCAGAGCTGCCAATCACTGCATCAGAATGGTAGGTACTTGATGGAGCCCTCCCCCATGACTTTCAACCTGATTTATAAAACAGAAAACTGCCTCGTTTTAATCAAAGTACCAAAACCTGCTGTTGCTTTTCCATCTAGGACCTGAATACCCTGGTGTAGTTCAATCAATGCAAACTGTGTTTATTAGAAAATGAGGAGGCACATTTATATCATCCTTCCAAAGACGGGTTCCATAATTTTTTAAAGCAAACTATTGACGTACAGTGGCACATTAGTCAGGTTTATCTCACGTATATTAATTTCAGTGTTAGCAATGAATGAAATACATGTTCTAACCAAAGTTAGAATATAATCATGTAATTTCAGAAGTATACCTCAAAATACCAAAACAAAAAATCACAATGTAGTCCTAAAAGAAAGTCCACCAAGTTCAATTCAACACATTTTAAAGCACTATAAAATATCATAAATTAAAGATAAGCAAAAAAAATATATGAGTAAATAGGTGGCTCTTGCTACCTTTCTTGAAAATCAGAAGGTCTGAAAGCCCTAACAGGCACAGAGTAATAAATAGGTCCTTTTTAATCAATTTACAGTATTGTGCTACTTCTCTGAAAATTGTAATACACATCTGTCTTTTAAAACAAATGACTCTTTCTGTTGTCAAGGAAATGAGATGAGGACTGAAATGGGAAAAGCAACCAAACTTTCTGGGAACAACTCAAGAGGAGCAATAGGACACATTAATCCCAAGTAAAATTCATATTATACAAATGTAAAATAACAAACAGTTCTCTGGAGAGGGACTAACAGTCTAACCAGGCCAGAGGATGGGAGAAAAGATACTCTCAAAGTAGAGAAAGGAAAAAGCACAGAAGACCCTAACAATCTCTCCAGAAATTAATATCAGGGATATAATTTGAATTTGGAACTTTTGATTCTCTAGTCTCTCAAAAGCATTTTTTTTCCTGTATACAGAATGGCACAGATTTTAAATTAATATATATTACATAAAAACATATTATATATATGCACATAATTTTCTGCAAGCATGACCAGTATGGCAAGGCAACAAAGATGTATATGCACAGTCAACAGTGCATAATGCTGCAACCTCCATCTGCAGAAGAACTGGTGCTAAAATAGAAATGCACCATCCTTGTGTGGAGTGGCACTTCTTACCCTACTTATCCATTTTCTGATGTCACTGCTTTTGATTTAACTACAGTGACTCTAAGATGTGTTTAAAAGGCCTCTCGGGGCTTGGCAGACCACAAACTGAAGGGGAGAGGGGGGGAAATCCTGAGCCATTCCCGATTGCTAGGATTCAGACAGAGAAAGTAGTAGTAACTGCTTTTCTCATTTGAGACTGGCCCACGCCCAGACCAAAGAGCAATTGCTCTGAGCAGCTCAGCAGCCAAGGAAATAACGCTGTTAGAGGCTTTGCAGCCTGCTTGCATTTTCTGGCAGAAGCCATGTCCACTGCCCCTGAGTCAGGTGGAATAAAACTGAAGGGAAAGGGAGAAGAACCTGATGCCTTAGAATACGTAGGGACCCTGCTAGTTGCCCAGGGTTTAGATCTTTTCCTTCTGTTCATTCACCTCCATTCGACAGCAACAACTTCCAGCTTCTACTGCCAACAGTATCTAAAGTATGTGAACTGAAAAGCAAGAGCACCCCACGTTTTCCTTGGTGCAACAGAACCATCCTTAACAAGTGGGCCTTTATCACCTGACAGGAGGAGTGTTGCCCCTCTCCCAGAATCCCTCTTTTGCTGAAGAACATGGGAGAGAGAAGGTAGCTCCACCTCACCAACACCTTCCAAAATTAAGGGAGCTAACTGAAAGTAAGCAACTAGGGGCAGGCTGAAACTACAGACTTCACTTCAAAGCCTAGGATGTCACATGACTTCTTCCTTCCTCAAAACATATCTTAAGTAAATTTTTACATTTTTACATAATTAGCTGTATTTACTCTTATGCCCAAATGTCGCAGGACATGAAATTTTTTTTTTTTTTTTTGGCATGCCCATGTTGACAAAAGGTTATCTGCTGGGACAATGTCCCCCAGCTCCCAGGTACACTTTAAGGAACATCTACAAGCATGTTTCTGTTTTGTTTCTTGCCCATACCGGTTCTCAACAAGAACCTGAACACACATTTCTCGGTTTGTACAAAGTTTTCCATCATTCCAGCCATAACACCTTAGGGAGACACATAAAATACATCCACAGATCTCACGCACCCAAATTATCATTCTAAGCACAAAATTAGTGCTCTTCTATCCTCTCATCATTACTAGGAAATACAAGACAACAGGGCAAGGATTGGGGTTACCTTTTATTTATTTTTATTTTCATTTTTTTTAGGACTCCTGAACTTGTTTGGGTAATTCCTGCATGAAAGAGATAAATTCTACAGATATAAGCAAGACAAAAGAGAGTATGAACTGGATTTTCAATACAATGCTGATGTCTCAATGATGAGTATTACAATGATTATGGATTTTCATGTCAGCTATAACCTTACATGGCAGATTAAATGGTTTTTGAGCACCTTAAAGAGAGAAAAAACAAAAACAGTTACAAGCCTTTAAGTAAGACACAATGTTATTGCCACATGTTTGAATTTTGAAAGCCAAAAAGCATTCGGCAGGCAACAGGATGAGTCACCATTCCTGGGCACTCTCTCCTCCTCACATGAAGTCACAGTAAATCTCGGTTTCCCCAGCTGTGGCTAACACAGAAGAATTACCATGATGCAGAAGGCTGCTTGCCCATACAGCTACTGAGAAGATCAAAAGCCATCATTTCACTACACTCAGTCTGCCTCAACGACAGAGGTGTTCCCATATACCTCCTCCCCAAATTATCCATTCATTTGGAGAGCAGTGTAAATATACAGGCTTACTCATAAAGACAGCATAACAGTGAAAAAATATTTAGATTTTGTGAAGCCATCATCAGCACTGGTTAAAGTGAGGTTAAGACCTGTATTCTTTAGTTGCCTAAGCTATTTGTTTTAGCAACAGCCCCTAGAGATAAAAACAGACAGAAAAGTCAAATCCACAAAGGGAAATTTCTTATGAAAGGACACAGGACTGTTATTCTCTAGTGAAAGAGAACAGTTGGAACTGGAACTAGTAAAAGTTCCAGGTTTTGAACTATATCCTGGAAAAAAAGGATTGTAAGGTGATAGGTGTGAGGACAGAGTGACACACACATTAGAAGCAATAGTGGGTATTGCTGCTGGGAAAGCTGTAGCAGGAATTCTGACACAGGCAGAAGTAACTCAAAGCAGACCAGAAATGACCCCACAATTTTCCACCCCATAATCCTTAGCCTTTCATGCTACATCTAAGCCCCATCTCCCTTCTCCCAACATCACCTAACACTCTTCAAGAACACCATAAGCCATACATTTATTCGAGACCTGCCTCCCTCCTTTTTTAAACTGCACCATTTCACCCCGAAGTATTTTCAGGTTTCTCAGTATATCCTTTGGCATCTTCTCTTGCATATCTAAAAGCTACCACAACTTTTCTGAATTAAGGACTTATTTTCAGCACTGAACAATGAAAGTAGCAGCTAGTTAAAACATCTTAATGCTGTCTGGGGCAGCAGGCAACCCTTCCTCACACTTGCTCTCGGTAAGATTTAATGGGAAAGTACTCTAAAGAAGTTCTGAAGTAGCCTTTACATGAACTAACCTTTACATTAAGGACAGATTATGTTGGAACACACGTAAAAGGATCTCTAGCAGCAGAACACTAAAGCTCAGCCAGGATTTAGTTTTTGGATTTGTGAAGTATAATACAGAGGGGGAAAGAAAGACATTATTTCAGAATGAGGCTGAACTGGTTTGATTTTACATCAGTGAATGCATAAGTGAGTTTTTTACTCCATCCTGTGGTACTTTTCAGTAAAGTTGTTAGCAAGTAAGTAAGGAATATGAAGTTTGAGGTTTCAGCCAGTGTGATATAGTGCTGGTGAAAACCTATAATCAGTAACTAGGCCTTGGTTAATAATTCCAACACAGTCAGCTACTTTGCCTATGTTCAAGACTGGTTTATTTGAGGGCTGCACGTCTTTATGTTTTAGCTTATCATGAGAATTGTCTTGAGTAAAGATGGGCACTTGGGTACTGATGCAAAATTTACAGTACCAGGGCGGCAGATTTGAGAAGCATCTAAGCAGGGAAGAAAAGACGACCAAATTTGACCTTATAATCAGATTTGTGCAGAGAGACCTTGCCTACTGTACGCTGAAAGCAGTGCTACGAAAAACCTTGTTACAGTCACTGCTTGCTTCTTTTTTTTTCACTCTTCACCCCGCCCTTCCTCTGTACTAGCCTGTTCAGAGACAACCCATGCTCTCCATTAGAAGTTTACTTGTACACTGAAAGCGGACTACCTGTATCTCTTGTTTCTTCTCTTTTATAATGTACCTAAGATATAACTTTTCTTAACCATCCAGGCAGCTAAAACTGATTCTCATCTTATCTTGACTACCACGAGAGCCTTCTCTCATGCAATCCTATTTTCTTTCATTCCAAACATCATTTTTCTTAGCTCATTCTTGCAACCAGGCCATCTCTCTGCTGCAGCCTTCCAATAGCAGCTGCTGCTGTACTACAAACAGAACTTCCCATTTTGATTCCCAAGATTTCCCTGTTCTGTTCCTTCCTCCGTCCTAATCCTTACCAAGAGATTTATTTCTGAGCTCACCATGAAGCAAGCTTGCATGCCTACTAGTTACATTCCTGGGCTTTTTTCCATGTTTCCCCTGGGGATCTGGAGATCCTGAAGATAGTGGCAACATATCTACAATATTACCTTATTTT
>NW_010585018.1:410858-425145 GCF_000705375.1 Tinamus guttatus | reverse complement strand
GCTGCTTTCCCAGGGCAAAGCTTTGACAACACTTAAGTTGTCACTGCAAAAATGCTGCCTGGTGCATTGCCAACATTATCCCACTGTTTCCTTATGCTCTTTCCTCTATTTAGTTTGTCTTCATTACAACCTCTTTGGAGCAATGATCTTTCTGTTCTCTATTTGCACAATAATGACAGCGAAAACCCCATCTGTGGCTAAGGATCAGGTACATAAATATAAATGATAATGAATCAAAAGGAGTTTGTTTTTATGAAAGAAAATACTGGAGGGCAGAACCTGGGGAGCTGCCAATATACCTGGGCTACACACTGGTAAGAGTATTTACATATATGTGCTGTGATGTTTTGTCATTCCTAAAGGGCATCACAACATTTCTAGGAAGCAGCTCTTGCAAAATGTAATTAAAACATATTTTGACAAAAACTAAAAATATTTTAGAGGTAAAAAAATAGAAAAAGTCTCCCAATGTAGGTACATTATGGAAGGATTGCTGGCATAGCTGTATGTAAAAATTGCCAAATTACTATAACTGAGCTTAAACTCAGAGGTAAATTTTATTACAAAGGTAATTTGGGGACTGGGAAACTTATGAAAATAAAATGTTTTTAGTGGTTTCATGAGTTTAAGGGTTTGAGCTAAGCAGTTTACCTGCCTATCCACAAAACTCTTCTTTATTCTCTATTCTACATGAATGACTAACAAACTCCTGCTCACACAGTCACCACAGTTCTCACCATAAGCACATTTCTTTGTATTTTATGCAGCTCAGTTCTCAGTGTTTCTAGCAGTGCAAGTTTACACACCCTGAGAAGTTCTTCTGCACTCAGAACAGCCTGAGTTCTGATACAGCACAGTTTGGATAAAGTTTTACCTCTCTAAATTTCACCCCTTCCCTTCTAGCATACTACTCTGATTCTCTGGCATCCTTGCCACTTACCCAGTGCAAATATCCAGAAGCATGTGGCTCTGCTAAAGTATATCTACACTTAAAGTATATCTATAATTATATCTACAAATACAGAATTCCTCTGGTCTCTCCCCGTAATATTTCCTCTGAACTTGCATTTCCTAATGGATCGAGTGCTCACTAGGACATTGGAAACCCATGTCCAAGTTCCCAGTTCTCCTGCCAGAGTCCAACTTGGTTCCCTCATTTTCTTTTCCCTTGACATTGTTCTTTGTCACATGAGGACAGGCAAAAACACCTAGTAGTCTTCAGGGTGCCTCTTTCTTACTGAGTTAGTGGGCTGAATTAGAAATGACAGCCCTCTAACACAAGGGCAGTCACGTTACTGACTTCTATTCTAATCCTACCCTCATCAGATATAGTAACTATCCCACTGCAGCTTTTCAGAAAACGAGTAAATTATACCGTCCAAAACGACATAAGACATAAATATGTATTAAGTCCTACAACCATGTTACATGTAATACCTTTCTAGTGAATCTCCATGCTGTATAGCCGTCAACATACAAAAAAGGAACTGCAAATTACTTTATGAGAGCTACAAGAAAATTATGTAAAAATCATAGCATTCAAGAGATTTGTACCCACCTGTAATGCGTGGCCACAAACTTGAGCTACTGGAGGATAACTGCAAGGATTGCCTCAAGCCTGCACCACATTAGGAGCCCTATACACAGTGAAGTGATACGGGTGAACAGTGATGACTTATGTTTAAGCCCTACAGTGATTATGGATATAAAGACGAGTTGCTGGATGTTGACTGTTTTGCCTCAGTACATATGCACTGAGACAGGAAAAAGGAAGTGTGTGCATCTCCAAGACTACGCCATTGTCTCTCGTGAATAATCCATGCTGTTGCCGTGAAAGCTAGCATATAATTTGCATATTTCAAGATAGGTTAAGGACACTACTGCACTACAGAAAATAAATTATCACCCCTTTACACAGCAACTTAGCTTTTAGCATCCTACCCCTGCCATAGTAATACCATCTCAGTTGCTATGCTTATTGCTTAGCTACCAAAAGAACTTAACTCCTATTATTTATTCATCTTTCCCAAGGCGTAACTTTTCAAGTCTGTGTGCACAGATGACAACTGGATTACTTCCTTGAGCTTCAACACAGAGAGAGCTGGTTTAAATTAGGGATGTGTGCAGTGGATCATAGATTGACAGCACAGAAGTGCTCAAATTAAATAGAGGTGAACAATAAAAACCAGAAATCCTAGACTTTGGTTTCCTTGGTTCCATGTGAGCAAGAATTCATTGCTGAGGTTTATTACTCTGGCACTCATAGCATGACAAAAGGAAGGAAACATTCCCTGCTAAACCAAGAACTTATTTGTATAGCTCATTTTCTACTCAACTCAAATATATTCTACTAAGAAATAAAAAACAAACGTAAGGGCTAGGTATATTGGCAGGATGAAGATTGACCTAACTACATCAGAACTTTGCAAACTAGCCTGGAGTTACTGGGTAGATGCTTTCCTTGTATGCCACAACAGCAACACAAGGCATGATCTTAACTTACCCTGGTGAACTGCCTTGTGAGCATCTGAGAATACTCGCTGCTTCATCCATAATTTAGAATCAGTGACACCATATCAGGACAAAGATTTAGTAAAACATATTTCTCCACTAGCTGACAGTAATTGTAGGCTGACCCTGACCATGCTCTGTGCTGATCCAAGCAACAGCTGTCACAGCAATTTTCTTGAAAAAAAAGTCTCTCAAACTTTTTTTCTCTTGAAAAAAACAAAACAACAACAACAACAAAACTGAAAGCATGAAAGCAGCTCTTCCCTTTTCAAAACAAAGTAAAAACAATCACTGTCTTTTTTTGGATCAAACATCAGTGCTCTTCAGTTATTTTGGAATTTAGCAGGAACATCTCTTCTGGAGGACTGAAGCCTGGCAGTGAGGCACCGCATCCTTTGGCTGCCTGTTACAGAAAGGTCCACCCTGCAAATGACCTTCCAAACAACAGGCCACCTGTTCCAATACACCAGAGGACAGTCACACTGTAGTCTAAGGGAAAAGGCAAGAGAGCTTTCTCTAACCAGCGTTATTGAATGCTCAGACTCATCATGGAGCACTGACTGTTGATTTAGGACACTGTCAGGGTGTGGGAGTATCACTCCATCAGAAACTAGCAGAAGGAAAGGGAGTAGAGTCTATCAGAGTCAAAGACAAGGACAGAATTCCATGAAAAGGGAAAAAAAAACATGTTTTTCCTTTCATACAGCAAATACACAGTTTAATCTGACTAATGAGAAGGAGCTGCTGTTCGAGTAATGTTATGAGATTCTTGCTCAGAGTTTGGCAAAGAGAATAATGAATAGGCACCTCAGGATCTGGCTCTTCACACACTGGATATAGAGGCCTAATAGAGCTCTGTTACAAAAAGTCCACAGAGCTTAAGCAAGCTATTTATCCTTTAACTTCTCACACATGCAGTCTCAATCTTCAATTTCAAATCATTCTGCTGGATGCCAACTCTGAAGTTACTGCATTTCACTTCCAAAGGACCAAACCAATGATGACAGAATTATAAAGCCTTTCCTTATCTTCCACTATGAAGTCATTGTTTCATGTTGTTTACTGACATTTCCCTAAAAGTAATACTGGATATTTCCTCCCTTCCCCCTCAGGTACAACTTTTGCCTTGTATTTGTGACCGAGGAGTAAGGAGCCATGAACCACTGCACAGAAGCAAATGACAGCAGCTTGTCCCTGCAGATGGCTGCCTCCTACACTGGGACTGCCAGCACTTAGCACGAGGCAGGACTTGCACCAGGTGGTGGATGCCACAAAAGTGGGTCAGCTAAAGAGAAGGTAAGAGCCGGTGCTGGTACATGGGAAGAGGAGTGAAGGAGGAGGAGGCAGGAGGTGGCGGTTTCCTGTGATTAATCCCATGAAGATGCACTTAAAGGTCAGATTCCCCTCAAAAGCTGCATTTCCTTGAGTGAATTAGACACCGAACAACATGGGAAGCTAACGGGTGTATTGTCATTGTCCCTGGCTTTTCACCAGGGCAGACACCTTCCAGGTCCATCCAACATCACAGAAGCTTCCACTTTTGCAAAACACAGAACAGCATCCTGCTGCTTGACATGGTTGATTTTGGGGCCACACCAGACAATTTCATCACTAGAGCTGCAAAATCTGAGAACAACTTTCTTTTTCTGTCTCTGCTTCCGGCATTTTTTTTTTTAAACAACAGACATTCATATACAATATATATTATTACTATTGCATGGGCTTGTATCTCGCTCTGACTACATCACATATAATTACAACTCTTGAGATTTTATCCTATGCTGTGACATTTCTTCCAATCTCAGCTTTTGAATTGATAATAGTTTCATAACTTCTTAGCTTTGACTCTTAAAGTCTCATAGGCTGGAAGAGATCTTAAAAGCATAAATGGTCATGCCTCAAGAACAGAAAGGCTAATAAGAAGAATCCTGTTGTTTATTATTTTTTGAGGCTGAAGCATTTACAGACTAACATTTTCAAATCCTTGGGTTTGGCAATACTGTTACTGCTTCATTCCTTCCTCCTTAAATAGTCTATTTGGCTTGGAAATTGAGCTGGTTCACTATGCATTTACTGTTTTCTCCATTTCTCCCCTTCTACTTTTACCTTTCTCAAATCAAACTAAATCTCTTCACTGTGACAATGATTCCCACCCAGCAAATCTGGCTAGGGAAACTGAATTAGCCCCTCAAGCGTACATATAGGAGAAATCTTTGCATCAACTCATTCCACAGTTCCCCCATTTTTTTTTCTTCTACTCTTATGTTAAACCAACCAACCAGCCCCCACCCCCCCTTTTTTTTTTCTAACATTGAAATATGGGAATAAAGTCATCCTCACCATTAAAAACTAAGACTTAAGGAATTTGGTTTAAAATAACACATTGTTTTTCTCTAAATCTTTCAGATAGTTATTTTTCTCAATTTCTTCCAAGGTTCACAGGTAACATTCTTTTGAACTTTTATTCCCCATCACATATCTTGCATTTAAAAAAAGAGAGATTCTTGTATCATATTTCCAGAAGCTGAACTTCTAAGAGAACATCAACTATTCTATGACTTTTATTAAAGCTTAGACCTGGCAATGCTACTTAATGATGCTTGAGCACAATTCCATTAAAGTCACTGGGAAGTACTCCATTTACATAGGGACTAAAACATGCCCAAAGGTCTCCCACTCCAGGACCTGTTTTTGTGTGTGTGTGTGTGTGTATGTGCGCGTGCAAGGTCCCTCCCAACTGTGACTTCTCTGCTATTGTATTTATTATAAGCATTATTGACGATCAAGTCCATTAAGAGCATTAGTCACCTTAAATAATTCATGCCTCCAGGCTAGCTTCAGCCACAGATGGCATCAGCAATAACCTTACCGGGATGGAGGGGGCATGGCCTGTACTGGCAAAAAAACCCAAAACAAACAAACAAACAAACAAACAAACAACACAGCACATCTGCAACTTAAATACACAAGGTCCAAGAATAAGCAAGACAAAAATGCTTGGGCAAACATGTCACACAGTTACATTCCAACAGGGATTTCTGTGAATAGCATATAATAATCTATTTTTTTTTTAAATAGATGCACAACACCAGAGAATGTGAAACCTTAAAAAGGGGCATTTGTCTGTAAATGTTGGTTAACAGTTGTTAAAACATCTGGTGTGAAGATATATGCACACAGAATTTGCCCTTCTCATTGTCACTCTTCTAGCATCCGACTGCTGATTGATTGGCACCTACATTATGCTGCCACGTGCTGCACTGGCAGCGCAGTATAGGAAACGTGGCAGCCTGTTTACTCACCTTGGCAAGTGAGTCAGGTATGTGAGAGACTGAGGCAGGCGGGTGCAGAGAGACTGACTACCTCTAAATTTGTTTTTCCAGATAGGGTAGTGTTTGCTTGGAATCCTGCCTGTACTCTAGACCCAGGCCTCTGCCAGTAGTACCTTACAGAGCTGTGAAAAAGCAGCAATGCCTGGTAAGGCAGCCTGGAGCACAAAATATGCAAGACCTGCATGTATGGTTCTGCATGGCCCTCTCGTACAAAGCCTGCAGCAGACACCTGTAGCCCGAGTGCTCGCCATGAAGAGCTGCAAGTCAAAGGGAGGAATAATTCAGGCCGTACAAAGGGACTAGAATTTGATTTTTTTAAACAGTAAATTTGAAATGGCAAAATAACTTATGAAAAGGGGAGAGGGATTACTTAAGTACCAAGGTTCAAGGAGAAGATAGAGAAGAGCCTGCAGGCTGGCACACTGCTGGCCTGCGTAGGCAGCAGTAATCCTGAGGCAGCATTCCCACGCGTGTGCCACAGGCAGACTGCTCAGGTACATACACTAGCCGCCCTGGCACAACAGAGGAAACAGCTACTTCAGCACCAGAGCTGCAGAGCAGGAAAATTCTGACTGCACTGAGGGCCACCCACTGTGTAAAATAAAAATCTCTCAGTGTTTTATGAATTTAGTAATTGTTGGTTAATCAATAAACTTAGGACTAGATCTTCTCCATCCATTTGGTGATGGCACTTTTAATGAATATGCATTGAAGAGCTGAAGGACTCAAGCAAGCATCAAGGAAAGGAAAAGATTCCCATGTTCTGACTGTCATGGTCACATCTACTTTGGGAGGATGCCAGTGGTCAGCCACATAAAAGGAACATTGCTAAGAGCATAAGAACCAGGTATCCTGAACAGGGCATCAAGGTACTATGGAGAGGTGGATGGATTATTAAGTATGAATACAGAAATACAGAATAATTAAAAAAAAAAAAAGGACACTCATGGGGAGGGTTTGGGGGGAATTACTCATCTTTAAGCTGGTGCTCATCAGTGAGCTAACCAATGATTTCCTAATGAATCGGAATGAATACAGAATCCATATTTAATGAATAAATGAAATATTATGATTACCTAAGCCAACACTGTTCCTGAATAGTACTGTCTCTAGAATTACAGATCAATGGACTGAAGCAGAACTTCTCTTTCTATTCAAAGAGAAAAGCAGACTGATGATTTTGTTTCTGAAGTCCAACGAAAAGTCCTGCTCCGTTGCATGCTGTGCATGCTGAGTCATCCAGGTAAGAATTATGAGAAGATCCACTAGAGTATAGACAAGGAGAAGAGAATGGAAGAGGAAACACTAGTTAAAACACTAGTAGGCTCACCCATTGCCTAGCCAGTGTCTGTTTTCACAGGAATCATAATAGCATTAAATTTTATGGAGTATTTGAAGTAAATAAATTTGAAGGAGTATTTGAAGTAAAATCTGAAGTATTTGGAGCACTAGATTTTTTAATTTCAGTGGGCAAATGTTCTCCAAGTGTATACAGCCTCATTAGAGGAAAACAAATTTGAATGGACCAGTCTGAAGGAAAGTGGATCTATTTTAAGACATACATACCAGATGTTCTGAACAAGTTAATCACTTTCAGGTAGCAGAGTTTCAGATCCAAACTAAAAATAAACAAACAAAAAAACCCTTATGCATAAAAGACTAAAACAAAACCAAAAAAACAATCCCACAAACCATGTAAACCCACTTACCAATATTAACTGTAGTAAGCAGGTGGGTATGAATGCAAGCAGGTAGTTGTGTTTCCAGGCAGCCAGTTGCGAATGCAGCTTAAGCAGCAACATCTGCAAATGGTAATATTCATTTGCATATTTCTTCAGGTTTCAAAATGTACCTCAAAATTTACATGACTATCAGCCACAAGAGAGCTTGCAAATATCTTACCTTGGCAAAAGGTAAGGAAAGAGGGAAGGGAGAGAAGGGACAAAAAAAGAGAAAATTATACCTAGACTGGTTGACAGGTATTAATATATCTCAGTTTACTGGTTAAATCTATGAGAGATATTTAATGCACTTCTGTCACCACCTTAGTAAACTGTTGTCCTGCAAGTAGGTTATTGTTATACACAGTCAGTCTGACTAGCTTGCAATATGCCATGAATTTGCTAGTACTGTCACTGCTTTATTAGTATGCACCGAACATAAGCCACAGCTCTGTTCTGTCAAAGATCATTGTAACAGAAATGCACTGGCGGCTGTCACTTCCTAACAAGGCACATATTTTAAAAGTGCTATATTTTACATACTATGTGAAACTGATGAATTGGATGCATTTTAATATTTTTATTAAAAAAACAGAACACTACAACTATTCTGTTGTACTAAAAAGTACCAGCAAGCATAGGCAACTATTTATGTATTGCCTTCAAATTTTCTAATTTCTAATTAGAAATCTGTTTTCTAATTCTCTTTACTTAGAGTTTATTTGTTTTAATGGAAACAAATACAAATCAAGAATTATTTCTGTACTTTGTTTTCATATGTAGTGACTAAGGCAGAAGCTCAAATGATAAAGCTTTGGATATCTGCTTTTAAATATGCCTAATATGGAAACTAGACCTAGACTTACATGCTTCAGTTATGCATTGCTTTACTAATTTTAAAAGTAATCATAAATTTTTGTAATTCTTTGTCCGCTCCCAGTTCAGCAAATTTTCAGAATCCTTTCCTGGCGTAATATACTCTGTTGCTTAGACTATCCACATGTGCAAAACTTGCCTTAAGATTGGACTTTCTCTTCAAGAAATCACTGTGTAACCAAAGCAGACGAACATGTTAATGTTTGGGACACTGCTGCACAAGGCGGTGGAATATCAACCACCACAACTGTGCTGTCACGAGGAGGTAGCAACTCTGTCATTCTGACTCGCATGAGACAGCCAAACTCCTCCCTCCAAATCACACATTCCCCTGCACCCTGAGGAGTCTCTTATTTGCTCTTACTAAAATACAGCTTTTATTTTTCATCACCTTTACTAATTGCTTTGATGTAGTCATGGAAAACAATTGAAACAATTGCACAACCTCCCTATTCACTATGCCACTGTAGGAATCTGTCTAAAACCAGCTAATAAATTACATGAAAATGGTATCTACCAGAGGGAGACCATATGGCCATTATAATAGAACCATACTGACATAGGCAAGAAATATTAATTAAAAACTTTAGATATGAGCTACACATTTCAGACAAGAAATACCACTTAGTTCCATATGTATATGATTTTACAAAATTCTGTAATGCATTACATAATTGTGTGTATATTTGATCTGTCCTTCCAAGAAGAGTTGATAAAATGTTTCAACCATATATAATATGTATGAAAATAGCAAAGATCAAAAATAAAGATCAAAATGTTTAGCTTTTTTTCTAGCTTTATTATAGCTATTATGAATATCCTGAAGCATGCTGTTGCATCACTGAGATGTAAAAATAAATAAATAAATAAATAAAATATAAAAACCCCAAAACACTGTCATGTCCCCGTCCTCCCCAGTCAAAGAAACCCATCAATTTCAATAGGACAACACAGAAGAATTATAAAGAGCTAGGACAGGGTAAATGGTTGAAAAAAGACCAGGGGACAAGAACTGAACCACCTGCGGATGGTTACATGGCAGTACTGCTTCCTGTTCAACACTTCTTCACTGCTTGTTGTCTTCCCTCTCCCCTTCCACTTCTCTTTTTTTCATTCAGAATGTATAAACTTTCTAGAAATACAAACCTTGGACTATACACTCCTATCCAGTGTCAGAAAACTAAGCAGCAGCTCTCACTGAGATTCACATTCTAGGTACCTAGAACCTCCCCACTTCCCAGGTGCTTGCCAGATCTGTCCAAAAATGTACCAATCTGTAACACTAGCTTTTGTGATACTCAAGGATTTGCAGTGAAACCAGAAGTTCTTTTACACGCACTGCTCATGACCAATAAGGTATGTTTTTGTTTCACATTGATCAGAGTTAAATTCAGATGAATAACTCACAACCCTGTTCTGAAAAAGGAACATGCTTAATTTTCAGTACTTCCTAAGGCAGTTGTTGGTAATTTTACCTTCACCAACAGGAAGAACTCAAATAATAAAAATAAATGGGGGAAACCAGTAGCTAAAATATGAGGAAAAAAAAAATCTGAATGGCATCACATTTATCATTTCTATAAACTGTATCACTTCATTTCCCATGCTTATGCATTTATTGTCTTTAGATCCTTTTTCCTGCAAACTTATATGCATTTACCTCTCTACCTAGAAGCTGCCTCAGGAGTCCAAATCAACATTATGTTTGTGTGAAAGGCAAATTGCAAATTCAGGGTACTATCTCATTCTTTAGTTAGGCATTTGTTTATAAAACTAAGATTCATTTTTTAGTGAGACTTCACAGAGGTTCCTAATTGCAATGAAAAAAAAATCCTTTGCCAATATCCTAAATTTATAGCATTTTTCTGGAAGGTAATTAATTAAAATTAAGCCAAGCCAGGCTGACTCTAAGCCTAGAAGGCCGCAAATATAAAATTGTTCCCCTCTCAGTACACTGCCTTTGATGAGAAGCATGGCCATTCATAATTTTAATTGAGCTGAAAGCAACATTCTGCTCCTTGAGTGCAGAAGAAAGCTATTTCTAAGAGTTAAATAACTTGAGGTGAATTTCCTAGTTTAAATGTTCAAACTATGCTCAAGTTTCTTCCATTCTCCCATCTACCACAGAGCATCACATCCTCACTTACATAACTTGCACAGACTATCCAAATGTTTTTGATGCAACTCTTCATGTAAGTAAAATGTTTCATGTTCTTAAGTTATTTGAAAATTAGTTTTTTATTCTGCTGCTCACAAATTGGTCTACTGCATTTGCTTGGGCTGCAGGTAACACTGCTGAATACTTAAACGTTAAACTTTCCCTCTTTTTCTCTATCCAAAGAAATAAATTGCCCTAAAGGAAAATTAAAAAACACACCTCATCAATGTGAAAACACAGTTCTTTCCCCCAAAAGAGTCTACAATAACAGTGTTTGCTGAGCTTGTATCTGACAAAGCTGTTATACTCTTTAACCTTCAACAACTTCCGGAAAAGAGCTCAAGGTTCAGACGAGATAGCACCCAGAGCAGGATGTGTGTAGTTGCAGACAGGATCAGGTAACACCTGTGTGCTGCAAGGACTCATTAAAGTTTTAACAAGACAAGTCACATGGGCACTGAAAAATGGCTGACAACTGCTGTGCTTAAAGCCCTTAGACTTTCCTCAGAAGGAAGCAAAAATGGAGTTACCTCTGGATGAAGAGGATGGCACTTTCACCAACATTTCTTTGGATGATTCAGGTAGGAAACTATAGAAATCTAGTGATGAAATAGATTCCATCAGCTGCATAATCATACTGAGTGTGATTTGCATACGCTGGGTCTTCTTAAAGTAACTACTGCTGAATTACCAGCCCCACAGCTGAGAGCTGGGGGTGTGAGCTACCTTCACCGTCTGCATTGCACTATGCAAGCTCAGGCAACACCCATTTTTCACCCTGAACTTTAGGCCATCGTTCCACACAGTATTTTTCTCCTCGGCACTGATGAGGTCTCTCAGTGGGGACCTTCCTCCTGCCCTCAGCTCATACCTTGTGGCACAGCAACAGTTAGGCTGGATGGCTCCATAGACTGTCTTGAGGTGAGTCTCAGCTCGCACTTCAAAGTACCAGGTGTGCTTGTCTGAACGCAGCAGCTCTTGGCCTTGCTTTTGCAGCAGTGTGCTGCATTCTGAAGATTACATGTTGGTGAAAGAAACCCCTCAGCTACGAACTGCTGCCTGATCCTCCTATGGTCCCTCCCAAATCTTTAAGTGCTACTCTTAGTAGCACCTGCAGTGCTACAAATGCTGCAGCTTTGCACTGAGAGGGGATGAGGAGGCTGAAGAGCACCTGGCTGCCCTGGCAACTGTGTAGAGGTAGATGTGGCGAATACTTCCTAGGGACACAGAAAACAGGCAGCATCAGTAGCATCTTTGAGGTATTTGGCCCTGGGGACATCAACAGGCTTCTCTTAGGGCACCCTACCTGGCTCCACGTAAATAAACTGAGCCAGCAAGGGCATCTCTAGGGACTCAATATCAAAAATTTCAGCCTCTCACCCTGTGAGATGTCTGACAAGCTGCCTGATGACCATGCACAGACAACCTAGGTGGGCAAGCGCTCAAAGCAGTAACGGTACCTGTAGTGGCATAGTGTAAACCTCTGCAAAACTCCCCTCTGGTTTCAGACT
The DNA here is from genome assembly GCF_000705375.1 of Tinamus guttatus. The sequence goes on along the minus strand of NW_010585018.1, from coordinate 413,036 downwards.
TAGAACAGCTTGGCCTTAAAGCACAGGATACAGTGGAGATGCTTAAGGCATGCGTTTAACACTGTCACGCTTGCAGGTATTGAGTCTCAAGGGATACAGAATGCAAGAACAAGAATGAAAAAAAAAATCAGAACACCTATCCAGGGAATTAGCCCCAAAACTCATGACCAAAGGCAGCAGCATATGCTTAGCTAAAGTACAAAGACTGATATTTTGGTGATCTCAGAGCAAACCAGTGTTTTGGCACATGCTGGAGACAATGCTTTCATGTGAACCACTCGGGAATTGTCCCAGTGGAAATACTGAGCTTTTCCTATTCAGACAAAGAATTTTAATTACTAATCCTATGGTGCATTTTAGTAATGAATTCACTTGACTTAATTTACTTTAAACTACAGCTCCACTCTTAAAACCTCGCAGCTTAGTCTGCCACTTCCATATTGGCTGAGTACTGACACTACAATGTCTTCTACCTCTGCCACCACGTTTTGAGCTGCTTAACAATCTCTTATCTTTTATTAAAGGCAGCGTGCCAGTTGCCCACCTTCATTTCAGACTTTTGACATTAGAAGCATTGACAGATTTGGTCTTGATCTCACTGCTTTTGTTTGTGTACTACAGAATTAAAACATTTTCTAGGTTTGTGTCTGCTCTTTCTGAACTTTCAAAAAGTTGCATCCTGTTCTTCTTTCTGGAATGCAGGGCTTTTATACCTGCACTTTAGAAGATGGGGCACCCAGGCCTATAATATATGCCGCATGTTGGGGTTTCTCCCATCGTTACACTAAAGAACTCCCATCGCTTTGTAGCTTAATTGCTGCACTCACCACCAGTTGGGTCCAGCAGTGATGGGACAGTCATCAGAGCTGGGGTTTATGCTTGGCTGGGAAGTGTCAAGGCACAAGGCAGCGGGGATGTAGTGCTGTGCAGATGTATGCTAGGGCTCTGCTTTTCTCGTGGGCACTGCTGGTGGCTTCCCTGGCAGGGCCACCTTTCCCTCCTTCCATGTGCCTGTGGCAGGAATGGGGCCACACTCAGTGCTATCCTCTCTGTGCACTAGCAGCTAGGGTTGTTTACCTCCATTGAGGGGCTCTCAGCAAACTCCATGACTAGACAGTTGCCATCAGCCTCCTTGCCCCGCGGGTCTGGGCGGGCCATGGGCGAGAGGCATCACAAATGATTGCAGCGATGGAGGTGGAGGGAGAAAAACAGGTCTGAGCCAAAGGTGGAAACGTCATCAGGGAGATTCCCAAGGGAGATGTGGTAACACCTGAAGAAAGAGTCATGTAATCAAACAAAACAATAGAAGAGCTGTGTTGGCATATTTACTTGCCCCAAGAAGGACAAAAGCACAGAAGGTGACAGCACGTGGGCTCATCTCAGCCTCAAGCTCCTGCAGTTTCCCTTTCCCACCTAGCTAGGAACACCTTTGCTGGAGGACGTGGTCCCCACAAGCACCTGCTCATGTCAAAAGCCTGGGACAGGCACATGTCCATGTTGAGGTAGTGGCAAATCATGCGGTGCCTGCCAGTCCGAGACCATCTAGCTGACCCGCACAGGGACCAAGGGGAGCTCCTTGATGATAGGAATCCCACTCGCCAGTCATTTCAGGTCCCAGTTAGACTGCTGAGCGATAAGTGTGGGACCTCAGCACTCATCCTGCACAAAGGAGAAGTCTTGATGCACCCCTCTCATTATGAATGATAATAAGTTATCATTATGAATGATAATAAGTTATTTAGAAATGTATGTCCAGCTCATGAAGTGTAGCATATCAGCATGGCTGCCACAGGCCTGTGCTAATTTACACAGGCTTCTGCACTGTTGCTTAATAAATAATTGCAAGTTATTGCATTGCAAATAATGCCTTTATTTTATTTATTTTTAAGATTGAAGAATTTCATTGTAAGTTCTGTCTTTTGTACCTGGTATATAAAAAAAAAATATGAAGCATATGAAAAAAACTTATTGTTAGAACATAATTCTCCAGCAATGTCATATTAGTGTGATAGTGCTACAATGGTTTAAATGCGATTACTTTATTTGTCTTTTAAAGCCTATAGCCTAATGGCATACGTGGTAGACTTGAACAAATCACAATAAGTTCGAAGTCCTTGGTGCAAGTCCAGCAGTAATGAAGTGTCTTCTCCTGACAGTGAATCTAAGACCACTTCTCTG
>NW_010585018.1:377044-405321 GCF_000705375.1 Tinamus guttatus | reverse complement strand
CTAGAAAAATCCGTGCGGAGAGGGAGGCAGCGGTGCGGAGGGAGCCCCGGGGACTGCGTTTATGCACCGCGCTTAGGGCTGCAACATCAAAGCAATTAAGGACTGCTATAAAATGCCTCTCTGCTTCAGGCCCAAGGGGTCGCTCTTCCAGCCCTGCTGCAGCAGAGCCCATTTAAAAGTCAACTAGGGCTGCAGTTGTTATGGTGGCAGGCGCCTCTTCTAACTCTTGTTTCCTTAAGCAGAACATCCCAGGGGAATACGCCACTCACACGAGGAGAGAGCCGCTTCTCCAAGGATGAACGCGGACATGGATGGTATAAGTTCTTAACCGTTGTTGTTTGTTGTTGTTATTTCTGCCCCACTACGGGTATTGCATTAAAGCTCCTGTGATTTGTTGCAGCTGTTGAAGCAGAGAATCAGGTGGAGTTAGAAGAGAAAACACGGCTTATTAATCAAGTTTTGGAACTCCAGCACACACTTGAAGGTTAGCAATCCACCACACTAGTTATCTTTTATAAGCAAAGCATTAAACAATAAGAGAACCTTGCTCTTCTGCCTACCTTACCCCGAAAGCGCTGCTGTCCAGAAGAGATGTCACTTTCGCAGTTAAAGTTACATAAACGAGATCTCAGTAGAACCTCCAGCAATACCGAGCAGGTTTTGTTTTTAGCATTATGCAACTTGTTTGCTCAGCTCTCTAACATGCAAGAGGTGATACAGGATCATCTTTGAGACAGTTCATAATTGAAATTTTGTTTCCAAACAGTTTAGTTCGTGGTAGCTTAATTCAACAGCAGTTTGAAAAAGAATCAAGATAGCAATTAGCGTGTGAACAAATTTGCCATAAGATACTGTATTTCAGGTAATTTGTGAAAAACAACTCTTTAGGTAAAACTTGGAGTAGGATTGTGTTTTAAAAGGTAATACCATACAGCCATGTTAAAATTGTGAATGATTGAGGTAGGCATACAGAACATACTCTTTAGTGTATGCAACATCTAATATTTCTTGTGAATTAATATTGCTTCCACAGATCTGTCAGCACGAGTAGATGCTGTCAAGGAAGAAAACTTGAAACTGAAATCAGAAAACCAAGTTCTTGGACAGTATATAGAAAATCTGATGTCAGCATCTAGCGTTTTCCAAACAACTGACACAAAAAGCAAAAGGAAGTAAGGGTTGATTCACAACATCATTGTATTGCTGCTGTCATTTTTGTTTTACTTGGCATAGGCTACATGAGCTAAATACCTTAGTTTGTGGCTTTACTGGAAACCTACAGACTGCAAGCTTCAGTGGTAAAACAGAATTAAGAGCATTATCATGAACAGGAGACAAGTTTGTGTATTGTTAAGATTAAGTAATGTGCAAATGTAGTATAGAAACTAGGCTTTCATATTTATGTTTTTAAAATGAGCATATCTTGTTAAACTGGATTCAGTTGGTCAGGTTACACAAACGTGTCTGTTGGTTACTTTTGAGGTTTTAGGGTAGTATTCTTGCCTAGCAAAACAATACAACTATAAAAGTGTTGAAACGTTATTTAAGATGAATATTTTAAGTCTAATCACATCACCTTTTTCACAACAATAATATACTTAGATTGCTGTATGGTATTATCTGTATCTCTGCAAAGCAATTCTAAAACCAGTTAGTTTCTGTGAAGTAATAGCAGTATAACATTCTTTGCAGGGCTTGGAGATGTGATCATTTCTTTTGATAGGGAAAGGAATTGAGATTTTGGGTAGAGAAGGAAGAGGGGAGCAAGGATCAGGAAAATACTGAACTGATACAATACTGGACTGTTGATAATTTGTAAGATGCACACTTCAAACCCCTCTCACTCCCCTGCTTCCTCAAAGCATGATCAGGCACTGCATCATGGTGTAGATTTTCAACTGTGTGATTAAGAGTTACAGAAACACTATGTCATAAGCTTGACAGGAGCAGAAAGGCAGCAGTGTTCCTCGTGTTCCTTCTGAAAAAGCTGCAGTGAAGGACCAAGAACAAAGTTTTCCTTGCCACCTTTCACCTGCCTCCTGAAGCGCCAAAGCCATCCTTGCTTCAGGATGACTTAGAGCAGCCGTTTCCCTGCTGCAAAGACTCAGCTTGTGGAGAGCCTCTGGAAATGTATCCCAGGCCCCTCCAAGGCAGGAGAGGTGGCTCTGCCTCTGAGCTGCTCCAAAGGGGTGCCTGGTCTCCCTGTGTCCTGCCTTAGGCTGGCTAAGGTCTCAGAGAGCCGGCTTTGGAGGAACACTAGCCAAGCCCTCGGGGGACAGAGGGAGGGCACATCTAGCATGATCAGTATTAAGAAAAAAAGCAAAAGCTGAAATACAAGCAACAATGTAAGTTTCATCAGGATTTGGTTACACTTATTTCATCTTGCCAATAGAAGCTTACTGGACCTGCTTAGGGACAGTAGCCAAAACTCAGGCCTGTCTCTTAGGTAATAAAGCCATTTTATTTACCTGTTAGCAAAAGGAAACAGCAGTTCAAGGCTGTCTCTCATCTTTGCTCTAGTTGATTCTGAAAAGCAAACTAGGCTGCAGGAACTGCATGAGCGAGTGGCTAGGCAGTGGTAGAATCAAGCCATCTCAAGGTGCAAGCTTCTCAGCAGCTAAGCACTGCTCTTCCCCAACTGCAAGCAGAGCTTGTGCTGTTCCCTTCCCCAAGGGAAGTTTCCCATTTGTCTCTTTAAAATAGCTGTATAGTGTTCACTGCTGGAGTGACACCATCAAATGATTGCAAACACAGCACTAATTATGTCTGAAGGGGTGGTTGCGAGTCAAACTCGCTTATGATTTCTTTTTAAATAGTGTTGGGAACTTCACCCAACAAGGCACCAATGGCTCATCTCACATGATGAGGGTCCTATAAACATCTAAAACTATTTTAATCTTCTGTGGACTGTTAGCTTTTACTGCCTAGCTAGAGCTCTGAATACATCCAGGAATTGCTATCAGGTAGAATTAGTCACCTGGCTAATAGCCTGCTTGGTGTCTTAAGATTTGAGGATTAAAAAAAACAAACAAAATCCCCAAGCACTTAGAAAAAATATATTTCATTATAGCCATCTTAGTGTAAAAGCCATGTCAGTACATGTTTTCATCTGCACTGCAAGAGATGCCTACCAATGTCAAGTGGTAACGGAGCATGCACTCGTTAAACTTCAGCAGTTCTCCTGAGATGAAGTAATCTTAAAATCATGGTCTTGTATTGTAAGACTGGATAGTGGTATTTTATCCATCTATGTATATAGCAGCCACTCACCTATAAACACTTAACATCCCACTGTTGTGGCCTTCATTTAACTTATGAACATTTTAAAGATGTTGTATTTCTGACTTTACACCAAATAAAAGCTTTTGATTTGTCTGAACTAGTTAAATGTTTGTAAATTGTTAAAACGGTTCATAGAAAGGTAGAAAAGTAAGTTTGTTGCTTATTTTTTTTTCCTACATAGATGAAGTCTGAAAGCTGAAAGATGAGACGTGATTAGCAAATCTGGGGAGACAGATTAATCACATGGTATTAATTAATTCACATGGTATTTTCACCCCTGGATGTTCTATTTCCATAGGCTTATCTATAGCCTCAAATCCCCTACTCACTTCTGGCATTGCTCTTATAGATACCCCCTTATGTTAGTAACTACATCGGCTGTATCTTCCAAGCTTCAGATAGTTGAAAGGATTAATGTTCAATTTAATTAATGTCTTACTGCTGAAGTGAGACAGTACAGACAGGTACTCCCTCCACAGCAAGGGAGTAGGTTAGCACTTCAGATGGATTTTATCCATAAGAAAGAGCCCCCTATTCAGAGAAATGACAGAAAGTTGTTAATGGGGTATTAATCAAGACTTCATGGCAACTGTAGGTTCAGAAGTTGAGAAAAGCCCAGGATCCTCTACATGACGACCGATCTGTGGAGCAACTGTATCTTAGCCATGAAACAAGCACATTCATGGGGAAAAACAAAACAAGAAAACTAAAAGAAAAATGCTGTCAGCTTACAGCAATCAGCAATTCTGTCCTTCCACCAACTACTCAGGTCCCCTTGGTCACTGGCACTATCCTTCACTGCTGACAGTCTCCATCTATGGTTTAAAAATTCACAGGAGAAAGCGGTGCCTGAGGCCATTGTTTGTTACAGCAAACAGAGTAAAGACAACACAACTCATGCATTTAACATTTCTTACCAGAGATCTTTCTATATGTTTCTCCACAGAAAACAGAGTCCAAAATTCTTAACTTTAAAATACTTCAGCACACGCACTTGAAGACAAAGGCTTCATCAGGGATCTTCATCAGAGATAATTAAGACTTGCTCATTTGTTAGAGTTGCATAATAGTGGCAGAGCCAACAAAACCTCTGCTGTCTCAATTTCTTTTACTACAGCAAATGAGTTCCTTGCCAGGCATGAGGGATATCTGTAAAGATCTCTGTGTATTAGTGGATTTCAAATTATTTTTAGTATATAGGTCTTTTTGCCAGCAGTTTACACCAAACAGCAAAGCCACCAACAGGAAGAGGTTTCCAGTGATTGCAGTTTATTTTTTTTTAAATATACAACTGAACTTTAAACAAAACAAAGGTTATCTTACAATATGCAGTTTATAAATAAACTATGACAACAGCCATTGCTTATGCCTGTAAAAATCCATCAAAAATTATCTGTATTAATAAATTTTACATTAAGCAAGAATTATTAAATATTTTTAAGAGGCAATGTACACTTAGCAAGTATTCTATAAATAGGGGCTATGCCATTGCGGCTTAGAACATGAGAACTATAAAAAGTTTGAAAAAAGTTACCTGTGGATCACTTTGTTGCTGTAGATTTGATATCTGCCTTCAAGAGTAAAACCAGTCATATTAGTTAACTACTTTTTCTATGAGTATTCTATAACTCCTCTTAAACAAATTAATGAATGTCTAAAGTGAACACGGAACTACCAAAATATCAGTATCAACTGTAAGAAATAATTTACAATAAAAAATGTGCCTAACATTATAGCTTACAAAAACAATGTTATTGCATTTAACTCTGCACAATAAAGCTCTTTCTCTTTGCAGTATGAACTGCTATAGATTATAGCATCTGGATTATCATCTCATTTGAGCTGAAATGTGTAAACTTCCAGAAGTTTCAAAAGCTATTTTTGTGCTAGAGCTAAATAATAATAATAATTTATTCCTCTAATGCTTTAAAAATATTTATGGTCAAAATTTACCTTTGACTCCTACTAATTTCTAAGAATATTAAAAATCCAATGACCAACCTGTGTTTTGACTTTTACTCTAAATTCAAAACATTAGCTAATTCTTCACAGATACTGCTCCCTAGAAAGGGACATAAGGAAAGTCTGGAAAGGTTAAAGAGGATGAGGTTAAAGAGGATGGAGAATTAAAATAGGCGGCTACATAGCAACAAGTCCCTTTTTTTTTTTTTTTTTTTTTTTTTCTTTTTCCCCCCAGGGACTTGCATGCTCTCAGGCCTACTGCAATGCCATACCAAAAGTTACAATTATCAAGTTCTAAAAATATTAGCTGGAAAAAAACTTAGTCTTTTCGTACTCTCCTTTTGCGAACTGATTTCAGTGGGCCATCTCCAGAGCCTGTGCCTTCATCAGCTTCTTTCATCTGAAATGGAGAGAAAAAAAAAAAAAAAAAAGAATTTCAGCACTAACATTTCTATTTCTTTACTGAAACTGGCATGTTTGTTTCTTCTGCCCCTTCTCCTCATCACCCCCCATCATATTATCACTAAATGTAACACTTCATTGACAGGATTAATCTAATAAGTAACGTTGGTAAAAGATGTTTCCTTTCTCTGTTCAAGAAAGAGAGAATAGCACATCTAAACTAAAGTCAGAAATTCTTTTTTTTTTAATGAATTCAACAATTTCCTTCAAAATTATTTTAATGTCCATTTCCTAGGTAAGAAACACTTAAAACATTAAAACTGCATTTCTTGGGGAGGCCACAAACAGATTTAATCCAGATATCCATTTTTCTGTGTCTAAGTGACTGTCTTAGATGTAGGTCTACAAACCATCTCTCCAACAGGAACTCCATTCTCGAAGGACACGCTGCTTCCTCTTTCCTGCATCCCACCACAGGAGCATCTGGTTTAGAATGAGCAATTCACTGAATGTGGCACTACTTTAGTGATGACGTGGTGTTGATGACATCCCCAAATTAGGTCATGAGCTAACTAATGATTAAAAACTTTGATGTTCTGAAAATGCCCATATAAGAGAGGCATAGCCTTGTGGTGACTGGTACCCTGTAATGGATTCAAGTATATTCCAGATCACATACTACAAGAATCGCATACAGCTTAATGGGCTCATCAGATACTCTATTCTTGGGTAAATGCACAAGAAAAAAAAATGTTTCGTACAGGAACAAGAGACAGTATTGACTAAGGGGTAGTAAATAAAGAAATACAGCCCTGAAACAAAAGGAGTGGTCAACTATTAAGAAGAACATATCAATTACATTCTAGAACGTACTTTTCTGAAAAAATATTTAATAGAATCTGGTTCCCGGATTAAGTTTGTATTAAAAAAGGATAAGCACACTTACTGAATTCAAAACATATGGGGTCATTTTGCTTAAAATCTTACTTTGCAATTTGAAAGAAGAAAAAACCCAAAGGCCTGAGATTTTTCCCAAATCTCCCTGAAGGAGTACCCAGAAGCAAACAGTCAGTTACAAAGCATAGTAAAAACAAAAGACTGGATACCTAGGGCAACATCGATTTTTCAAAGCCTCCAATTCATTTCCTAACTTGTTTAAAATATAAAAATTACATTCTTGTAGAAACGGTTCATGTTTAGAGACCTACACAATCACTCTTAGGCTAAACCTCAATTTTACAATAAATACCATCTCCTGGACAAAATTACAGGAAGAGCAACATACGTTTTACAAGTCTGTACAAATGGTGTGTCTGAGGTGTAAAATAATTAGAAACATATCCCCAATCTCATGATTTGTTTGTGGCTCAACAGAAGAAAGACTATCAGAGGTAACTGGGCTTAGTTGCAAGTATGATTTTGGAGAAGGACGAGAACAACACTGGAAAAAAGAAAACCTCACCTCATCATCTGAGCCAGATTTATTTGATTTATCACCTTCTTGGCTTCCATCTTCATTTTCCTCTTCATCAGTATCTTCACCAGCTTCACCCTCACCTTCTGCAGCAGAAATTAATTTTACTTTATATACAGAACTCTATTAAGATGCAGAGGAATGAACTCCACCCTTTCTATGCTCCAGTTCTCACGGGATTGTATGAAGCAACACAAGCACTTTCTAGTGCCTTAGAGAAGCTGCAACACTGCCTCACAGCGAGCAGGGAATGCATTGAGTCCTGCTCTGACCAGCACAGGCTGCCCTGCTGGGCTCTGTCTGCCTCACTTCTCTGTACTTTAGAAGGATGCTGAGCATCGGCTGTCTGGGGCTCAGGACATAAAAACTGGCATTCCCAAGCCTGCATTTTAAGTATCAGTGTTCATGATAGGAGCTAAATCTCAGCAGTCACAAAAGAGTTACTGTAATCTAGTATCCTTTGCAATACTTTCCAAGCAAACAAGAAGACATCTCTAAATCTGACAGAGAAGGCATAGATGACATTTTACAAGTCTTCCCGTAGTTTTGTAAAAAACAGGAGCAACAGCTAAAAGGATTAACTACTTCAAACTCTGCTTTTGCTATCTTGGTCAGATCCTATGTGACACTACTTTAAGGTAAAAGAAAAACAGATAAGATTTTTTACTGCCTCAGCTCAGTAACGCCCAAATAAATTTAAGTGTTTGTGACATAGAAAACGGTACCTTTGTTCATATTCTAGTCACAAGATTAACATTTTTAAGTTGTGGAAATCCAGCATCTTCCATAAGCACTCATTCAATAGAGGAAGAAAAACCAAAAAGCTTCATACATTGGAAGTGGCAAAGCTCAGAAATGGAGCAAAAAGAACAATATTATTTTAAACTATTAATTTAGTATAAAATGAATTGAATCGGTATTTAATATAAGTAAATTTATAAAACCTAATAAGCAAGAATCCAACTATGACTCAGCAATTACACTTCTTGGCAAGATACTTTTATTTGTTGGGATGTTTGTCTAAAAGAAGAGCAAGAGCATGAAGCAGTTAAGTGAAATAGTCAAGAATGAAATATAAACTTCAGACGTGCCGACAAAAAAAAAAAAAAAAAACAGGGCAGTAAATCCCAATGATAATGTCCTTTCAGGACCACTCTGCCAGCAACTCATTCTCACTTGAACTGAAAAAAATCTACAAGCCTTTCATTGCTCAAACCGAGTTATTCTCTGATCCAGAAAACAAAGCAGCAGGTAATAATGACGAAGGAGTTCCATATTGAGAAATCTGGTAGGAAAGTTACTTCCACAGCTGTTGAAGGCTGCCTTCTACCACCTTGCTGTTCTAGCAACAGCAAGGAAGCAGAAGAACAAGGAAGAAAGAGATTGTCTTCAAGACCTGCCCCTAGCTATTTCCCTTTCCCTGTACCTGAAGGGGGATCCCTCCTTCCCATCTGCCTCGTTTCCTTCATCAGCTCACTTTTTGTCTCCTCCAGTTCTCTTCTTTCTAAAGCAGAAAAAAAAAAAAGGAGGTAAGCAGAAGGCAATTGTTCCATGCTTTGAGCTAAGAAAGAGGCAAAAGAATGAAATCTTCTTTTTTTTTTTTTTCCCTCTCTTCTCCCATCAAACTACAAATATAAGGGGTAACCTTATAGTGGTTACCTATAAGGGGGTAACCTAGAATTTTCTTGAAAACCTTGGAGTAGTCATATGAGAGCTAGTTCTGTTAGTTATGTTACTTCAGTTTAGCAACTAAATGTAAAGGTCTAAAATGAAGCTAACTGCTGAAACAACCATTTTAAAAATAATTCCTAAAAAAAAAAAAAAAAAAAAACACCAAGAACAACAACAAAACCCACAGCTTTTCCACTGTGATTGCTTGGACCTTATTTCTAACACTCAAATATGCACTTTAACATAGTATTTATTACCTGTCCTGTAATGATTTAATTCATCTAGACGACAGCAGATTCACAAACTATGTCCTCCATAAAAATTAAACTTTCCTCCTGTTCAAGTCAAAACAATATGCTAAATGCTAAGTGAAAGTTTGACAACGAGAACCTTAGATAAAAAGAAATGCCGTCTGGGGGATGTATGAATTACTCAACATGCCTTGGTCTGCCAGCTGTCTGAGATGAGTCATTTGCACAGGTTACAAGGGAAATGGTCTACTTTTACAAGATCACTGAGGGAAATGACGTCTTGCAAGGATGGATGACTGATATTCAAAACTTGCTCCTGCTCTCATCGTGGACCAGAATATTGATAAAGCAGAAGCTTATGATAGTAGAGCTCTAAGTTGAGAACAACAGTTTCACATATTGATTCTTAACAAAATAAAAGTGAGTATCAGATACTCAACAGAACTCAGGACATGGGTATACAAAGGACTAAATTTGATGGGAGCATCCTGATGTGGATGAACAAAAGAATTTTGAAACTGAGGTGTCTCAAACAGCCTTACTGACAGAACTGCACAGAGCATCAAAAGTATCTGTGAAGTCCATTAAGACTGGGTTAAAAAAAAAAAAAAAAAAAAAAAACATTCTTTATCAGGAGCAAAAAGCATACTGAATAGAATGCTATCAAAAGGAAAACATAGGAAGAGAAAACAACAAAGGGCTGGGGCTACAAATGATGCTGAGAGCTAATATCTTATTAAGACTCCAGTGGTAAGAGACTTGGCTTAAGTTTGACATGACAAGTGTTGCCCCAAAGTATAAAATTCTATATGGATTGGCGTGGGAACACATGATGCTGAGTTAAGTCAGATATTTGTGGCATACGGTGCAAAGATGGACAAGAAACACAAAGTTTCAGTTAGTAACATAAAAAGATGTTAAAGGCAGAGAAAAAAAAAGTCAATACTTCCTGAGTTGCTACCTTTGATGCCAGTCACCTGTCACTTATTTTTATTCTCACCAAGGAAGAAATGAAGCAAGAGGCAGAATCTTGCAGAGACTGCGGAGATCCTCACAGAAGTCAAGACAACACAATGCACATCAGGTGATTCCTTTCTTATTCATAACTATGCACTCAGGGAAATGCTAACACAAAATCAAAACTGCAGTTTAATAGCTTTGATTATATTTCATGCAGTAACATGACATAATTTTATCAAATCCTAAAATGCCAAAGTATACCTCAATCTACTGATTATTGATTTCTCTTGGCGTAGCAGAACAGATTTCTGCAAGCAGTCAACGCATTGCTAGAAAGTGACATATAACACATGAAGCATAAAGCAAATGTCAGGATTTCATATCAACTTGACTGTCGAGACTTACGTTTTACTGAAAAGCGGCAACCAACAAAATATTTCAGAGTACAACCTTCCCACAGTGGGAGAAGTAAAAATAGCATTAAGGACTAACAGCTATTAAGTACACATCTTAAGGATACGACCTCAGCCATTCTAGGTACAGACATCTGAACCATTCAAGAATGTTCAGGACATGAAATATTAAGAAGGGAGAAAGCCTGACAGAAGCACTTTAATTCCTGCAGAAGGAGAAAAAATAATAATAATGAAGAAAGCTCTATTTTCTGCTTAATTTATCACAGAGTTTTGGGAAATGTAGTTCCACTCACTGAGGCCTGTCAAAGGAAAAGCAGAAAAGGCCCAGAGTAAAGCGGAGTGTATGAACTTAAATTTCAACTGATTAAAATTACTGGCAATACAATCTGTCATCTAGACCTAATCACATGTTCATATTTGTTGTACCACAAACTGTTGCTTGTCTTACCATCTCCAGCAATCTCTTCTTTATTTTGTTTTTCCTCTTCTAATTCTATTTCGTCATCTTCTAACTCCTGTCCCTCTTGTTCTAGTTCTCCCTTTGTAATTTGCTTAGGTATATCACTTTTTTTGAAGCCGATATCTTCATCTATCTTCTACAACACATTAAAAATCAACATACATTTAAAGTCAGATTTCAATGCTCATTTACTTATGTTTCATTCTTAAATAAATATTATTAATGGCACATTAAAAGAGCATGTTGTTGCACAAATGCTAGGATTTTGCAAGTTTTATATTTTAGGTAAGAGTTTAAAACAAAATAAACAGCCAAAAAAAGAACAAAACCCCAAACCCACTCCCACCTTAATCCCATCACACAGAAACAAAAGCCACTCAATTTCTCCTACCTTTGCTGGCCAACAGAACAGCACACCCAGACCAACAGGGAGAGCTAAAGTCAGGATGTAAAGAACCCAAAGCCATGGGTAGTCATCTGCTGCAGTCACCAGCTGAGTGAACATACCAGGCTGTGAATATATATATATAAATATTTTTTTAAAAAATAAAACACAATCAAAATAGACTTTGTGTTTAGAACAGTCTCCAGTTTTCAAAATTTGAAATGCACAGTACTCAGTTTTCTAAGCTATCAAAAAATAGGACCTTCAGGAAGAAAACATACTCAGTAAAAGCAGCCACTAGAGGGGCTCATGATCATGGATATTAGAGCAGGTTCACCCTACAGAGTACCAATCTAGACAAACTGTAGTGGCTGCTCAAGCACAGCAGAACAAAACGTGGACATATGGGTAGAAGAGCAGACACAGGTGCACAAACATATGCACAAATATACGCACAAACATTTTCTGAGCTGCATATTATTCATCCAGAATCCCAGAATCTTTAAACACAAAATCACCTAATTATCTATTTCTGGAGGAATGGAAACACATACATAAACAAGTTATTGGGAAAAGTGTGGATAGCTCCTACTTTTCATACTAGGTGGTCAAGCAAGGCATTTTAATACCAGGAGGATATTGATCTAGCTAAAAGGTCAAACTGGGAAAAACTGTTACAGCTACTTAACAAAATATTGTAATTGTAGATAAATTAATATTCTGTGAGCATAAACAGAAAATTCTTCTCACTTCTTCCTCTATAAGAACATAATATAGCTTATACCTCGTTAGCACTTGCTATTAATTTTTTCAAGCCCCAGCCATCTGCTGCCCAGCGATCTGCTACTTCTTTTTCTGAGCATATAATGAAGTTATCAAAGTAGATATCTGATGTCATAGACCAGAGCTCTAAACCAATAGCACTGACAGCAGTCATCTCAAATGGGTGAAGATCTTCAAAATAGTCTGGGTTTGAAATTTTCCGGGGTCTCCAGATTCCCTTTGAAAGGGTAGGGGGGGAGGGGGGAAAAAAAAAAAAAAAAAAAAAAAAAAGAAGATTAAGAATACATTAGAAAACAATTAGGGCTCCCTGAATTCTTTCAGTTCGCTACTCAAAAAAACATTCCCAACACTGTCAGTTATGCTCAGATGCATGTGTGTGCATATGTACATACATACATATATATATATATATGTATATATATATATATATAAATACATAAAAAGCTGATAAAGCTCATTACTGATCACTATAAAATTCTTAATTGCTAAAATATCATTGGACTGTGGAATGTCAGAGAGAAAATAGCTACTACCTCAAAACAGTATTCTAAAGGAATGAGAACATATAGAGCAAATCATTACTCTGAAGTTGCAACTGTGTGTGTGTGTGTGTGTGTGTGTGTGTGTGTGTGTGTGTATGTATATACTTGTAGCTTCTGTAACCTGAAGTGTTACACAACATTTTCAGGAAGGAAAATTCAGCTCTGTGAATACCTGTCAAAATTGCTTAAAGCCACACACTCTTTTGTATAAAAACCTGCTTAGATCTTAAACTAAAAGAAATTAGACTTAAATTCTCCCAGAACAGAATTAACACAAAGGAGCTCTTTGATGTCAGACTAATTCTCTCTTGTATCTGAGGTTACAAGAGAGGTGCTATTCAAAAGTCTGTCTTCTTACTGAAGGGCTTAATCTTTATTTTGATTAAGTATGCTCATTTAAAGATAAGTCCCTACAAAAATCTACCAAGAAAAGAGTGAATTATTCTATTAAATAACACAATTCAAAAGCCCAAAGATATAAAACAGTCAAACTGTACTTGGTTTGCTTTCAAAATTAGTATTTCAGTTCCACAAAACAGACACTTAAAATCTTGCATCTCCTGTATCTCTTTGAATTTACTATTTGAATGTTCTTTTCATATATTTTATAAATATGAAAAGTTGTTCTAATAGCAGCCATAAAGAAAGCTTATTTATTCTAAAAGCAGAAAAACCTCCAGATGTTTAGTGATGATGTTCAAGCTCATTATAAAATATACTGTAGAAAAGTCAAGAATAATATGGCACTTCAACTTGCCCGCTGTTAAACTATCTTCTAACAACAAAATTTAGTATTGTTATTACCTGATAATTAGGATTATCTATCATAGGTGGTTTCCATTTTCCTTTATATTTTGGATTATTCATCACAGGATGCACCCATGGTCCACAACCAGGTGCAGTCTCACACTTGGGATTTGGAATCTGAGGGGCTTCCCACTCACCATCCATTTCTTCATCCCTACAGAAACAGGGTTAAGAATGACTGACAAACATTCAGTTCAGACTCATCTGAACACTAGCAGTCAGTCTCAAACTGACGTTTATACTTTTCTTAAAAAAAAAAAAAATAAGCCTCAGAGTTTCGCTTGCACCTTTTTTTATGAGCATATATTTTCAGAGCGCTTTTTAAACTGTATTTTCAACTACGGCATAATTGAATGTAATTTTATTATCCAATCTGCAGATAGCTTGAAACACTTCCCCATAAGGTGCTTACACCACTTTGACCACCATACAATATATAAGTATCCACTTAAATTGTTTTATCATTGTAGCAGATTCCCTCAGAGGAGTCTCTGGTATCCCCCCTTTTATATCTTCAGAAATAATAGGCAATTACTGACATTTTCATACTTTTCTAAAAACACTCCCCAAACCAACAGATGTTTGACCACACCTTAAAAATTATGACTTGTTATGTCCAAGTAAGGTGAAATGTGAACTGAAGTTCTGATCCACAAAATTCCACATAACAAATTGCCAGAGAAGATTCAGGATACATTAATAGCTACGTATTATGGAACTAAGTTCTTACCAGTCCTTTGGCTTTTTTGCATGAGGGTCTGGAATATACTTCGGTTCATCATCAAGCCATCCCTCAGGCTTCACAGCATCAGGATCTTCTATTTTCAAAGGCTCATCTTCATCCCTTTAATTACAGACTGATGTTATAAAATACAGCAACCTGACTTTGAACCATAGTTCTGTTCAGAGGACTGTAACTAACATGAAAGGGATGATATTCAAAGGCACAACAGAATTAGGCACACAAACCTATTTTAAATTCATATTTAAAAGTTATAGTTACGCAGTTACAAGAGATGCTAATTAGCCCACAAATTGCTGCCATCAGCTGGTAGATTTCAGACATGTTTCCCCACTGACTTTTTCTCTTTTATTCCTCAGTTATTATATGATCTTTACCTCACAGAAAACGATCTAAGCAGAAATCACTAAATGTAAATAAAGAATACGTAATGGAGGGAGGAAGAAAAAAAAAAAAAGATAACATTTCTAATCTTTCAACTAATCTGAGGTATTACTTGCTACAACAGAGGCTTGAAACAAATTAGTAGGAAACACAAGTTGTATTTAAAGAATGGGTCCTTACATTCCCCCAATCTGTACACATTTTCAAACACAAGTATTATTTTTCAGTAGAAAAAAAATATGTCATTAGCAAAACAAACAAACAAAA
Source organism: Tinamus guttatus (assembly GCF_000705375.1). The sequence continues at coordinate 390,533 of NW_010585018.1, read as the reverse complement.
GCCTAACAGCAACAAAATCCACCCAGTCAAGTCTTTCAAAGTGTTTAAGTGTTTTTCTACAGATAAATTTATCTCCTTACCAATCATCTGGTTTTACAGCATTGGGATCTGGTATTTTTGCTCTCTCATCCCAGTCATCAGGCTTCTTATCATTAGGATCATCTATTTCTTTAGGTGGGTTTACTGGAGGAATCATATCCTCCAGAAGACTTCCTTTACTGACAACTGATTGGTCGATTAACATTTCAAAAGTATCATCTGGTTTCAGCACTAAATTGAAATATATATGTATTAAAAGAAAGCAAAAAGTATACATTTTACAGATCTCTCTAGCCCAAAGCCTATACACTGTGCACAAGTTTAGACAAATAATAAACAAATAATTTCCCCCAACAGATTTTCCATTCAGATCAGCTACGGGACCTGGACACAATACAATGAAGTTGCTACTGTGGAGACAGCGTGTCCAGCATCAGGCCCAGAAAAACTGAAACCTGCAAGATGCTCATTAGCTGAAATACATCCAAGCACATTCTAACAGATTCAAAAACTCATCACTTGGCCAAAATTCTAGGAATTTTATATGAGGACAATAAAAATAAACCTTTGCCCACAAAACATCTCTGCTATCAAATTACAGCTCCACGCTGCACAACGTGGAGACAGAAGCACTTGGGCAACACCACAACTGAAGAACCATCAAAGCAGTATTTACGTCTCAGGCTCAGATCTGACTGAGCTCTTTGCCCAACTGCCAGACTGCAAACACACAAAGCTCTTCCCCAATGGCTAAATATTTCAACAAGTTCAGGTAGCTGATGGAGAAGGGTCTTCAAATGGAGCAGCAACAGGCTCGACTACAGACCTTGTATCCAGACCCATTTCTAATGACCAGCAATTATACTAATCGCTTAACAAATGTAACCAAATGTACCTCTCGCTCTAAATAAGATTATTAATTCAAAGCAAACACTATTCCACTTTTAATGACAATTTACTGAGGTGGGAGCTGAAAGCAAAAATAATCTCATAATGATATTATGATAATATCTAATTAAGCTCTTACAGTTTAAAAGCTTTGAACTGAACTAAAATATCCACAAATGCAAAAATTAAAACCCCACATCATTTTAAATACGCAGAATCATGATTTTTTTTCCAACTGATTTTATCAATCAGATAAATACATTAGAATCATATTCAACATCTTTGGTCCTATTAAACTATTTGTTCTATTCTAACATCCATAATTGAGTAAATACTATTTGAATTTAAGCATCTTTAATCATCATCTCAAAAGAACATGCAACCAGAGAATATCACTCATTCCTTTACTTACTAAGTATAGGAGGGTGGGAAAGATCATTCACTGATTGTTCCCCTGCACCTCATTTCTGTCATTCTGTTTTACTTACTCCTAATGTTTGCTATTATGGCACACTACCCTATTTTTTTTATGGCAGATTAAGTTGAGCACATTTTTCATTATTAATCAGTGAAAATTCAATTAATTCTGCTGGATTTGCAGTATAACATAGATTTGTTTACTCTCTTTCTCGTGTTTCTCTTTATTCTTCCTATAAATTTTGAAAGGAACCACGAAAGTAAAGTCTCAGCTCTATTGTATTGTTCATTGACAATTAAAATAGCCCAAATTTATCTTCAGTTCAGAGTGGGTGGTAGCACCTCTTTATGCATATTGCTGCAGATGGAGCTTTACCAAGACCTCTAATGTGTGGAGATAATCAGCATTCGGTGTTCTGCAGGATGTCTAAATAAATTTCTGTAAATTCATCTGATACCCAATATTCTAGGAAGGTATTTGATACTTTTTAATACCATTCTTATCCTTATGTCATCTTATCATAGTAAAATACAGAAAGCAGTAATCAACTGCTCCGTGTTAAGTTGGCCAATATGCATTTCCCTGGAACTGAACCTTAAACTACAGCACTACAGAGCCAATTGTGTTCTGCATCCACTAAAGCATTTACGCTCATATGTTAACACAACTACCCCACAAATGAACGGACCATTGCAAACAGAAAGCTGGCTCAGATGCAAAGTTTCAGTGGAGGGAAAGTAATCTCTAACATTTCTTAAGTTAAACTTTTAAGAATTAAACAATACCAAGAGTATAGAGGTGTGTCTTCTTGTCCATATAGAATTTTTTTAGATCTGCAACAGATTGTTTTGCATGTTTTTCATCATATTCTCCAGTTTTAGGATTCTTATGTCTGAAGATAAAGTGTAGTTTGTAGTCTTCTCCACATTTATCTGGTCCAAACATAATAGTATAAGGTGTTTTGTCAAAAAAGTATTCCTGCAGAAGCAAGAAAGCTGAGCATGGGTTATGCTGTACATTTGCTGAAGTCACCATGGCTACTACTTTGCCTTGATGCTGTAGCATGTGGTAGCTACCTGTTTTCTCCTATAACATTAACTCTAAAACTGAAAACTGGTAGGCAGAATCCTGAAAGGTACAGAACAGTCCCTGTGAGTTGCTGAGTGCTTTCTGTTCTTAGTTCTGGCTAACCGTAAAAGAACAGTTAAGCTTCTTATAGGAACATAAATATCCTTACTAAGACATTATCCTTACATTGAGTGGAAATGCTTGTCACAAAACAAAATGCCTATCTCCTTCTACATACATTACACTAAAAGACAGAAGGAAACTAAATACTATGCTTTCCAGCAAATTAGATTTCAATGCATATAAAAAGGATATAATTATCCAGTACTTAAAAGTATACTGCATTAAGCTGTTCAGATATATTCAATATTTTTCACCTGTTTATACAATTTTTGTATTTGTAATTCACAGTAACTTGTCATAAATTCTTAAGGAATTACTTGAGGGGAAATAACTTAAGTTCTTTTTATATATATATATATATATATATACACATTTTATATATATATATATATATATATACACACACACACACACACACACACACTTTTTAAGCAGTTTTTGTAGGCAAGGTAAAACATTATTATTTTAGATTTAGCAAAAACTGTAGAAGCACATGTTTTATATTTGGTCACTTTTACAACACTCATCTTCGAAAATGTCACTGATAGGATTAAAAATATTCAACTGACTAATAGCAACAAGCATACAGCATTGAGATATATCTAATTTTAAATTAGAAAATAAATGTGCAAGAAAAGACTGACTCTTTCAAGTTACTTCATCTTACAGCCAGCAAAGCTCAAAAAAAGCATGCATTGTGAGCCAATCCAGAAACAGGAAAGTTTTGTCTTTGCTGCCTCTCTGGTTTACTAACGCACACACCATTTTTTCTTATTTACACATCTTTCCACAATAAAAGCTGCCATGCCTCAAATTGTTTTCCTACAGCCCATGTTTTAATACTTACTTGTACAAAAGTTGTATGAAGTACAGAGAGAAAAAAAATAGCATACAGATTTTGGGAAATAGCAAGAGAAACAGGAAGATGCCTTAACGCTTTTATTAATATAACTGCTTAAAAACAACACTTTATACATGCCACCACTGTTGGTTTGCAGGTGAGGACAGGCAATGTCCTGAAGAATTTCTTCTTCATTTTGCACATAACCAGGGCATTGTACTTCACAGTAATACAAACGTGGGTAAACCAGCATCCAGAGAGGCTGCAGGCAATGCCATCTCACTGTGAGCTAGGGCCTTCTTTCATTATTTTAAGTTTAGTCAGCACACAATGACATCCTTCAACTTGGTACTTTAAAGTCAAGATTGTGGCTTCATAGGTCAAGAAAACAGCAGCATGTCTTAGGCATAGGGGCCTAAGATGGACATCAGTCCCTACTTACTCAGAAAGAAAATTATGAGATTTTTGCCTCCACTTGCACGAAAAGAGATTTTTAGAACATTTGTTGGTTTTTTTTCATCCCACAAACTTGCCTTTCTAGCTTACCAAATCTTGTTTGGTGAGCAAACTACACAGCCTGATGCATCAGAATGAACAGCTCTATAGGCTGTAGCTGTGACTGCCTCAAGTTTCTGTCACTACAGTACTGAAAGCTGCCTCAACAACACTAATAAATCTGTAGCAGGCAGGGAAGTCAGCTACTAAACAGCCTCAGCAGCTTGCTTGAGGACCAGAATTATCGTTCTCGTTTTGTGTTTGTAGTGCTGAGCCATGGTAAGCTCCCCCCAGTCACGATGTGCCCTTTCTCTTGCCAAAATTTTGAATCCACACTGGTCATTCCAAGTTTATCCAAGCATGTAACCTATTTCTGTAATTGCTGTCATATATTAGAAGCACCAGCTCCCACTGAATATATCAGCCAATTCTGCTCTGCCAGCATAACAAGCATTCTGCAGCAAACTCTAGGCCACAAATCACTGTGACTTCTGAAGGTTAAAAGCACTGATAGAATATCCTCCATCATGGTCTAGATTGTCTACATTTGCACCTGAGCGTAGGGGTAGCTATATAACAGCAGAAACAATCAGTTTGTGTGTGCTAGAACCAACGCTTGACTGAAAAAGGCAAGCAGCATTTTGAACCAGAAATGTCCAATTGTGTCAGCATAGCTGTAAGGAATGAGGCTCAGAAAGGACAAGCAAGTTCCCAACAATACTGTGAGAGACAATCTACTGAATGGCCCAAAATACTGAGGTATATATATATCTACAACTTTCTGTTGTAGATTGTTTCTCTTGATTTTTCTTGTTTGTTCATTTTTTGTTTCTTTATCTAGGATAGCTGATCATTAACAAAATTTCCCTGAGGATGGAGATTCTCATCATAAGCATTTTCTAAATCTAAGTCTTGGGCTTTTTAAAAGATTACATATGGCATATCATTTGGTAAAAAACTACTGAAAGAACATTTGAGATTCTATGCCTTGTGCTATTTCAAAGTCAGATGAAACAGTAATAGAACTCTTCTGTTCTGCCTATCAATGCTTGAAATTTTATTACATAATACTGCTCATATGCAGAACTAAGAGGAATACATTTAACACACTACACTGTTCATTTAAATCTTTTGAAATTCACATTTTTCCAATATTCCAATAAAAACCTGCACAACTATGAAAGCTTTGTGTACTCATGATCAGTCTTAGCTATGTCATTGATCTTGCCCAAACTTCTGCTTGAATATTTTGGATGCTGTTAGAAATATAGTATGTATTACGAATTATTCTTTTACTGATTCCCCATAAGAACAGTTATCTATTCTCAAAATGAATATATGTTAGCAAATATTAAGCAAGACAACATACCAGATCCAAGTCATCACTTCTGGACAGAAGCTTAACATACGCTCCGCCACAGTCAATACCTTCTTGAAAATTGACTTCGTACCTGGGTAAAGGGGGAGTATTAAAATAAATAAATAAGTAAATTTAAATTCATTTATCATAGGGAATTCTAATTTTGCGTATGTTCTTACTATCTGTTAGTCACAGCTATGAAAACCTTTCTACATGGCCAGAAGATTTTAGTTACCATAAAAACCAACACAGCAATGATGTCAATCAAAAGCATCACAGTAGCAATTGCTGCAGCTTTATCACAAAAAAGAAAAGTTCCGAGGTTTTATTGACCAATGTACAAGCATCAAAGTGAATTAGCAACCGAGCCCTGGAAGATTTCTGCTATCTTAGGAACTACCTATATGACACACTATATTCAGCCACAGCAGTTATTTATATGTGTTTACAGGCATAACAAAGCAAGTCTCAGTATCAGAAACAACATATAGTCATATTGCCATGGCACTGATCACTAATTTCACCACGTCAAAAGTACACTGAGCTCCACTGATACTGCTGTGGTACCTGCAAGACTCAAGCCACAGGCTGTAAATGTAAAAAAAGCTCTACTCAAATTACATATATACTATTCAAATTACTTATATACATACATATACTTAGATTTTCAGAGAAAGACTGAAAACCTATTAGCTATTTTAGCAGTTTTGTAAAATCTTTTATTTCTGGCCAAAAATATTTCAAAAGAGCTTAAACAATATTTGTTAACACTTTTATTGCAATCTTTTTTATTGTTTATTAAACTTTATTAAATTAGTAAATTAAATTTTACTTAATCATCAGATCTTACACATCTGCAGTTCCGATATGTCTGGATATGATAGTCAATGCTATATGCAAGTCAGTTTTTTTCTACAAGGATTTAGATTAGCTTCTTGACTTAAAGTTTTTAAGAACAAAATTGTTAGGCACAAATTTGAGGAATTACTTACTGAACAATCAAAGGTTTATCATCAAAAATAAATGGCTTTGTTAGCATAGCTGATATTGCATGATGCTTTGCTATTGATTTTAACACTAATCCTCTGTCTCCAGGCACTGTGTTTTCTTTCAGCTCTTCTACTTCCCATCTTCCTAAAACAAACATAGAGACTCTTTGGAAAAGAAAGAAGCAAACTGAAGCTATGAAATCGCAGACATCTTGAAAACTGAATGAGCAGCAGATTACCAAAGCAGGGAAGACAAGTTCCGACTCAGACAACAAGGAGAAAAGAAAGCTTAGAGAAAAAGAATATGAGAGATACAAGTAGTTGTAACAACAAGAAATGTCAGAAAAAAGAAGTTTAAGTTGATGCTTTTATAACAGCAGAAAACCAACAGTTTCACAACTGTGAGAATGGAGAGTACCAACATCCACTGTATTTCCAATTAATTGAAATTTTGTATGCAAGAAGCAAGAGTACATTTTAGACATCTGTCATATATTCAAGACTAACAAGGGAACTGCTAATATAGAGACTGTCACAAGGCTCCTATTCATATTTAATCTGTTTTACTGTAAAAAATCAGCCTTACTTCAGCCTTAAGAAAGCAGCAGATAGTTAAAGAAATATGTGCACCTTGGGTCAGCTTAGCTATATACAGAAAAGCCTGCTCTCCCACTTCACCAAAAGTGTATTAGTTCTAGTCATTTAAGATGATGCCAACTTTCTGTATTTTAAATATAGTGTGTAATGTACATATTTTTTTCCTACTCTCTAACTTAGAGAGGCTTGAAAAAAGATCTTTAATACTGCAGAACTACATCTTTGAGTTGTGGTATCCCATAGTGCTTGAGGAAAGATAACATTTATTCAAATTCTAAAATAAGCAATAGCTGCAAGGTGCTATGCAAGCTAGATACCAATAACATTCTTCCTCTCCTTCCCTTAAACAGAAGATTTTTCTGGTCAACTTTAATCACATGGAAGATGAAGCTTCACAGAAAAAAAAAGTATTTGCAGGAATTACCACATTTGATCTTAAAAACAAACAACCAAACAGCTTTCAAAATAATAGGTTATATAAATTTGAATTCCCCAAAGATGCAATTGACTACCCAAGTAGACAATATGAAAATAACAAGACTTCTGTAAAGGCAATTATATTTCTTCAGAGATTATCAGCACCAGATTCATCAATTTTATTTTCTAGAAATTAAAACACTGAAGGAAAGACTATTTTTACTACCCTCCGCAATTTTGGAAAAAAAATTAAAAATAAAAAAACCTCTCAATGTGGAAAAAAACTACAGGAGGAAGACTTGAAGACTTGGCGCTTTCAAGGCACTTTTAAGACGCATTTTAGGGGAGATTCACAGATTCAGTTAATAAAAGTAAACAGACATTTCATTCTCCAATTCCATAGATTATAAAAAGCCATTAAAAAGGAACAAATAGAAATATCAACAAAAACAAACCCACAGTTTTCCTTATTCAGGAGAGAGGAAAAAGCCCTTCTTCAACACTGCTCCTTCCCAGGAATAAGACCAAATAGTAATATTAAGTAAAACACCAAGAAAGAACACAATATCAAGCATGTGGAAAAGAGTTTAAAAAGGTCTTTTCACCACAGGCTTTTACAGTGAGAATTCTTCTGTGGACTTTTAAACAAATGTGACTGTTTTGATACTACAGTCACACTGAATTGAAATTTCATCTAATAAAAGGCCAAGCAATCAGAGAGAGGACTAAACTGTAGAAATGGGCATATCTGTCTCGGTTCTTAAAGGCATCTCTTCTGCATCGATATCACCTCTGCAACTTCTAAACATTTACCAGTTAATTCATGCCCTACAACATCTATTCTGTGCCCTCTCTTACATAAAGGTCCCTCAAGTTACTTTTGCTTGCTTAATTAGACGGAATTGATTTCATTTGACAAAAAGTATTGGCAATTTTTCTTTTTCAGCAGAAACGTCTCCTGTTCTCCCTGGCTCCTCATGAATGAAATAAACTGAGCTTCCAAAATTACTGCCACAGATCACATCTCTTCAACAACAGTTTAATACCATATTCAGACAGAAATATCAAGCTTATGATTTTGTTAACTTGAAGCCGTAACAATAAACTCCATCCAAACAACTTTATCGCTATTATCTTTGGATATCTTCTTAAGAAGAAACTGTACAAGAACCACTGTAGAATCCTACAAACAGTCTATCTAAAAAAAAAATGAAAAAAAAAATTCAGTTTCACCTTTTTTTTTTAATCTCAAAGTTCAAGGATCTTTTAAACAACTGATGAATTAATACGAGATGCAGCAACATGGAAAATGCTACATTAAAAACGCGTTTATCAACTGAAATTGAAGTGTCAAACCTCTGAAACCACATTATTTCTCAAGAAGCACCACTCATAAACTGTTAGTAGTGAATGTTCATATACCAGAAGATACTATAATATCATTCATCACAATAGCATTGTAAGGATGGTACAAAACCGTCCACTTGCTAAGAGACCCAACAGACAACATCTCAAATCCAATTTTTAGAACAATAATCATTACACAAGACTTTTGACCTGTGTCATTTAGGTTTTTAAAAATAAGTGCAGTGTAAAAGTTAGTTGTTTCTTAGAAAACAAGAGCATCAGAAACCATACAGTAGTAGTAAACATTAAAAGGTTTTACCATCATATTTAGAGATGTTATCATCTGTGTCTTCTTTCTTGGTTTTAGACAACACCCACCTCAAAACAAGAAGTATATTAGTCACTTAATCATCTAATGCAAATAGGCATGCAAAATCTTTTCAAACAAGGAAAAACAGCATTAGCTTTCTAGGATCTACAATAGCAATTTTGATAGTCAGAATCCTGGACCTTTTGGTTATTCAAAAAGGTATTAAAAATAACTAGGAAAAAAATATAATAGATTAGCCTAGACTAACCCTTATTTTGATATACTTCCTAAAGTTTAAATGAATATACATTTATAACTCTAAAATTATTCAGTTGTTTCAAAAAAAACACATAGTCTTATAAAAGTATTGAGGTTGGTAGCCTATAAAAATATTATAAAAGCATAAGAATACTACAAAAGCATACAAGGCCAAAAATAAACAGAAAATAGCAAAATTTAAGTGTAATATCTACAAGCTTGACAAGAAAATAAAACAATCATCCAAATAATCCTTAGTGCTATTTGACAGTAGCAATACACACACAGAGGAGATGAGTGACAAATGACAGTTAGGTGCTAATCTATTATTTTTCTTAATATCCACAAACATAATCTAATAAGTACTTCAATATATCATAAAGATAGCAATATACCTGAAGTGTTAATTACCCAGATTAATAGTAAGCGTTCAGAACACGTATTACTCAATTAAGCACTACCCAGTATTATCCCAATTCTAATCTCTATAAAATTACTTTAGATAAAATATCAGCAAAATGAGACTAACAGAAAAAGAAGAGTCCAGCCATTTTAGGTTAAACTGATAAAGCTGTTAATTTATAATTTTTAAGGCAGTACTCACCCTGCCAATATTCCATCAAAGGTTTCTGTAAAGTATACTTCCCCAGTAGGCTTTGGAGTCTGGTACACAACCTAAAAGATGTTTATAGATGCACGCTCTAGTAAGCAATTTTTTCAATGAAAACCACTATTGTACCTGCAGAAGTAATCCGCCCAGCCAGATCAGCAGAGATTCTTCACTAAAAGCATCTAATAAATGAAGACCTGGCCCCAATTCTATATATAGTTGGGGTGTGCATCCCTCCAACCATGTGCAGTTCCTCAGACATGATTCATCCAGGTGACCAAGAGACAGTGGTAAAAAGCAGCGAAGGAAATCAAGGCTCAGGGCAAGGACCCTTAAAAGGCAGCGGAATCTGAGAGTTTCAATTCCAGTGGTACGTTAGTAATAAGAGGGGCTGCTACGTTACTTTTAACTTCATGTTCAGATAGAAGAAAAACCCATTCTCTTTTCCAGATTGTTGAAAGCTAGATCAAGGTTCTCCCTCTAGAAGCAGTACAGAGTTCAAATGCATCACTACTTTTCCTTTTTTTGCCCCTTCTTGCTGTGCAACAGCAGATAGACAAAGGGAACATATCAACATCTTTCTAAAGTTTCTTGTAGAAAGTTTCAGATACGATGATAAAACCACACATAAAGTACAAAATTTGCTTTTCTTGTGTTCTAAGTTCATCATTAAAATACTGTCATGTCTACTTATCCTTGATGCTTCAGATTCTGTAACCAATTTTATACGGAAATAGTTTCCTGGCTCCGCTGTACTGAAGTCCTAATATAAGACAGTGATACCAAAGACATGCCAAATAACTTTAAATTTACATCAGATGGAAGAAAATGGCCAGAAGGAATAAAGCCAAAACAAATACTCAAATTCATACATTTGAACAAGCACAAAGTTTCTTTCTCATTACTGACGCAGAAGGGAAGAGAAAGCTATACTCTGTTAGCACTACTGATATGGAAAAGAAACTGGGGATGCTTGAGGTTTACAAATTAAGTACAGCACAGAACATTTAGAGATCTAAGTTTTACTAAGCATGTTTGTAGGAGAAAATTCTTGGACTGTCCTTTCATTTTTTCAATAGGATTGAGAGGTTGAAAGTTTTCCCAGTTTTCTGCATAAACTTGTGAAAAAGGCAATCTACTCCTGCAGCTTGAGAAGAACAAAGATAAATTACAAATCAGGGGGACAGGGGCTCAGAAAAGACAGTTTACTGAATTTGCATCAGTCCTTTTTTATGCACATATTTTCCTTTCTCCGCCTTGCTCTATCCCTCCCCTGCTTCTACTTAGCACAATACAGTTGGGCTGCTCAGTGAAGTAAAAAATAATACATATAGTCCATATCTGCTACGAAGCTGCTTAACAAAAGTTGGAAGCTCTTTGGAGAACAAAGAAATAAATAATTAAAGAAGGGGTAAGAGAGATAGTTGTGATTAATGAAACCAATAAATTGTTCTGAAGTCAAAATAAACCCAAGCAACATTTTATGCTTTCTTCTCTATAAACAAATCCTAGGCTGCAAGCTACATTCCAGGATGACTAAAAACTAAAGACTCCAACTCTAAACAACAGACTAGCAAGGTTTTCTTAATGACTATGCACTACAGGTAGGAAATCTTATTTTCTACTTTGACATAGTAGATTCCTTTACGAAGCTTGTCCTCCGTGTCATAGATTGTACCTAGGGATTTGACATACACTGCCTACGTTGTGTTCAATTTGCTCTTTTTAAAATGCACTGGTATACCAATTTCCATTACACAATTTCTATTACACCTATTTTAAAATCAAACATAGTTAACTAAAGACATCTATAAACTTACCCCTAAAGGAGACATATCTTTGCCAACGTCGTGATCTTCAGATTCCTTGTCAAAATCCTCCACTTCAATACCTGTATCTCCATTTTCTTCATTTTCAATTTCTGTAGTTACTGAGCTCATTATCAGGACACCCAAACATAGCCAGTCCCACTGGAAATGCATTCTGCTTATCTGAACAATTGAAAGCTGTAAACTGTAAATAACATTGTAGGGATTCAATCAATGCTACTTCAATTTTACTCAAGATTTTAGCTAAAGAAAGAAAATAAATCAAAATACGAATGTTTCAGAATTATTATAGTCTTTATTTCTTATCTCACTATTCTCTCATTTTAGAAGACTGCTCTATCTTAATTTTAAATTTCTTTTTACTATATAATCCCCCTTTTTTTTTTTCTCTTCGCCTTCAACCTGACGAAGTGCTTGCAGCCTGATCCCTTACTTTCCCAGAACAACAATCCAGCAAGTATTTGACTTCTGGATAGTTGTAATTTTAAGAACTAAAAATGCTTTTATTTTTCCTCATTCCTTGCCAATCTGAACCAGTAATCACATTGAATCAATTTCTATAATGTAGCAAAAAAAAAAATCATCATTTTTATGCTAATCCACAGACTGAATTCCTTATTTGAGTTTTGGCTCTTCTTCCACTGTATACACCTAGATAAGTACACCACTCGTATTAACTCCAGTTGCTAAATGTCAGAATGAATATTCAGTTGTTTCGGAAAATACTTTGTTTCAAAATCGCCCAAATCAAAAATTGATCATTCTTGACTGCAGGAATACAGGCAACTCATGTGTCTACCCCTCAGAAGAGGCACCTGAGCCAGTAGTAAAGCAGATTCTTGTGACTAACAGTGTCGCCATATCAGCATAATAACACAGCTAATACAATAAGCTGCTGTTTCTCAGAACTGCACTAGCATGTACAAGAGACAAGAATGGAAAGAGATGTTCTACGGGGTTATTAGCAGGCATTTTGCACAGTGGGGACAGACAGCAGCGGCACTGGCTCCCCAGAGGGCTTGTGGCACCTCCATGCTGGAGGTTTCGAGGACCCGGCTGCAGAAAGCCTCAAGTGATCCCATCTCATCTGGCTGCTGATCTTGCCATGAGTGGGGATCTCCTATGGGCACTCCCAAGGCAAACTGCTCGATTTCCATGGGATGTTGGACATCACAACTGCAACAGTTTGGGACCACTGCACGTGATCTTTCACATAGGCTACACATGCCATCAAAGCAGGAACATATGCAGAAGGCTACTATTATTCCTTTTGATGTCAGAAACTAAATATAATTCAGGATTTTGCAGATTATTACAAATTTCCCAGTGTATTCTAAAGAGTCACGTTCACAAAACTCTATTTACAGGAGTAAGCTCTGCTTTGCCAAGCACATAGCAAAGAAAACTGGGACGAAAAGCTTTCCTCAGTCCAAGGTTTAAGCCCTGCAGCCTGTAGTGACAACTTTTCCCATGCCCAAATACCAGTTCCTTCGAGGACGATGGAAGCTTCCCCCCCATCTGTACCCATGTGTCACCTTGCTCCTTCCCCATATAGCTATGCAAGCATCGATCTGACCAGCTGACACTCCTCCAAAAAGAGTATTCACCTTACACAACTATTTCCCTTTATTCAGGGTGAATAAAAGGCAATCTCACAGCTTCCTATCCCTTATGCAAGTCTTAAGGGACATTGTGCTAAGACAAGTATTAGCAGCGCTTGATCCAAGTTGTGGTATTTTACCTGTGTAGGTCTCTTACCAAGGTATGACGCTGCTACATTTAGCTTACATCTACATTTTTTTTTTTTTCTCAATTGGAAAAAAAAAAAAATGTCCCCCAGGTAATGCCGGCGCTCAGGCGGCGCTCCCCGCCCCGGCCGGGTCCTTACACCCCGGGGAAT
>NW_010585018.1:356366-376696 GCF_000705375.1 Tinamus guttatus | reverse complement strand
TCAGCCCGAGCCAATCAGGGCTCCGCAGGTGGAGCCGTGCCCAATCCGCGCGCGGCTTGGGGTCGCGCCGTCCAATCATGGGCGCGGCTCCGCCCGCCGCTCCCGCACGCTGTGCCGGGCGTGCGGGAGGCGCCGCTCGAAGCGGCGCTGGGCGCCGTTGGGCCAGGGGGAGAGCAGGGCGAAGGGAGCCGCGAACGCGGCCCCGCGCAGGCGGGGGTTTAGCCGCTGACTACGTAACTCTGGTTTGTGTTTATGTAAAATGAATGCTAAATCCAAATAGTCATATCTATTTTGTGATAATATCTCTCAGGCAGTATAAGGTCATAATAAACTAATGCAGATAAGTGTTTTTTTTTTTTTTTCATTTGGTAGTGTCATCAAAGACCACTGTAGGTTTTTCTGTTCTAAGCTGCTAACAATAGACTTTACGATTTCCACTGGGTGAATATTCACCTCTTCACAAACCAGAGAAGTCATGCATTTTCATCTCTTCAGCTTACTAGCACTACAACACTCACAATTTAGGTATCACTTCTTCAGTGAAAACCCAAAGCTCTTCCCAGGTGGTGCCTTTCGTTTCACAGCAGGGCTGTAATTTTGCAGCCTTGCGCTGAGCACCCCTCTGCGCTTCGCACAGCGCAGGGAAGGGAGGCGGCGGCAGGAGCCTCCGCAGCAGCGCGTGCGCCAGCGCCTGCTCTTCGAACACCCACAGCGCTCCTTTACCTCCAAGCAATAGGACATGTATTCTGCCACTGCAATGGTCTTAGGGATGATGTAAAAACATAAAGACATTAAATGAAAGGCAAAGCTCGCAGTGTAGAATGAAAATAATTACAACTTATTATTCCCCCCCCCTTTTTTTTTAATAGATCATGTGTAATTAGCAAAATATTCTAGAAGAGATGCTCTTTCTACTTATATCATCTTCTATCTACTTCAGTAGCAGGAGCAACAGACCTTATAAGAGGACAACTCAGATGACAGGAAAAGAAGAAAAAAAAAAAAAAGAGGGATCTGAATGGCTCTTCTAGGCTTTCACCTTCACATGCCAGGCGGTTCTGTGCACAGCCATTTTACTCCCCTCCATTCCCTAGCTGTAGTTTTCATCACTGTATTTTCACAATCTACCAGTCTTTTAGTACGTGCTCATGGGTAAATGTGTTCCCTTGTGTATTTCTAAGCACTCTGGATTCCCCTATGCATAACTAACTGCATCCACTTAACCTTCTGAAGGCTGCCATGCTTGGTCCACTAACTATTATTAAAATTATTATTAAGGATTTTCTAAAAAACAGGTGATGTAGGAACTCTGCACATCACAGATACACATCCAAGGTACAAACACATTTTAAATGACACTGTGCACCTTAACTTTTATTTTCAAATTTGTATTTGCTGTTTTACATTGTGGTTAGGATTTAAATATCAGGAAATAAAATTAAATAAAAAGATAATCAATTTATAGACTCCAAAATTAAATAGATTTTCTTTCTACAAAAATATAATTACATGTAATATCCCAGGTATTTTCTGTAATTAATACTATACATAACTCAGTGAAAAGCTTTACAATCCTAAAAGCTTTACAAAACTATTTGATTTTCAAGTTATTTAAAGGGTAGCTTTGAGGCACTTCCCATTTAAAAAAACAACAAACAACATAAACTTTCTTCTGCATTAACTTTAAGTGTGAAACACAGTCATTATGCCAAGTCTGAAGTCTCTTTTCATATTGTTAAGTTGTTCCTCTTTCTGATGGACTAATATCTAAGGTCTTGCAATTAATATTGACAACTTTTCATTATGTATAATGAAAATACCTAATTTCCTTTCAAAATTAACCAGTTTTCTTAGTGACTAAATTGAAAATTTCACCCTCATTTTTCTTCCCCCAAATGCCCTCATTTTTACTTCTGGTGAGACTTAGCATAAATGTATGCTTTTGTCCCTGAGATATTCTGTAAACTCTTGTTGATTGTTAGTAAGAACAGTTACTCAGCATTTCCACATTAAGGTGGGATTTTCATATTTGAAAGTTCAGCCAAGAACATTTTGTAGAATTACTTATTCTACAATATAATATCAGGTTCCTCACAGCCTTTAATATTCTTCATTAAAAAAAAAATAAAAGTTACCTCCACTCTTGTCTGATACACAGTATTAAAAACTAAGTACTTTGGATCTGTTTTGCTATGCTCTTTTCAGCCAGATGGGCTTTCTGCTGCTGTTAGCCTAATTTTCAGATTTTCAGAAAAGTCGGTAGAAAGTGGCACTTCAAAGAATAATTTTTTCAAGTTTCATTTTTCAGAGGTCTTGATAAACACCTGAAAAAAAAAAATCAGAAGTTAAATTATTTTCTAGAATGTGCAAAGCATCCAGTGAAACGTCAGCTTTTTCCCCTCCTTGCAGGCATGACAGTAGTTTAAAGTTCTAGTAAATCTCTTCAGTGCCTTCTTCTGAATGTTTTGTACTTACAGGGTTCACACGCATTTCAGACAGTTGGAATAAAAAAAAAAAAAGATCTGTGTTAATCTGGAAATGTTTGCATGTTGTGACTAATATCTACGGTGGTGACTGAAAAGTACCTAAAAATGCTTAGCTGCCTCTTTTGCTTTGTTTACTTTCACAACAGCCGTGACCTAGATTCTAGTTACTGTACTTAGTGTTGCAGAAACCAGGGAGTCATCGCATTCAAACATTTCCAGTACTTTCTGGATTCCTCTATTGGATAATTAATACATTTCTCTACTCAGGGAAATTTTTTTTGCACAAGTTCTCATTCAAAATTAGATGAAAACGAAAGAACTATGTGGTAAGAGGAACTGCAGTTGATTTAATAAAAGACTGATTAAAATGCTCCCCATATGCTTACCTCACTAAGTATTGCCCATACGGGAGAGTCAGAATTGACTGACAGACGAATAGCCTGTATTTTTCCTACTGACAGACTGATGCTGCCCTCTGAAATTCCATTTTCAAAAGTACCTAAATAAAAATTTTAAAAAGATCAGTACTAGTATATATTAGAAGAAAATACACTTTCAAGTGAACTTATGTGAAGAGTCTAAATTACAAATTATAAATAACCTCCAGCAATGCAACATTAGCAAAAAAAATCATTTAGGAAAGTTCAAACTATAAAAACTGAAAGATCAAGCTAATCAAGCTATAAACAAGAAGAATTCTATTGAACAGAATAACTCATTTTTCAGTCAAGCCTATTAAGAGCTTGCTTGGAAAAAAAGGCAAAAAATAAAGATGTTAAAAAAAATAAATTTAACAAATTTTTTAAAAAGAAATTTTAAAAAAGGTAGTGATGCCAATATACATATGATCCATATGGTCACGTTAAAGAATCTAAAAGAGCTTTCTCAGAGTTATAATTATTTTTAAAAGACATACTAAGAATCATGGATCAAATCTGATATATCCCTTCACTTTCCTCCACCCTTTTTCTTTTTTTTTTTTTTCCTCTCTTTTCTTCCATGTTAAACTGGTATAGAAACACTGCAGCAGAATGAAAAAAGTTCATCCCACATGACGTTAATTTCTTATCAACTTGCATGTGCAACAGAGTTGACATCACTTCATCCCACATGACGTTAATTTCTTATTAGAAATTAGAAATTAGAAATGGTTTTAGAGCTCTAATTTGAGGAAAAGGGCCAAAAGGAGGTGGGGGAGAGATGCAAATTAAAGTAGACAAGAAGTGCTGGAAAGGTGGGAGTGAGGTGTCAGGAGAGAGGAGCAGTGACGTGGTAGGAGAGACAGAGAAGACAGCAAGCAAAGCACATCTCGCATTAGTCCATTTTTGTTCACACGGTGGCCTTTCAGTTTAGCGCAAGACCTTGGCAGGTGTATGCAGCAGCTGCAGTTCATTTAGAGAAGACATCGAGGACTGCCCTGAGGAGGGGAGAAAGGGAAAGCTGAGGTGTGGACAAAAGTGGGGGAGATGCATTGTGTGAAGCTCCATCTTCATTTCAGGCTGGAGCACAAGTTACTGTTGTCATAATCAATAAAAAATTATTCTCTTCGGGTAAGCCTGCAAAATCCAACCAGAATTAATTATTGTACTTAGACCATGCAGCATATGAATTATTCCTCTAATTAGATGCCTTGGCTTTTGTAACTTCCAGAAGAGGGTTTTAATATTCAAAATAAAATAGTAAGTGGTCAAATATCACATATCACAACATGCAGTAGCTCAAAGTGTTTCCTTTCCTTACTAGCTCACCTTGGAATACTGTATTTATTATAGAGTTAATGAAGTTCTCAAGTGCAGAAATATTTTAGATATAAGAACAAAGTTTCTGGTTTGGGAAGTAAATAACTTACCTATCTTTAAATATCCATCTTTGGTTGCTGGGTAGTTGAATGCACTTCCACTGTCAAGCAGTGCCTTTTTTACCGTTTCCTGTAACAAACAAAGGAAGAAAATCTCCAATAATGTTAAAAGGACATGGTCCTTTATGCCAACATCATTCATAAAATGAAACAACATTGTATTTTACAGCTGGAAGTGAGAGACTTACATCAGCAGGTAATACTTCCACAGTGGTGTCAAACAGTTTATCACCTGGGTGTTCCATGTTTCCACTTCTAAACAGGTACCTGATTATAAGAGGTATATTGTGATAAAAAATATACTATTTCTGTGTATATTGTATGCTTCAGGGAGAAAAAAATCTCGATAAGTACTTTTTTTCCTGTTTTGGAGTCAGCTGTGAGCCACAGAGAACAGAAAATAGGCATTAAAACTTTCAAATACGTGATCAAACCAGAGGATTTACTTTTTAAATGGAACAAGCATTAAACCCATCCTTATCTGAAAACCAAGAATACAGTTCTGCTGTTATTGTACTCAAATCTCAAATCAATCTTTTTTTTTTCCAGGCTTAGATGGCTAATGAAAATCTGTCTTCTGATTAGTTCCTGTCATGCTAAGGCTTAGGGGGGAAAGGCTTCTGTAGTACAACAGTAGAAAAAGCACCACAGTCTCTGCCACATTCTTCATGTCAAGAGAATCCCCCTCTACATCAGAATGGATCAACTGATGCAACAGTATTGCCATAGTAAGAATCCAATTATCAGTATCATCTGGAAATGTCGGTGAGTTTAAAAAAAAAAAAAGTTTTGTTTTTAATTTTCTAGCATTAGAGTTCTTTGGGTTTTTTTAATCCAAAAATGGCTAAGGAAATTTAAAGCTTTAACCTCCCTCTTCCAGCATCAAACAATTGAGCCCTAAGAAAACCACAGAATATTACAAGTTTCACTATATACTTTCAGGGGTCAGTCACAGGAGCAGGGAGGAGGCAGCCATAAGGCAATACTGTATGTAAGCTAGCTTCGTCCAGATCCAACAAATAGGAAAACGCAAAAACACAGGACTCTTACCTTTGCAAAACATAGGCCAGGCAACTATCAATGCGAGTTACAGAAGGCTACTCATGCTCCAGTGTTTATTTTAATAGCTGGCATTTAATGCTGATCACTAGATGGAGATATAGGCTTGTTTTAACAATTTTTTTCATAATAAATGAGAAATCTTGAATATTTGCAGAAATGAAAGTCTCTCAGTTCTGTGACTGGTTGGAAACTCCACTGAAAACAAGTTTCCTGTCTGCATATCCTTGCAGAGAATATGGTAGTGTGTGTCAGATACTCCCCTAGAGTTTTACATGTTGCTGGGTTAGTTTTAACTCAAAACAGGTGCCCAGATTTACATGGGAAGAAAAAACTTTGCTGAACCAGGCAAGACGACTTCTTTTGGCAAGACCATCAGTTTGAATTGTTCACAGAGTAAATTATTCTGAAAAACACCTCTCTGTCCTAAGCTACAGGTATCTCTTCCTTTCAAAGAAGCACAAGTTGTTAATGTGAGAAGACAGAAGACAGTTTTGCTTTGTTTTTTTAATGACAAAAATGCTTATGGTAGGAGGTAGGTATCAGCTATATTTGGACACTTGAAAGTAGATCTCTAGGTGTGAACTAGGTGCTCAAGCTCCTGCTACAGGCTCTGACTCAATTCAGCCAGCAAAGCCTAAAGAGCAACTCAGGGGACCAAGCACAGGATGAGATGAACTGCTGTCCAGATTCCTCTGACTGGATCAAGCAGATCTTCTGCATAGTAGGAGCTTAGACACCTGCCTCTCATGTAGGCATCTCCACCAAAAACACACCTATTGAACTCTCTGAATGCCACCTTTAAGTAGTTTGCTGTTCTTTGTTTCTCCACAGTGTTGGTATTTTCTCTTTAGTTTCACACACATGAGTAAGTGTGTAGCTGGTCTGGGAAGCAGCCTGTGACCTGACCAACATAATGTAAACAGCCTTTCTATTGGTAACCGTAAAAACTAAGGTCCACTCACTAAATGCATTAGTTAAAAACCAATTCCTTTCATAATGACCATAATAAAATGCAGAATGTGAAATATTTTAACTGAAGAAAGGAAAGGAAACGATGAAGAAGCCCTCTAGTTACTAAAAAAGGAAAGTATTTCAATAGCAGAATTCAAGAAGTGGGGACAGATCCATAGCAGATCATAGGTATCAGGTCACTAAAAAGGCCACAGTTTATGCAAACAGCTGAGCACTTGTCATTTTGAGCAGACTAAGTAATTTCCCAAAATGGAAACATGTAGACTTCCATATCAGGTAGTACTTACTTTTCTACTTTTAGTGGCTTCAAAAAGCTGAAGCTGATATAATCCCCAGCCACGGGCGCCAAAGCCCAAAAACAGTCTCTTCCTTCGTAAACTTTTTCCAAGGTATACTGCTGAAAAATTTTTAGGCTTGTATCCAGTGTTGCAGGTGGATTTTTGTGTGCTTTATGTAGCACATTTTTACCAAAATCTTTATCCTGTTGGATATGAAGAAATGTAAATTCACACATAAAAATACAGTGGAAAAAAAAAGTTCCAAAATCATGAAGTACTACAGAGAACAATTTCAGAAAATAAGGGTAACTCCATTTTAAAAAATACACAACCTATTTCTAGCAGAAATCTTCAGTGGAATCACCGAGATTCAATGTTGCAGTTTATTAAACAGCACTTTACTGATTATTACTGAGCTTTCTAGATTTAAAAATAAACTTGTTTGGGGTGGCCTGTTTTGTCGCTGCCTGTTACACCTTCCACCAGAATATATGCTATCTGCGAGAGGCTACGTAAACTCTAGTCTGATCCACTACAACAATTTGATCATCGTGAGTGGTCTAAAAGGCACTAAAGGAACATTCCTGAAGTCCAATACTTCTTAGTTCTTGTCCTTAAAAGATAAATAGTGGATTCTAAAAAGCTCAGTAGATTAGTTTGTTAGCCCTGAAAACTTCCAGTGTCACTGCTATAAGTATGCACTTGTTCTGCGAGTATATCCTTCCTATTCATAAGCCCTCGTATTTGGGTTGTGGCTGTTTGGCCACGCAGGACCATCACAACCCTTTGTGTTTGTATGGTGTGCAGCACTACAATCTCGCACCGTGAAGAGGGCCCCGATTACGTGCGATGCGATTCTGCTATGACTGGTCACGCTGTGAGATTCACCACTGCCAGGAACAGTCTGCACCGCCTGCAGTTCTGATGTTAGATTAGTATTATCTCCAAAATCTGTCATGAAACAGTTCTTGAGTTTAGAAATGCCTTCTAATGCCTGCATTAAGATCCAGTCCTTGATACTGGTATGAGAAACAAATCGGAACGTAAGCATCCATAACAAACTAGAAATATGTGAGAAATTTCATCATCTTACTTTCAAATTCTGTATCTTTCCAGACAATGATGAATGAATTCCCACATGCTGAAAGAGAGATGGCTTAGCACGGATACGTAACTTGGCCTTTTCCTTTTCACAGTGTACCTAGAACAAACGTAGAAGAGAGTGAAGTTTTGTTTCAATAAAGGAGATGCTGAGTGACATGAGTAAGGAATTCCAGTATGAAGTTGAGGGTGTGGGTCCTTGCTGTTTACCCATATTTACATAAATAATTCTTAAACAAAGATATTTTGCATTCAATACAGTCTTTCCAGAATTAGACTCGTAACTGCACACACAATGCTGTGTGGACTTGCAAGTTCAAACATCAGTAATTCAGGGATTTCTGCACTGTATTCCACTATATTCATCAATTTCATCAATTACACTTCAAAATATGGAGACACATGACAAATCAGAAACAGTTTGAGTGCATTCTGCTTCTGGCAAATACTACATCTGAATCCTGATTTTCCATTTGATTTGTATTTTGTGACATCACTAAGACATAAACCAGGAATTAAATAATTGCATTGGTACTTATATCTGGATTTCTGATTTTTCTTTGGCAGTAAATTATTTCTTTACATGTAGATTTTGCTCTCTATCTAAACAGCAGCATGGTTTGATACAATAAAGGAAATGTACTAACCTATATGCTAAGGACATGCTAATTAATATGACATCAGGAGGCATAAAGAACAGAGTAAAAGGCTCCCTGTGGTTTACTGTTATTTCTCCCACTGAAATATTGTCTAAATTTGGAAAATCTTGATCTCTGTGTTTCCCAGTTCTCGTATCTTTATGTTTGAGACAATAGTGTGTTTACTTCATGCAGCTAGCTTAAGCACCAAAACTCATAGGGAATTTATGTTTCTCACAGAAGTACTAATTAGAAGTTCAAAACCACCTGAAAGGCCATAAATAGAACCAAGTATTTTTACATTTGTCCACAGCAGATGTTCATCAAAAGGTAAAAAAGCAACACCACAAACAATACATATAACCGGATTTTTTTGAAAGGAGTGCTATATCTTTACTAGAAAAATTTCCATACAAGAAAATAAATTAGTGATTTTTCTACTAATTTACAGTTTATCCCCAGTAAAAATACTGTCTCCAGTATGTCTCCTTTTATGCCACAGTTGCCCTGCTCCTTCTGGGAGTAACTGAGAATGACCAGGAGCACAGGATAACTGATGGAAAACGAGGCTTCGTGCTGGGCCAACTGCCAGGGCTCCCATCCTTGCAGCCTGCTGGTCCCTGCTACACGTGAGCTGATCGCTCTGTGCTGCTGCTAGTCAAACAGGCAAATGATGATTTTCATTTTTGACCTCTGCTACCTCAGGCAGGCAGAAGCTTAAATTAGAGTTGTGTAAGCCCCACTGTAACTCCTAACTTGAGCCCACCTAACAAAAGCTGTCGAATTTCAATGCTTAATTCCATGTGTGCAAGGCAAGAATGGAGACTCCTCAGTGACACTGCTGAAATGCAAAACCAGGCTCTTTCTGCCTCCCCCAGGAGTCCTCTCTCCTACACAGTAAAACTTGAAGCCCGTTGATTCAGCTCTCCTCAGTCTCAAGCTCTGTGCATCCTCTATGTTTCTCTTCCTCCTTATCAACACAAAAGTAACACATGTGCAAGCACCTGGAGTGGGGACTCACTACACTAATCAAATGAAACTCTTGAACCTTAAAAAAACAAAAGGAGCAGAAATATAATCATTCCTCTGTGGCATAAGGCTGTTAAAAGAAGCATGGTCTAACAAGGCACCAGTGCCTCGTTAGAGAAGACAAATAAATATTTAACGTATCACTGAGTAAACCTATACTGAAAGAAATTCAGTTCATTCAGTTCTAAGCAGTTCAACCCAACTGTTCTTTCATTTTTGGGAGGAAAAAAAAAAGTATCATTCACTCTATTCAGTCTAAATTTTTTCTTTGCATTTTTTTTTCTCTTTTTTTGCATGTAATGTAAGGTTTAAAACAAAAGAGACAAGCACCACTTTCTGAGAGAAAAGAAGTGGTGCACAAAACTCAGAGCAACTATGATTTTTTTAAAAAGCATACTTTACCAACCTTCATGTCGTGAGAAGCAAGGGTCTGCACAGGCTTGTATATGAACATGCTCAGTGTGCTGCTGCCTACGTGAAGCCCTGCAGGCAGCTGCGAGCTCGCGCTGCCCACGTGCTGAGCTCACACGAGCGCAGCGGCTCCGACACAGACCGGCGCCTTTCAGCCAGGCCTCTCAGCAGCACCTGGTGGGCTCAGGCCCCATGCAGATCAATGGCAAAGTTTTCCTCACAAATTCCAAACTGGGTAAATCAAGTTTAAATGATTTGTATGCTGTTTTTTGAAAATAAATTATTTTGTCACTGGTATTGTTTGCAAGTTCACGGACATACTTACTGCATCCTTTTCTGGATTGCAGACTTTAACCCAGAGGAGGTGATCTAGAAGCCAGTCTATGGGCTTATCCTTATGGAACATGAGAAAAAAATCCACAATGAACGGCAAATCTTCTGATTTAAACAGTTTCCCTGAAAGCAGGACATTATTAAATTGTATAATCTCATATTTTTATTGCTGGGCAGAAACCACTGACTACTTCCACTACCCATAAGCACACAGATGCATTTCTGACATTTAGTGGAAACTTCATACAGGCTTCAGCTCTGATGATTTTCTTTCCCTCCAGCTTGTTGGGATTTTGAAAAGATTTCCATCCCCATGCCTGGAAATACTACCAAATAGCCAATGAGATGATCAAACACAATTTTTATATCCTAAACACAAACCTGCTAGTCACCAGTGTCAGTGTACCGTAAGATACAAAATCTGCATATATTATCAAAATGTTAGACATACAATTTCACTGGGAATACTGTAGTGTTATATATTAAAATCAAGTCTTAAGGATGAAAAAAATGCTTTATAAAATACAATCCTTACTCATTTGGTTCTCCTGATATTTTTATGACCAGATTTTGCTGCGTTAAAATTATTTAATAGTAACAGTGGTATATAAGATAAACATCAAAAATAAGAAAAAATACAAAGAAATATGTGTGTGCATATATATACATATACACAAATAAATGTACTGCTACTAAAATAATTTTAAAATCTTCACTGTAAAATGCTCCATAAAGGAAAGCAGATTCTTCATAGGTTGTGCAACTTGCAACGGCTATGGTATAGAAGCCTGTGGTGTCCTGAGGGGAACGATGCGCTTCTTAAGGGAACCCAAGAACTAGATCCTATGCTGAGGAGATTGTGTATTAAAAAGACATTGTCAAATGACACAGAAAGTGAGACTTCAAATGGGAGCTTTCCTGAAATTTTAGCATTTCCTGAAGAACCAAGGAAGTTTTGATACATTACAAAGCACAGAAGGACTAATGTAATTCTCATGTGTGAGACCTACTCTATTTATATAAATGTTCAGATCAAATCCAGCTGACCCTGCTGGGCCTAAATACTTACCAATAAATCCTAGTTGGGAGAACTCAAGAATCATCCACTCTTGGGATTGTTTAGCAGCGAAGTTGTTTATAGCTTGAAAATACTCAGATTTGGCTATAATATCATCTTCCAGCTGGGCAGAAAAAAATACAGAACAAGACAACTGGTGGTTTTATGGCTTACAGAGGCGGGGGTGATGTTGCCACATGTGAACGACAACCACATTGTGCTTGACTGCTGTAGAGTGTTTACCAAAGTTGTGCCAAGCAGAAGTGCTTTTATACTTAGTTTCTACAGATATCTCAGTAATGTTCATTAAATATTTATTTACAGCAGTGACCATAACAGACTGAGTGATTCCTACTTTTTCAAAAAAAGAAGAGGTCTCTATCTTAAATAACTAACACTCAAAAGTAAATAGGGAACAAATTGAAGTTAATGGAGAGGATAGTAGGCAATTTGCACCAAGGCTGTAAAAGCATCAATAAGTAGAGAGACATAAAAAGTAAAATAGTTAGAAGCTTTGTAGATTAGCCTGGGCAAACTGTCATACCCAAATGGTGAAATAGGGGTAAGAACTGAAGATACTTACTGAGACACTCGTAGGAGGTGAGGCGTTTCAGAGAATACTAGCCAAGAAAGAAGGTACATGCTGGGAAAGCACAATGAAGGACAGAAACACAGAGCTTGCAGGGTGCTGTAAAGGCTCAAACTGGATACATGAAGAGAATCAACTGAAGCATACTCAGAGGAGGAGAGTGGTAGCCCTCAAGAGAATGAGAAAGGACTTCGCTGCATTTTTCACATAGCTTTCTAGGAAAAAAAAAATCCTGAAGAAGAAAAAAATAAAATGAAAAGAGGAAAAAAAAAAGCACATTGTTTCCTGCAAATTTTGCACACTCAACTGACTTAGTGTAGAATCAGCAGTAAAGTAACAGTTCATGGGAGACAGTAAGGAGAGAGCAGACACACAGTTTTCAGCTGAATTTTACCACTATTATGAGTGAAGGGGGTGGGAGTGGTGTTGTCAACAGTGAAACGAGGCCGGAGTAGAATGAAACTTGATAGATATGAACTGAGATGTAGAGATGTGCTGAGATTAACACAATCTGAAATCTGACATTTGAGCTGAGGTGTCAGTTCTACAGTTGAGAACAGAGAGAGAAAAAAAGAGAGAGAGGAAGAAATTCTGCATAAAATCAAATGAGCAACGAGCATTATCCAGTAGCTAGATGTAAAGGGAGAAGAACAGTGAAGAATCACAAAGAGCTGCAGAGAATCCTCAGAATGAAATGGAAGGGACACAAAAAAGGAGAAAAAAAACCACAGCTGTATAGAGGAAAAGAAAAAGAGAAGGAAAAAAAAGAGAAGAGAAAAAAAAAAGAGAAAAGCCAGAGTACCACGTTAAGAAAGACTAGAAGAAAATGTAAAGAAGCAGGAAGGCTGAAGAATACAGAGGCATGTGCAAAAAATGCACTGATGCACTGGAATTAGTTTACATAGAAAGGAGCCTAAAAACCTTTTTTCCTCCTGGAGCTGACTATTGAAAGTCATTATTAGACAATGTAGTTTGACATCCTATGTAGCCTATGACATTAATCATTTAATCCCGTGCTGTACTGAGCAATTTGTGTTCAGTTAAAGTGTGTTCAGTTAAACTACTTGAAGAGCATCTACTATTGCCTAGCGATTTCAGTGTCTGTTCTTTTTCAGTAAGTTATGCTATACGCATTTATCCTTGTACCACAATTCTAATTTGATTTTCTTCTGGCTTTAGCTTATAGCTATTGGTCATTCATGTGCTTTTAGGCACCAAAGGAAGTTCTGCAATGGACAGCAGAAAACGCAATCACCATCCCTTTTTTAAAGTATTTCCCTTTACTCATCAGTACTTTCTGATGAAAAAAAGTCCGTGCACAGTAGCAAAGAAATGTAAATTTCCTAAGTTACAAACAATAAATGGGTTTTCCATTTGTTCTTAGTATGTGGCTTATCTGCCTAAGAGAAGTTAAAATGAGGTAGGAACAGAAAAGCAATACATACATGGGATACAACAGAAGTGCAGGAATCTGGCAGAAAAGTGTCTTCCATTTCATATTTCTAAATTGTATTAATGTATTTTTACCTTTTAAATCACTATTAAACAAATATGCAAAGCCTGTGAAGCTGAAAAATCTTATTCACTCATTTTTCACATACAATAAACCGCTAATGGTCCATTCCATTAAGATCCTCTCTCATTGCTTTTTGAAGAAATAGGCTAAAAAAAGGTTATTTAGAATAAGCAAATAGAAGACTAGACCTAGAGCCTGCTGAAAAACAAGAATAAAATCATTAAAAGAATTCTTAATGACTTCACCTTGCTTTTGTTCAGCCTTTAAAACCATTAAATAGCTATACTAGGAAAAATATTATAATCTCTGTGTAAGTGCTACTGGCAGTGTATATCGTCAGTCTCTCGCTATATATGTTGCATAGACACAGTGCATCTCTCCTAACCTCACTGGAGGGAAAAAAAAATCTCTCAACTAATGAGGTGAAAAAAGTACAGAGTTCAATTAAATAAGTCTGAATTTTATAATAGATTTTAACTGAAGATGGTAAAATGTATTTTATGTTTTATTTTCAGTTCCCCCGAGTGTTTACAGAAAATGCCTTGAAAAACTGCTGTATCCAAGTTTCTCAAAGCTGCTTCCAGCCTTGAAATCTTTCATTACTTCAGAATGAAGTGTGTCTATGTGGAACAAAGAACAAACACAGCTCCTCACAGCTAGGGTGAGATGTGAATACCTGCTTAATGGTTGTGTTAAAACCCCATTGGATTCATTCTTAGTTCATTATTAGAAGTGTCTCAAGAGTGCCAAATCTGAGAACAGAGCTTAGACCTTGAGTAGCCAAGCTCAGTTGTATCTGTGTCAGTTTCTGACAAGAATTGTATGCGATATCTTTTGGTTTTCTCTTCTGCTCCTGGGATTGTGTGATACACTCATGTGGTATCAAGCCTTGGGGAAAATGAGTAAGGCTGAGAAAGTCTCTGCGTGCAGGCGTTTGCTTGAATGGATCTCACAGATCTGCAAGATCTACCATGGAGAATGAGCAAGGCCCTCTAACTCAGGCTGCGTCTCAAGCTTGGAGAAAAACCTTAACATCACTTGGTCCCTTCTGGGTTAAATCATACTACAGCCAAGTCAGATACGACTCTGCCTGGTATACTTGAGTTAAAAAGTCACTTCCCAGTAGAGCCACTGTTTTTGTTTATTAACAGGTTCCGCAAAGCTGCCTAAGCCATTACAGTATTCTAAAATTTTGTCATTTAGGAGTGCTAATGAGCAGAAACCTAGAACACCTAAATGCATGTGGATCTTCTTCTAACACTAAAAATTCTGGAGAATTTATAGAATCTGTAGCCACTTATACTATAACTTTACCTTGTCTCCAGAAACATGTCAGTATGTTTCTCTGTTTGGAAATGTTTCTTTTCTTTAATTTTTTGTTTTCTTGGCATTATCTGGGCTATCGCCTGGACCTACCACCACTCTGTCTGTTTACTCGCCAAGTAGAAACACATTAAAACTCTTAACACCCCTAACCTAGTAAGTGTTTCAGATGCCTTGTTTTACAACCCCATAAATGTTAGGAAGGCAAAGGTAGATTTAATCAAATGGCACCTATCTGCAAGATGTATATCACACCACAGAAATAATCAGTATTGTACCTACTTAATGATAATGTGAACATACCTGTAAATAAAATGTTCCCTTAGGTTGGGCATATAGCATTAAAAAGCTATAATCCAAATTCTGTTTCGTTCTCCACCTAAATGTAAGCAGCAAATTCTAGTAAGTTTTTCTTGCAGTTTTGCAAGAGTTATTTGTATAATAAAAGCATTAAAACAATCATAAAGCTGAATAACTCATTGTTAAGTGAATAAGAGGAATAAGAGAAAGCAGAAAGCAAGTCTTATTTTTTTATTTAAAATAACCTCTTCTTTAAAGCTTCCCCCATAATCAGTGTTAGCATTTGTAAATAATTCAACTTTTCTTTTAAATTTAATGGTAACTAAGCAAAATATATCAATCTCTATCAACTAAGCCTGAAACAAAAATTTTAATTAATATGTATACGTATTAATATGTGTCTTGTTAAATGACTTAATAATGCTAGTCATTTTGTGAACAACAGAAATTTATGCAAAATTATTTAGAGATTATTCAAAATGCTTTAAAATTGAGTGTTTTTACTGATCTGCAAAATAGAAGCAGGTTGATAAGCTTCATTATCAAGTTTCAATGTAAACACATATTTTTCTCCATAAAGTATGTCTCATTTTACTAAAAAATAAAGTTCATATTGGATAATGAATGTTAAATTTTTGGTAATTCGTAACCATTTAGAACAATTAACATCAAAGTGTATCTATATTGTGTCTAATTCAAATCTAATAATTTCTCAAAAAGTACATAAACATATTAATGTTCTGGAGGGTAGCAGGCTTTCTGTAAGTCCCATATACATGCACACATATAAATATGTGTATAAATATTTTTTTATATGTTTGTGCATACATACATTCTCTAATTTCCTTCACCATAAAGTTTAAATACTATAGTCCTCCCTCTGGCATTGTTTGGGTAGCTTCTAAGCTCTTTGAAATCAGAGAAACTATTTTTCCTAATAAGTTACCATTACTGCTGGTCAAAAGACAATTATTTTCCCATAGTAAATCAATTTTGTCAAGTTATAATCTCTGTCTTAATGAATTCGGTGCACGCGAGCCAACAAAATTCCCAGAAGTTAGGATGTGTTATTAATAGCAGTAAATAAAGTCTACAAGCACCAAAAGTTTGGTCATTAATTAAACCTGCAGTAGTTCTTACTAGTTAGTTACAAGGCCACATGAGGTTTTCTTTCTGTAATCCCTCCCTTATCATCAGAAAAAAACATTTTCCTATTTTTGTCCTCTGTTACCAAATCATCTAGCCTATCATTACCAGGTATTTTCCATCTGGTTTAAAACCCATGGGATACCTATAGTCCAGGCCCATGGAAGAACCATTAGCTCTCACCCTGAAGATGATGTACAGTAGGAAGTGTAGCTTTTCTCACGACACTCTTGTGTAATAATTAAAAAAAAAAAAAGTCACCGAAGGTCCATTATCTCTGAAATTCACTGCTCAGACAATATTGACTTTCACAGACTTTTCCATTTTACACTTGGAAAAAGTTCTCAGATTTTATACAGCTATATTACCTTACTCTGTCCTCTGAATCCCCAAATGTTTTCTTCAGGTTGGAAAGATCTGGATAATAATAAGCAGGAGGAGAAATAACTTCCAGGACTCCAGACTGGACTTCACTAGGGAAGCTGTGAAGAGAAGTTTAGGGAGACCCCCAAAGACAGCAGTTCCTAAAACTTAGGTCTACTCCTTCAAAGTAGAATTCACAACTCCAGCAAAAAACGCAAATCACCTATTTTGTAAGTTGAGACATTAAGCTCCAAGAAAGGATTTCTGACAACTAGCAGAACTGGCAGGACACTACTCTCTTAAGCCACAGCAAACACTGAGGAGATGTGTGTTTCGGAAAGCCTGTCTCTCCAAATAATGCTCTCAATGATTTTTTTTTTCCCAAACACTCTAATTTAGTAGTTGTTCTTCTCAAACTACTCTTTCTCACATGCACATGATGCTGTAAATATCTGCAGTAAATAATGGGAAAGAGAAAACAAAAAGTGAGAGCAATGGAAACCAAGCCTTCATTTGATGACTGCTGCTTTAACTCGGCATAGCAAAGAACATGCATCTCATGCTATCCATCGCTTAATATTATAATAGAAGCTGATTGCTGGCCAAAATCCATTGCCTTTATGCAAAAGGGACCAATTGGGAAACAAAAATATTTGGAAAACATAGAAGACGTTAGAATACATTGCGGAGCACTGTAGTCCGTGGGGACATAATACATACAGCCCCAGGTGCTTTGAATTGCATCATGAATTTCACTGGAAAAAAGACTTAGTAAGTAAACATTTATCAGAGGCCTTACTTGATTACTTGAAGAATATTTATAAAATGAGAAAAATAAAATAAACTGATACCCATCTTTGTGTTTTGAATTTCACAGACAGTTATGATGCATATACTAAGCATGCACCTTTACTTCACTTCATATCAGTTTCAATTCAGTAGGCTAGAATTTTATATCATATCACTGAAATGCTCTATTTCTTTTCCTAAATGCTGAAAGTGGATTTATTAACTGATGTGCATTACAGCATACTACTTACCTGGTCCTAACACTTGCTGCAACACTGTTAACATATTCTTTATCCACCTGGTAAAAAAAAAAAAAAGGCATGGGGGGGGTAATATGTATATTTCACCCATTTCATGTTAAATATTAAATAACATTTTCCAGTGAATATTTACATGTGGCCATTTCATTTTTATTCTCTAATTCTGATCATTCCAAGCAAGTGAAGCATTTCTACTAAAAAACAGTATTAGTTTTCAGGCAACTGAAAATGAATTTCCAACCTAATTGATAATATAACCAAATTATCTCTAGCTATGCTTTCTGCATTTTGATTTCTCACTGCTTCTACATGCACTCCAGCCAATTTCTGGGTAAACTGCTCTACAGCTTCCAGTTATGGCAGGAAAGCACAGTCGTACAACTGTAAATAAAAATAAATGTTTCATATTAATCATCCAAAAATCATAAAAGAGAGCCTATTGCTGCTGAGAAAGGTCATTTCAGCAAAATTTCTTAAAGCTAACAATACCAAAAAATTTACATAGAGCTTCTTAATATAACAAACTTGGGGCACTTAGTCTGAAAATTATGAGGACATACTTACTCATTGCTGTGTCGAATGAAAAATTTTAGTGTGTTTTAATGTGGAAAATACCCGTTAACTACATTAAATGGTGCTAAGTTTTATGGATGTGATTTCAAAGCGATCCATGACCCACATTAGGAGTTTAGATTTTTTTTAAAATGCGTAAGTAATGATCATCAGCTCTACACTAAGTTTGCAATAAGTAAGATAATCTGATGTGGTGATGAGAAGAAAATGCCAGAATTTATTCACTTTCAGCCAGTAAGTTACTCTGATTTAACCCATGACATAAACATTTAACTTGATTTTCTAAAATCATCTGGAAAACTGAGTATGTGGAATCATGATCAGTGAATAGACCTCCCCTTCTCTGCTTGCATGCTCTTATCACCTTTCATATCATCATCAGCCAGTTCTAATTTACTGCATTGTTTGGGGGAAAAAAAAAAGTAAAATAAGAAAGAAAAAAAAAAGGAAAAAAAAAGAAAAAAATGAAAAAAAGAAAAAAGAATAAAAAAAGAATAAAAAAAGAAAGTTGAAAGAATGTGATGTTGTGGAAGGAGGAGAGAGAGAGCTCTCACGGGAGCAATTTAAACTGACCATGAAACTACAGCCTAGTTAAGCATGCCACTCAGGGACTATCCAAAGTGGAAAACTATACCGTTTTAGAAGTTAACACATGAAAACTCAAAGAACTCTGAAGTAGCATAAGGGAACATTTATCTGAATGGCAGTTAGGCAAATCTCATATTACCAAGGCTCTTCATTGGGAAATACACAACTCTAAAATAAAGTCCACTCCTGAAACCTGAAGGGGAAATGGAGACAGTAGAATTGGGCTTACTTATCATCATGATCCAAGCTGAAAGGGGAAGTGAAGATATAACTATAGTATTACAACTGTAAAAGCTGTTGTAAGTAGTGATTAAACCAAACCTTTAACCTTAATTAATACATACATGAAATTTAAGAGGAATAAAGATTAAAAAAGGCCTGAGTGTCTCCCTAGTCTGTCCTCTGCAAGTCACCAGCTAATTCCCTTCTACAGTAAAATGTCTTGATCAACTGGAAAGCAGAGAAATTTTATCTACCACTAACATTTCAAATGGAATTTTTTTTACTTTTTCAAATGTGCATTGCTTGTCTCTGAATACTTTAAAACAGCTTGTTGAATGCCAGTTCATCTGCCGAAGGCAAGGCTCCAACATGTCAGAGCACTTTTCTTAGACTGAGTAGGTCTACATTTTTTCAGGTTCCACGGAATTTTCCTGAGGGGATTTACTTTTCATTCTTGTTATAGAAAATGTTACTTTCAGAGATAGCAATATGACTTTTTTCCCCTCCCACCATTTGGGTTGCATGTTTGTATGTTTTTGCCCCCACATCTGAAGACTGAGGCACTAAACTGCCTCCTAGCTTCTCCACTCCTAAAGAAATCCCTTCAAAAGTCCTGGCTGACACTATATTGCAGAATCATTATATTAAAACACAATTTCCATATTGTCTTTGTTATTACCATACAGCATGTTTTCATAATAACCTACCTCTGCTACAAAGATGATTATTACACAGTCATTCTTCTGCTCTTCAGAAAGTCCATATAATAGGGAATGCAGTGTATTCATCAGATAACTCTGTTTTTCCCTTTTCACAGTAGGAATACCCATGACCAGCGAGACTGCAAAGACAGGAGACAAAAATTATTTCATGTCAGATACAGAGTAACTTTAATTCCATTTTAGTTTTGATTTGACATGACCATGAGATCATATGAATCTTTCTGTTAGAAGATAATTATAACCATGACCATTAACCGGCTGGCTTTTTTGGTGACTGTCAGTATTCCCACAGCACTATAGTAGCATTTGCCCCCAGCTAGACTTAGAGTAGAGATACTTTTATCTGTGTTCTAAGCACTGTAGCCATTAGTTCTAAGCCATTACTACCTCTGCCAAACATGCGGGCACTGGCTACTGAGTTTCAGAAGCATGTATTTAAAACATTGCCCTAGCCATCTATATGGAGCTGGAAAGATCTCAGCAGTAAGAATTACCTGACACTGCTTCAGTGAGCAAATGGCTTTCTCACGGGAAAGGAGTCCTGTATATCTCAGTAAGGAATCCTTAAATAAACTGCTTTCTGAGCAGTTGAACTGGTATGCACTGATGGCTTAAGCACAATCAGTAATAAGATGAAAGGAACTGAAGTCTACTCTGGCCAAGGCTGCAGAGGTGTCAAAACAATGCTATATTACATCATTAGTTTTTAAGTAC